>OY720194.1:3550000-4150000 GCA_963082885.1 Parascotia fuliginaria | reverse complement strand
TGTTACTTGATGTCAATTCTGAGTTTATAATTGCTAGTGACTCAAAAACGATGATTACGTTTCAGAGAAATATAAAATTTTGATTGATCTGATTGTTTTGACCTTAGTTAGAAACTGATAATCATCAATTCCAAATAAGTATTCATAATTTAAAACTGACAAATGATCATCAGCAGTATTAAAATTGATGACATTAATTTCTTCCTAAATATTATTTTGTTTAGTTGCTAAATCTCTAAAATCCTTTTATAATAGTAATCTAGATTTTGTAAAGTATTATTTCAACGAAGGAATTTGGTCTATGTCGTAAGGTTTTGTCTTCAATAAAACTGTCAGATTCAGACGATTGACTATTCTCCGACATAGAACAGTCTCTCGTGTTAGTATTTTGTGCAAAAAAATATATTTCTATACTTGTACCGGTCAATTTAACAAAATGTTATTCATACCATATTCATAAATGTTGTACGGTAGTAGATCCACGCTGATTTCAGCATGAATGGGCCGGATACTCCGGGGAAGTACTTAACTACCCTCTCATAGAAGATCGACTTAAGAGTAGTAGTATCTGTACTACTGCGTTTCGTTCGGTGAGTTAGAGCGCCGGAGGCCCAATTTCCCCCCTTGCCTCTTTCCTCACCTCCCTCATTCCCTTCCCCTAACCCCATTCCCGCCATAGTGGAGACCACCATACCAGTAGTTTATGACGATGGCTTTTAGTATAGTGGCCGCCACTTCTGGATTCCACTGACTGCTTACCATCAGGCGGGGTGGAGTCACTTTGGTAGGCTATAAAGTAAAAAAAAAAAAACCACAGTTGTTGCAACTTTTTTAATATCTTAAAGGCTACATATCAATTTATCTCGTCATTCAAAATTGAAGTTTATTACGATTATGTATTTTAAAGCAAAGGACATTTGGGACTACGTAAGGGAAAAAGGCACTCAAAATATAATTTGTTTCATACATAAACATTTTACCTTACACATACTCAACTATCGTTTTTACGCAGCCTGAAAGGTCGGACCGTTAATAAGCAGATACTTTGTAAAAGACTGCCTGACCCGTATTTTAGGCTTAAAGGGAACAATGTTTCATTAAAGCACGCTCACGAATTTAGGAGAAGTTATGGCCAAGTATTCACATTTAGACTAAATTATACGTCCTTATATTAGGGAGAGGAATCAAAGTTACAATAGAATTATTTTTAATAAGCTTTACGTTTTTTTTAACAAACGGGTTTATCGCACACTAGTCTGCCATTAATGGGGTAAGCAGAGCCTATTGAACTAAGTTTTACTACGATCTAAACATTCCAAAAAGTAGAATGAAGACATATTCAATATAATGGTTAACGTTGAGTAAGCTTATAAGCATTCAATGCGTCTTTTATCTTTTTAACATTCATTAATCTTTTCTTTCTTTAATTTAAGAAAAGGCAATAGGATAACAAAATGTCATGAACCTTGATGGTTCGTCATAACCTTTAACTGTCTTTTTCACAGTTTTGATCCCGAGCCAAGTATTTGTAATATTTTTATTTACTTTGACAGTAAGAAAACAAAATGTTGTTAATGGTCTGTTTTCTGTAGACACTGTTTCATATTTGACATATTTTGCTTTCTTCGTGGCATTTGAAAGTTTGCTTTCACTACAATATATTTTGTCTCCTAAATTGCTGCGTAATGTATGTAGAATGGTAATGAACATCTATTAAATAAATCAAACGCTTTCGATGTCTCGGTCTAAGTAATTTTCGGGACAATCCCATCCACATGGCCATCACTGTGACTCTGCACTGACACTGCAAGCCAGGGTTAACAGTAAAGAATCCATAAGAACACAGAGTTTTGACATCCGGAAGTCCCAGAGACTACTGAACCTACTGTTTTGAACCCCGCAACGAATTTAATCAAAAGTAAAAAGAAAGTATTGGAAAATAATCTCCATTTCTCTCCATTACAAAGTAGGAGAGAATTTTTAATGGGTGTAGAATATGGCTGTTGGAAGTTGTTCTCTTTTAAAAGGTCACAATTTGTGACCTATTAAAAGAGAGCACCACGGACAAGAAATAATAAACCTTTATTTTTTATTGTACAAATGAAGTAAAGACAGAATAAAAATACAATATGTTCAAAGACGAGCCTAACTCCAATTAAATTTTTTTTTTTATTTCTTTGTTAAGTCCATCTAGAATTGCCTCAGTATTTAATTTATTTATTTCTAATCAGAACGACTAAATTACTGTCAATTACACTGATTACACAGTAAAAACTTAAAATATTATATTAATAAAATAAAAATAGCTCATACATTCAGACAAGATCAACTTCCATTCATCAGCAAACAGATCTAGCCCATGACTTGACGCTGGCAGAGCGTTGAGTCCTTTTAACATAAGATAACATAGCTAAAGTAATATGCCAAAACAGAATAAAACAATTACACACTGTCAGAATATTGATTTACAATAAGGTGATAGGGTCAACTATACAAACCAATATATAATTCAAATAAATACGCCGCGTGCTAATCGAATTTAGAACATGTGGCACATTGGTTCGGACGTCATTTTAACTGTCAATTACTAACAGATAATGTTTGATTTGAATTTGAGAGTTTGTCAGTAATGTCAACAACATTACTTAGAATTCAATCATAATTATAATCATAATTATCATCATTGGCGTCATAATTGTCATCATCATTATCTTTCATATAAACTTTTAAAGAGATTTATATCAAACAATCCTTGTTGTTTTTATATTAGTCTTCCAAATTGACGCTAGTATGCCTCACGATGATAAACAACCAGTTGATGATATTTCTTTTCCATGTATATTGATGTCTTTCTTAGTATATATTTGCTATTTTATGTTTTTTTGCTATTTAACTGCTCATGTTATCTGATCACTTACCTAGGTCTAGTTTTATATTTAGCTTTGTGATCACCGTTCTGTCATTTTATCTTAAACCGTTCATTTACAAATGTCATATTATAATCCTTTAACCTATTCACGTCTTAGAACAACTACATCCGATTAAATTTCTTCCAACAGCCATATGTAACTCCTAACAAAATTATGTTCTAGCTAACGTCACAATGTACCGTTGCTTAAACTTTCGTATAAAATTTAATTTACAGACTGACGAACTTTAGCTAAACAGTATCCAATTACAAATCGGCTAAAAGGTTCTTGTAACCCATATAATTAAATAAGGAACACTGAATAGGGTTTGAAATATATAGAGAACAAGATTGAATGGTAAGTTAATATGATACTGAAGCCTTGGAAGACTTGATAGGGTAGATGGACAAAAGAAACGATTGAAAAATAGTGGATCATTTGCCAAAAAAATATTCTTAATACCTTTAAGAATCCTTCGGAAGTAGGGAATAGTCTGGAAAAATTGTCTGGAATTTTTTTGTGACCTGTGTATAATTGTAATCAATATAAATGATCTTGAACTACTGACTAAAATTTAAATCACAGACAAAAAATATATGTTGAAAGACTACTAGAAGTAATGTAACACTATAAAGGCCGATAACAAAAAGTATTGTTGCTAAATGTATCTATTAATATTTTCAAAAAACGTTTGTTAATGTACTTAAATATAAACAACTTATATATATAAATTCGAAAGTAGCTCTGTCTGTCTGTTTAATACACTTTCACGCCTAAACCACTGAACCGATTTTAATGAAATTTATTATAGAGATAGAATAGACCTTGGGAAGCAACATAGGCTATCTTATATTGCGAACAAATGGCTTGATGATGTTGGAAATAGGGGATGTAAGTTTGTAAGAAAAATTAAATAACCGACGTTCAGGCAACAACTACATAGTTAAAACATGTATTAATCTTGTTTAGTTTCTCATATTAAGTAAACTATGTAATGATTTTTTAAGAAATCAAAATATTTATACCGAAACTGGAATAAATCTACTTGATATTTTTAATGATATTAAGAACATCATAGCCAAAATAAGTCAGCCATCTTGCAAAAGTGTAAAGGAAAATATTAGTCGAAAATATTTTTAGTACATTATGATGCCAAAAGAATACATAAAATAGATTCTCGATAAATTTAAGTTCCATGACATGTTGTGGCGTAAATATTCGGCACATGTTTTATAGATGAGTCTGTTACCATTGATCTGATGGACAAGATTAAAACGTGTATGGAATCCTACTAATATTATAAAATATGCTAAGTATGTATGAATGTATGGATTAATGAATTTTATTTAAAAAAAGGCAGTAATATAGCTTACATCAGCATTAGAAATAATTGCATTAGAATAAGACCTATACTAATATGTAAAACAGAAGAGTATGTTAGTTTAAATGCGCTAATAATAATACATACATACATGCATAACTTCACGCCTGTCTTCCATTACTGGGGTAAGCAGAGACTATAGAACGCCATTAGCTGCGATCCAAACATATCTACATTGCCTTTTCAACATTAATTATTATTTTCATACACACACGTAATAATAATAAAAAAAAAACAATAATTACTCTTCCACAAAGGTGTCATAAAGCTAAAAATACGTGGTCTTTTGTTGGAGATTGGTATCCGTAGGTACTTGGTAAATCTGTCACATCCATACAAAATCTCTAGAATTACTAATCGGATTTGAATCATTCTTTTTGCGTTGCGTTAATGTGGACGAGGTGTCCGGAATTGCTTACAAATATGAAAATGTTAAAATTTATTTATAGCATTTACGTGGTAAATGAGCTTAGTGTTCACATAATGTTAAGTGGGATACTGAAGCTTATGACTTTGTTCTTTAAATATTGGTAAAACTTATACTAATTTCTAGCAGCTAGTATACTAGGTATTATGTATTCGTTAATAAACATACCTATTTCCTTTTAATGTTAATTAAAATAATGTTGTACCTATTAAAATGTATCGGGGACTCTTTCCGTACAGAGAATGCATAAGCATTTGGTTACCACGCTTACTTTAAGCTAAATGATAAGTTCAGACTTTTTTTGAAGTCTGGTTATTGCCCGACTGCCGAACTTAAGTAGGGTTTTTTCGAGCGTATGTATGTCTATTTCTTTGGCACGCTCTACAGCCTAAATGGCTTGATGGATTTTTACATATGAGACGTCTTTCGATATGTATTGATTGTGGGAGTGACATAGGTATATGAAATTACAATGTAGCGAAACAAAAATGGGTTTCTTTTAGGCAGATAGACTTTTTGTTTTTTAATGATATATTTTACTTGTTATGATGTTTTTCTTCGCTATGCAAGACAAGCTTAGATCATTACAGCGACACTCATTAAGAACTCTCATTATTATAAGATTTTCAAGAATTGCCTATTGTATATTTAGCAGGCAATCCCTAAGGATTATCAAATATGTACCCGTCGAACGATGTACTCAATTGCGTAAAACACGATTGTTGTCTACACGATGTGAACATTTTCTTTGTAAAATACAGAATCAAAACAAAATCCAAGGCTTCTAAAGCTATTGAATTACAAACAGCTGTTTTATAGATCTATACATAATATAAAAGAAAATCGCTGGAAAGCGTCTGCCTGTCTGAACGCGCTGATCTCAAGAACCACCCAATTCATTTGAATGTGGTTTTCACTGACATATTGTGGGTTTCTCAAGAAAGGTTTAGGTATATAATACAACGTATCACCTGTAGGAGCTGAGCATTAACGTTAATAGTAAACCAGGCGGGAAACAGACAACAAACTTTTGTACCGATGTGAGGCGAGGTGGGGCGTTAGTACTGTATGTATATTTATTTAACTGTGTTTTCAAATTAACTGCTGCGAGTACGAATGTTAACAAAATATATTTATTCGCGTTTGAATTCATGAACTTGTTCTATTGTTCGAATTTTCTTTTACAGAATAATAAAATATACGTTGTTTTTAAGGCCTTAGTTCAAGTTACAATGTGTTTGTGTATTGACATGGGTAGATAGATACCCGCTGTTACTATTTAAGCAATTATTATTTGTTTATAACTTTATACATATAATTTTTACATGTAATATCGGAGCTAATGCGTGAGGTATTAAAATCATTTAATATGAATATTTGATTGTTACACAGGTGTTTTTTTTTTCAAAAGTTTTCATGAGCAGTTATTAACCTGACTGTACCTTTTCTTTGCAAGAAAACTAGGTGTGTCCAGTTGACGAAAACATAATAATAATTTAATTTAAATATTACTGAGTGGACACGCTTTAAAATCTTGGCGTGCCCAGATGCCGAAATAATAAGTGATACTAATTTAAAATTTCACCAACTGGACACACTCGTGTCCAGTCTCTCATATCGATTACGTGAATAACCCCACCAGTTAACTATTAGGTAATGCAGAAACAATCAAGTAGGTATTTAGAACTTTGGTTTCGAAGAAAAGTTTTAGTTATTTAGTTTGGTTGTGTTTCTTAGGACTCTCACTACTTCGAGTTGGCTATTCATAAGTAGAGTCAATGTTTGTCAATCTTGTCTACAGGTTAAATTTGCTTGCACTCTTTATAAAAAAAGTAAATCTTCCGATGCACAATAAAATAGAAACAGATGAACTATGCTGGTTTACAACACAACGTATTATATCATTTAAATTCCAAAGATCAAAACATGTTTTCAGATTAATCAATCGTTCGTCAAAATTGCTCATAATTTTCCAATTATAGAACCGGCGAGATGATACGGCTCTTGGCAGGTGAATCCGTAATGATATAGATATTATTATGTTTCAACAACGAACACCAATTACTTCTGTTTTTTATATTTGCATTCCAAAGTGATTCACCCCGCCTGATAGTAAGCAGTCAGTGGAATTCCGAAGTAGTGGCCACCATACTATAAGCCATCATTTTAAACTACTGGTATGGTGGCCTTTACTATGGCGGCTGGGAATTAATGGGGTAGGGGAAAAGAATTAGGGAGGTGAGAAAAGAGGAAAGGGGGAAATTGGGCCTCCGGCGCTCTCACTCACCGAACGAAACGCAGTAATACAGATACTACTCTTACGGCGATCATATATGAGAGGGTAGTTTATAGGCAATATAAATTTATAGACTAGGAATTTAACTATACAAATCTTGCACTAATATAAAATATAACTTATTCTCTTTATTAAATATATACACACAAAATTACATTCATAAAAATATAAAAAATAATAGAAATATACATTTAAAAATATAAAAATATGGAGACCCACCGATATCAGGTACAGGGACCAAGCTACCGGTGGTTAGGGCTCTCGAGATAGGAACCGCCTCACAATGCGGGCCGTATCAAGGAGCACAGCCTTATATTATTATTATTATTAACAGTATATCATAAGTAAATGTTTTAAATTTGTATGGACTTTACAAATAACCTTGAAAGTAGCATTTATGTGATACGGTCGCAAATATGCAAATGTCATAGACTATTCAACTTTTTACCTATTTTTACCAATATTGCGCATAAATTTACTTATATGTATTTATTTTCGTCAATATAATATTATCTTCGTACTAGTATGGTGCCTATACTAAAAAGTATTTTAGAAAGGTATTCAGGAAGGGATCCAGCATTTTCTAAATCTTTATGATCTAGCTAGCCGTTAGGTCAAAGATGATGAAACAGTATCACCCGCACGTATCATCGGTTATGTTAACTCAGAAACGAATAATGACAAATTTATTAAGTACCATACTTAAAGTGAACAAAAGCCAAGTCACCAAATTAGTGCTAAGTAGTTTTTAAAATAAAATTCGATATAAATATATTTGGTCCAAGACGAATCCTTCTAGGTCTGTAATTATAACAATCATTCCTAATACCATGATTCTAAAGGTCCCATAAATACGAAACCATAAAATTTAATAACAAATATATCTCTACCTAACCTACAAAAGACCCGCGGGTCACAATCAACTCGAATCACCTCATAAAATTAAAACAAAGGGAAATATTTACTGTTATACATAATGGAATCGCAATTCGAATTTGTAAAGTTGTTGAAGAAAAACATCACAATGGGAACTCATAAAACAGCTGTAAATATCACGCGACAAAAGATAATGTTACTATGTTGTAGAAATAAACAAGAATGTATAAAACGTTTAAGTTTTAAGTACGCAAGGATCAGCCATGTGATATTTTACTCCCTTATTTATAAAATTATTTTAAGCCTCTATAGTTAAAATGGAATTTGTCTCTTTCTAACTAGTACAAATGTCAAGGTGACAGATAAAGACAAACGAAATATAAACCTATTTTAGCTACTAGCATACGATGCTTATGAATAAGGGGGGTACTATTTAGTTCTGCATTACCTTTACAGGCTAAATGTTCTTAAATAGTATTTTAACTATTGTCATGAAGTCCAATAGTGTACCTACTAGTGCTTCTAGCAAAGGAAAACGACAGCCACGTTAAGGACTGGCTCAATCCCCAACTCGTAATGTGATATCAAATTTTTCTATCAATAAATTAGCTCAGGGTCTGCAATTGTGACTGGCAAATGAAATCGTGGTCACCTCCTGCTAATGGGATCCAATATAGTTGGCAAAACGTGGGTCTTTACCTCTTCGGGCAAAATGCGTGATACTGAATTATACTCATTAACATTAAAAACAATGGTAAGTAATTTCTTTGAATTTGAAAATGAGTCAAGATAATTATACTGTAAATTTGGAATGAATGGGATGGGAATGGGGTCAAACAATTTTAAGCTTATATTGTAGATACAGAATTGATATTGCATTGAACACGAAAATTTATTTGACCGGTGGCAAGAAAGATTTTGTTTTGGAATCATTTTGAAATAATATTTTATGTTCTTTATCGACTGGTACTCTATTGTACGTTATAGATAGGGAGTGGTAGCAGACTGCTAACATTTTTTCATTTTTAATCTCAACACGGCGACATTATGAAACTCTTCTTTTTAAATTGCTTTCACTTCTAAGGAGTCTCGTAATTTTCAAGAATTCCTTCGTTTAAATTAAAACACATTGAACAAGTAAGTAAATAGTAAGTGAATGTCTTCATCAGAGTAATAAATGATTAAATTAGATTAAAAAAATATATTTTAGATACTTTTATAGGAAACTGTAAGAAATAATATTATTATTAGGTATCAGAATTCTCTCAGAAATTGCCTGTTTCTCTAACATTTTTTTTAAATACGATTGTACGGTAGTAGATCTACGCTGGTTGCAGAATGAATGGGCTGAATCCACCGGGAAAGTACTACGCTCTCATAGAAGATCATCGTAAAAGTAGAAGTATCCGTACTATTGCGTTTCGTTTGGTGAGTGAGAGCGTCGGCGGCGAAAATACCCCATCGGTCCTCTTCCTTTTCTCATTTCCTTACTCATCCCTTTCTCCATTGTTGGCAGCGACTTAGTTGTGTTTTATATGCATTATTACTTCTGCAATGCTTGGAAAACACAGCCATCTCTATAGGTTACGGTTGTATAAAAAAATATTTTTTAACAAAAAGGAAATCGAAAAAGTAAAACAATAACTAGGTACTTATAGGTATTATCAATCTTAATTTGCTATTGTAGTAAGGTTCATATAGTATTTAAAACAATAACTAGGTACTTATAGGTATTATCAATCTTAATTTACTATTGTACTAAGGTTCATATAGTATTTAAAACAATAACTAGGTACCTATAGGTATTATTAATCTTAATTTGCTATTGTAGTAAGCTTCATATAGTATTTCGTTACTGAATATTTACTTGGCAACAACTTCAAAATTATAAAATACTTATTTAATTATTTCTGATTAACTAAATCAAAATATGAATTACTTTGTGCTATGTAAATTTATTTTTTACTTTTTAGTTTTCTTCCTGTTTGAAGTCGGTTTTCTTTTTGTTAAAAAATATTTTATTTTACAATTTTTAGTGATGGGTAGACCTAAATCTTACTTTAGGTATTATTTTTTTACACACTAAACATTTTGGCATATTGAATCGTCTGAAGTAAGCCCGACATGACTGCTGTTGAGGAAATCCCTCGACTGTCTATGGTCACCTGTAATGGCACTTATAACCCATTGGGAGCAAAGTTCTCATCATTAGAAATGAATGAAGTCCAGACACCAAATAATTGCTGTAAATCATTGATGAGTTCCCTCGACTTTCTTTGTGCTCCATCATCAGATAGACTCCAAACCTTCACTAAATAGTAGTGCCTTAAAATACTTAATGAAAAACATAACCAAATGCACTAGTCGTCAGTACGATTTTCGAAAGTTCCCCTCGATTTCTCTAGGATGCCATTATCAGATCCTGGTTTCCTTATCATGGTACAAACCTTGGGGTATCTTCTTTCCAACAAAAAAAGAATCATCAAAATCGATTCATAAACGACGGAGTTATCCGCGAACACACATAAAAAAAAATATATACGGTCGAATTGAGAAACTCCTTTTTTTTGAAGTTGTTTAAAAAAGGTTCCTTCACAAAGTAGACAGGCAGGCAATCAATGAATCCCCCCAACGGGGTTCTCGCCTTGTCGCGGCGGGGGGGCTTAGTAGCCGTGTTTACCAAGGACCACGGTGAACCAAGAGGAACCCCAAGGAGGCGCCGCTCCTCTGGGCTTTGCCGATAAGCCCACGATGGAGCGGCTCTGGTGAGTTGCGGTGCTGTTTGGGCGGCACCGCAACTGGGTCGGGCTGCAGTGTTGCTTCGGCGACACTGCGGCTGAGGAGTGGCGGGGCCGCGGCGGGAGAGGAGTGCCGGTATAACGGTGCGCCGCTCTCCCTACCTTCCGCGGCCTCGGCGGGGCCGCAACCGCCAGATTGCGGACGCGTAGGGGCCGCAGGGGAAGAGGAGTGTCGGTATTGCGATGCGCCGTTCTCCCTATCCTCTGCGGCCGAGTTGGCCTGCGGGCGGCGATCGGGCAGTGCGCGTGTTCCGCACGCGCCTTTCGAAGGAGGGGGGGCTACGCCCCTAAATCGGACAGGGCCCGCTCGCGGTGAGCGGGCCATGGCCCGTCGGGATCGCGGATGAATGCGCAAGCGACTCCCGTGACCCCGACACTCTGGCCGTCTGGAGGAACACCGTGGGTTTTAGTCGGTATGCTGGCCGCGCTTTGAGTGCGGTCGGAGAGTCCGACATAACCCCCCCCGCCTTGCCCGGGCGGGTGCGTATGCGTAATGCATTTCCCACGTAAAAAAAAAAAAAGGCAATCAATGAATAGCAACGGCTCACAATTAATAAAAATGTTGCAAGTTGTTTAGTAGGAGTGGAAGCCTTTGTCTTTTTTGGCAGAAATAGCGATTTAATTAATACACGTCAAAATTACACATTTCTGTGATACCTATATCATTGCACTAGCCAAGTTCAAGTATGAATACAGATAACCAAGCCATGACTCATTGCAACCGTCACGCTTGCCATACAATATATTTTATGTGCAACGAGTAATACACATACGTCGCATGAAGGCTTGATAACTCTGTGGCTACAAATGTCACGGCAATGCGTCCGTCATTTGTACTATCCAGACAGAAACCTATTTGTCTGTTCATTTGTTTTAACAAAAACAAAGCTATGTTGTCTGTAGTTTTAAAATGGACTGAATACGTGTGCACGTTCTAAAATGTATTCAGTATGTACTACTTATTAACTAAAAAAGTCAGTATGCCGATTGTTATTGATTGTTGATCCTGGGTCCTTTAAGCGGGGCGTGAAAAAGCATCTCACTTAGCCGCCATAGTAGAGGCCACCATCTGGGTTCCACTGACTGCTTGCCATCAGGCAAAGTGGAGTCACTTTGGTAGGCTAATGTAATAAAAAGGCTAAGAATATGGAAAACTTCATCACTTCTCTTAGGTTTAAATATTAACTTACTACCTGCCTATTAAGCGTCGTGACTTTGACACTTAGCTTTAAATAATGCCCATGTCCTGTAGTACAACTTCTTTACACTGATAAAGTGTAGAATCAGAAATATGAATAACCCAACCAAAATCCTGAAATTATGACTTCGCGTCCCTTTGTGATTTCTTTCGTCTATTTATTACGAGTGGTCATTATATTATGATTTCTATGTTTTGGTTCAATTGTATTTAATCTATAAAATCATTCTTCATTGGATAATCGTCGCAACCTAAAGAGCTCCATTGCACGAACAGTAACGACCTATTTATTTGACGGACCAATTTAATTGTAACAATTCAATAGAAACATATACGCATCTTCATATCTTTCGATCGATGTAAAAAGAGACGAAGAAATTGAACTAACGAATAGGATCAAGAGAGCCACAAGCCGAATGGTCTCGCAATAAAATCCAAACTGTTTTATCGTAAAAGAACAAAGGATTATTTGAAGTAGGTATATTTTGGAAGAGTCGTTCGTGCTTATGACTAACTCAATCGAATGGCTTTATGGAGTTAGTATTTAGAATTCTTGTTCATTGTTTGCAAAGGTATAAGTATAAAGTTTTTATCACTAAGCTGGCAAATAACACGAGATTATTAAAAATAGCTATGTATCTATGTTTACTTATAGTTATTGATTTTTTTGGTGGTTTAGTGGATTTGCATGCGTGAAGAATGTGTTAAAAGTCTGGGTGTAATTTATGTTCGTTAATAGCAGCACAGGCCTTGTTCCCTATTGTGGCATTTGTCCTTTAAAAATCATTATTAATTATTTAATTTAAGGTAATTAATCGATACATTCTATAAGTTACGATATTGGGTTGTTCTTAATACCAGCATTTCGATCATTAGAATATTTTGTACTTTATTTGTTTGAAAAACATTTCTATTATTTTAATATACATCTATAGAAAGGGCAAACTATTATTTTTAGCACGTATTTTGTTGTATAAAAAATCTATTATTTTCAGCTGACTGATTTAGAATCTAAAAGAAAGTGAATCTTTTTAGCTATCGACACTTATATAAGTATGTGTACGTATTTGTGCTTGTTTCTATGTTTGTCATTATCATTATTAGCTGGGTTTTGATGTTGATGAACGATGATTAATCTAGTCGTCGCGTGGGTGTTATAGCGGTTACCATCAAATTAATATGATGGACTGAAGGCGACATTAACTAAAATACGATTTCAAAATCGCTTATTTTCGTTTCAATTTATACACCTAGACAATTAGGAAGCACAAATGAAAAGCATTAATATCAAGAGGTAACATTAATATTAGAAAAAGAGAAATAACAAAAACATGTTTATTAATCCTCCTAATGCTGTCATTTCAATGTTAGATTTTTTATTTAGTACTTTACTGTTTTAACTGATATAAAAATTAATACCTGTATTTCAAAAGGTTTATAATAAATTCGTAAGCACAATCTGAAACAAAAACACTAGTAAACATATTTTGCGCCCTATGGACACAGAAACCACTATTCAGCAATTGGTGACCACTTAAACAATTGCGCCATTCGGCGGGTACGTTTGAAAACAAATTTATAAAATTTAACAAGTTTGTTTATTCGTACGGTTAGCTTTTCAAATAGTTTTTACTTCGACACTAAAGCAAACTACATGAAATATATAATTTTGATTAAAAAAACATCATTTAAACACGAGCTATCTGTATGTTTGATAAATTTTGTGATTAACGTCATCGAGGAAGGTCTTTGCTCCTCAGGAGTGAGACAAAAATTGATGATAATAATAATAACAACGTCATAACGACTGTCGCCGAAGTCTACAAATGTTTGGATGTATAGTTTTAAGGTCCATTATCTCAAATTACCAACTTTGTAAACAGTATCTATTAAACAGATCTACATATCATATGAAGATAAATGCGTGAAACTTTAATAGCAAGCATCCCATGAGACGCATGAGACTCACATACACAGAGTCTGAAGTCTACAGACACTTTCAAAAACTAACAGATAGGATCATCATTATATCAGTTGACAGACGTCTACTGCTGAACATTGGACGGTCGTGGGCCTCCCTCATCCATCGGTTGCCCGCCACGTCTATCAGGTCATCGGTCAACCTTGTGAGAGGTCTGCTCACGCTACGCTGCGGTTCATGATCGCTATTCTCGAACCTTTCTGACACAGATTGGGAGTTTATTTGTCAGTTAGGAATATCAGGACTTCTGGAACTGATATTCCTAACTGTTCTATCTCTTCTAGTTCTATCTGTCAGTAAAGTTACAAATAGGATATCAAGCACTTTATCAGCAAGTGGTAAAACAGGGTCTAAGAATCTATTAGTCTTAGAATCCTATCGGTTTGAATAAAACGAGAACATCTAAAATGAATGTGACACTCATTTTTAAGTTAAGGTCCATAGTGATACACAAATTGATCCCTGGTGCAAAATTATTTCTGGTATATGGTAAAAGTTATAATGGAGTTTTTTTTAAATAAAACCCACAGGGAACAAGCTCTAAGTTTTATAAGAACACAGGATGAATTTATGGATTGCGCACAAATTGTTGCTTATGGGAACCGAAATTTTGAAATTAAATTTTATTCTTTAACGGCAGTTGTACGCACATCTGAGGTACCTTCGGCCTTTTCTTTTTGTGTTTTTAGCTTTATTTCCTTGATACTTTAAAAGCGATTGCATGGTTTTCATCATTATAATTATTAATATTGACTGCACCGTTGGTCTAGTGGTTAGTGTAACTGACTGCGACGCCGGGTGTCGTGGGTTCGATTCCCGCGGAAGGCAAATATTTGTGTGATGAACATTTGTATTTGTCTTCAGTTTGGGTGTTTTCTATGTATTCTAAGTATGTATTTACAAAAAAAAAAGTATGTATAAGTATTATATTTCAATTATCTAGTACCCATAACACAAGCTCTGCTTAGCTTGGGACTAGATGACGATGTGTGATAGTGTCCACATATTATTTATTATTTATTTATTTATTTATTATTCCTGAGGCCCTAAAGAAGTGGCATAGATTTCTATTATATTCATAGAATAAATTAAAAAATGTATGGGATTCATACAAGCTAACGCCAACATTGTCGTTAGCTTATGTCAATCCCATACATTTTATATAGAATAGAAATCTATGCCACTTGTCTAGCGCCTCTGGTTATTCATTACTATATTAATTTATATTTAACGAGAAGTAATACACACGTCTTATATGTGTGATTTACCATGGCAAATCCAAACATAAAAAGTCCGCTAACAAAACCGGCACTTTGTGTAATATCGGTAAACATCGAAGGGTTCTCTCAAGAGAAGTCAGAAATCCTCTCTGATATCGTGCCCTGCGTGCCCGATCAACTGCACGCAGGAAGATTTAATGAACGCTGCTGAAAATGCAGTAGCCGTAGCTAAGTTTTGGACTGATACAATATAAAAAGAATTGCTGTCGACTCGAAAAGAAGAAGAATATGTGTGATATCTCTTAGTGTAATCATTTTACCGTTATCCTCGTATATTTTACGTTTCTGCCTTTTTGTACGTTTTCGCCACTTTTGTTGTATTTTTGCTGCTGGAACACATCCAATATCATATTTTATTTGATATTCGTATCACGATGAACGGATTACTCACGGATTATCAATTTCCACTAGCAAATTGAATTTCTATTTATTGCGATCCGGTAGAACATTTAGTATTTAATGTAAGTAGAGGTATTCTATTCATATCCGACTTTAAAAAAAGAAGGTTATCAATTTGAATTAGGCGTTCTAAAAATGCATATATATTAAATTATCTATACTATTATATGCAGCGGAAGAGTTTGTTTGTTTGAACTCGCTAATCTCTAGAACTACCAGTCGGATTTAAATTGTTTTGGTATGATAGCTCAGTTCTTGAAGAAAGTTATAGGCTATGTAACATCACGCTTCTGTCGACGGGAGCAGAGCAGGAAGCTAGTTAATTTTATAAGAAAGAAGTAGGTAACTTTCATTTCAATTAGTTTATATCCGTTTTTTTGTATCAGCTTCTTTATATCCGCCTTTCATGTGGTGAAAAGAGATCAAAACTAGTAGGAATAATACCATTGTAAGATATCAAAGGCATTGTATTGTAATTTCTAAGTTTATCACTTATACTTGACCTATTACTACCCCAGAGTTAAGTGTATTGCATATGTCACTTTGCTTGCTACTTGAAATTCTAAATTTTGCAACCTGGCGATTGAAAAGACTGGCCTGTGTTTCTTGCCCGTTCTTCTTATGGCCCCTATCTTTTTAGCGAACTGGCTGTAGGTTAATTTGTTAATGTTTTGTTGTTGTTAATTCATTTAATCTAAATGAATAAATGTTCTAATATGAATAACTTTGACGTCAATTGGTGGTCAAAAACATGTTTCACAGACAGTTGGTTATTTACATAGTGTAAAATAATAATAGCACAAAAGTTCTAAAGTTCGCTCTAGCCTAAAAATATTTCCAAATTTAAGAAAAGGTAAATATATGAATAATAATATTTGTTAATATGAGTACTTATAATTAAAGCGTATCGCTCAATGACCGTAAGGGCCTAACTAAAGATAATATCACTTTGATTGTTATCAATACCTTGTATATTTCATGTTCTTATAAATGTATACAACTTAGATGATATAATAGTGTATAATAGTGCAATAATTATTACGATAAAGTCTTGAGAATATATTTGTTGTTCTTAGATTTTGTCATTGTTACTTCATGATAACGTTTCACATAATTTTGATATATCATTGTTATGAGTTGCAGAACGTTAAAAAAATATAATAATAATTAATTATTATTATAATTGTATATTGTGTTGCAGTACCTATTTATTTTAGCAAAACAACTTCTTCACGGGGTGACTAAAGTATCTTGCAAGCAAAATAACACTTTTCCAATGTAGTTTAAAACTTGACTCACAATCATGATAATAATCATACTATCCCAGTAGCGGTATTTAGATGCGATCACATCTAAATGGGTTTTTCTACAGAGAGAGGAGATTATTGGAACTTACCTAATCTGGCTTCTCAATTTAAGTAAATTATGCATAGATTATATCTCAATTTTAGATGTTTAACTAAATAAAACTGGAGAAATAGTGCCTAAACACAATGTCAAATATTATATTTTTGTTAAACATAAATCTATGATGTAGCGCAATAATAGCTACTTTATGCAAAGGGCCTTTGAGATTGAGATCATATTATGATTTGTTATTACTTCAACCATCAGTATTATGTGTAGTAATAACAATGATCTGATATAATGCACTCGTCAGGTTTGTGTATCGTACATAATAATATATTATAGTGATGGAAGAAGTAAAATCAGAATTGTGATATAGCAATTTTACACTTTATTTCAATGACCATAATACAAACATTTCTGTAAATATTATGACCTTTTCTTTTAACACTGCAATCTGTCAGTGTGTGTATTAATCTGCCTCAAAATTTTACTTTTTTACACTGCTGTTTAAAATGAAGATTAATATTATCCGTCATTATTTGGTTAATTTACTTATAGGTGTAAAATAATGAATTCTTAACGTAGGCCTGTTTACTCTCTCGGTTCTCTTTGACTCGTCACTTTTCGCCTGTTTCGGCTTCGGGCCATTTGTAACATTGAAAATTAATGGTACTATTTGCACTTTTTTATTAATCTAATAGTACCATCAATGGTACAAAATGTATAATTATTTTTCAGTCTATTCTGTCCCATGAAGCAGAGTTTTTCACTCAATTCTGTTCAATATCAACTTCTAAGCTTTTGACTACGATATAACAGTATATTTGCGCTATTACTACAACAAACAAACAATTTGGACTTGTGTAACCAAATCAAGTTATCAACTACCTATCAATACAATTATATTATTATTGTCAACAAACTTAAATTATATATCACCAAATACCATTAGAACTATCAACAACAAAACTGTTATATTAAAACAAATAAATTGTCGACGTAAAGTATTAGCACAGTTGGGCTTAATAGCATTATAGTCTTTATGTCAATGACGCTTTGAATGAAATTTCTTTGATAATACATCAGTTAGTTCACCAATGCTCTTGTTTATACGATGGTCCAAGGATCAATTTTGTTATTTATGGATTCATATAGTCATGCAGGATAGACTGGTAGGACTTGCGGCTATAGCATTGTGTTTATCACTACTGGTGTCCACTTTTTCTTTTTTCGTTTCTGTTTATGAACTCCACTGACTGCTTGTCATTAAGCAAAATGTTTTAATTTAATAGACATAATTTAAAGTAAAACAAACAACAAATGAGAAAGTACTAGAACTAGTTAAAAAGAAAAGATAGTTGTTAAGAACTGTAGATAATATAAGAAGAAAGTTGATTGGCCACTTGATAAAAACGATATTTTTTAACCTTCGATCCGTCGCGCTTTTTATCTAACGCGGTTCGTCGCGTGGGGTCCTTGAAAGCCCTAATACTTAATAGCATATAAATTAAGAAATTATATGTATTAGCCCGAATATTGTACGCAATTATTACTTTCTAATTAATTTACAATGAAACTAAAGTAAACAATTCATAAATATTTATTCTACTACTAATTGTGTACATGTTTTTTCTTTGTTTAGCCACTTTAAAAAAAAACAAATCATCATCATCATCATTATCATCAAAGACATAGGCCTCACCCAAGTTTCGCCAACTTGTCAATTTTGGTACTAAAGACTTAATTTTTTTTTAAATTATGCGCGGACTTTAAATTACGTGCTACATGTTAGGCACTATTCTACCTATTTCTCATTCGAGCTTGTAATGAAATTTTTCGTAAAAAATTCCGTTACCTATTAGTAGTATAACAGTGACAACATAAATTATTTGTATGTTCTGAAAACACTAGGGGCGCTGTTTATTATAATCGTCACATTTGGTATATTTCCAAGTAAATTGGTCTTTGAAACATAATATAAACATTAAGCAGTCTTCAAATATTATATAATTTTAAATACTTATATTTAGCCTTGAACGAAAGCTGAAACTGATAAAAAAGCATTACGTTAACACCTATTCGTAGTTGTTCCAAAAACTATAAATACTATAAAAATTGCTTACGTTTATCAACACCTTTATTTTTAGGTTAACGTGTGGGTTTTGAAAAATGAACGGTTATCGACCCATGTCTTGAATTATTATAAACGATTTCCCTTCACTGCAAAAACTGTTTAACTTTTTTTTGGCCAAAAATATTAATTAGTATCCACATTTTCAACAAGCTGGGACCGACTCGATAGAACGATGTAGTAAAATAGGTCTGCAAGGAAGATTAATTTAATCATGTTAAGAAAGTCTGCCTGAAAAGCAAGAACTAAAATTTGTTGTCGTTAAATTTTATTTATAGTTTCTAACGAAATTTGCTGCTGTTTTTTTTTTATCACTTGTTAGGGAGATGGTTGTATTTGCAGCAAACTTAATTCAACATTTTAGAGATCGCCTTAACAAGTAGCCGCATTTATGACACTAATTAAAACTCTTTCAACGTTGTCTAATACAAAAACGACTACAGTTGCAAAAGAACTTTCAGTTCGTTTTTCAAATGTCAGCAGTGTCAACCAATCAGCAATGCAATCCAAAATTGACATCGTAAAATCGAACTGCACTATGTGTTATTCTAATTTTGAATGTCGAATTTTAAAAAAAGAATGTAATTGTTAACATTTCCATTGTTGAAGTCAATATAAATAGAATCGAGTGGGGATTATTGCATACATAATTATTATCATTCTTCTATAGTTGCCTCTTAGTTTCTTAATATAATTTTTATGCATATATTAAATTAAGGCTTTAATCGATATGGGAGAGAAAGAGACAATTTATGGTGTTTTGTATGATTGATAAAAGATTAATTAATAGTACCCTAAATTTGCTCTTGATCTTTTTTGATAACTTGCCAACTTTTATATCAATTGAATTATTTTTCAGTATTTATTTATTATAAAAAAAGGATGTTTTCGAACCTAAAAACCAAAACCAGGAAACTGATTATTACCTAACAATCAAAAAGTCAAATTCCAAAGTAGAGCAAAACACTTCTAAAAATTACTGGCAATGACTCTTATTGTTGATTGATTGAAGAATTGACATTTTGGCACATGGCACAGTATATGTATGATGTACTCTATGCATGGAACGACGAAATTGAGAAGAACAGAAAATATAAACCAGCTAAACATGTGTTGAACCACGCGCAATATAGGGTCCCGTAGAAGTATTAAATTTTGAACAGGTTTTATTGATATCATCGTTATTTTTTTAGTGGATTTATAAAGACGCACATTACTGATAAAATAGAATAAAAATAAATGCATGCTGGGGACACGATTGAATATTATGATGGTACACAAAAATATTGTGGCATTAGTTCTAAGACTAAACGAAGTAGGTTCGAAAATTGTACAAAATCTGTAATTGTATGTGATAAATCGAGTTTCTTATCATTTAACCTAAATTGTCTTACATTGCTTAAAATAAATTGCAACTATTTGATAATATCAAAATGTGACATAAATTTTTTGCCAAATTTTCTCTTCAGTATACTCTTATCAGCAACTGACTGATATTTTTTCTAGTTTTGAAGCTAAGTCACATGATGACAATAAATAAATGACTGATTTTACTTCTAAAGACTACGCAAGTTTTGTATACGGAACCTAATCTAGATGACAGCAAACCCTCACAGGATTATAAAATGGGCCGACATTTTGATCAATCAAATGTAGAGTAGATGGAAACCTAACAAACGTTCTGTTTGGATTATTTAACAACTACTTTTCAAATTCAATCCGTTGATACGTTTCGTTCAGCATTATCTGATATGTTTCTATGAATATATGTATATAAAAACTCAAATCAGAGTACTTCAAGAAAAAAGTGATTCTTAAACGCGATAATAATACGCGATAAAAAATTATAATATTCGTAGATGTATGTGCATAGCATGATGCATGTCGTGCTTGTGTTAATATTATTATACATTATGTAAAATTACCACTATAACCAAAGAAAAATAAAAATTGCACATAGTTAAATTCATGACAACTAATATTTTAGCCGAATGTTTATAGACAAATGAGGTAAATATTTCTCCATACCACTACTATTTGCTGTAATAGGAAGCGAGTCTGTTGCTTTAAATTAAATACATTCCGGACATCCCGATATAAGGGGCTCTTAAAAGAAAAGTATGAATACAATATTTTACCCAGGTACCGTAAAACATCACTAAAACAAAATTAGTATACACATGAAACATAAATAATACAACTGCGAACCCAGCGGACGATAGCAATAATGGGCATAAGCGTCACTAACACAATCAAACAATTATTACGGTTCACGACCACGAGAGCCCATTTGATTTTATTAGCACTTATGGCGGAGATAATGACAGCTTAGTCAATAACTGATGCGTGTTATGTGAATATTGTATACTCCAGCCAATATCTAAGTGCTCAGCAAAGCGTATGCCAAAATCTGTTATTGTAAATGGCGTTTAGTAATTTGCATCAGCCTTGAATTTTGTAGTATTTTGTTAATTTTTTGACAATTCACCATTTACAAATTTAGATTTTATTGATTGTCCTTTAACTTTAATAGCTTGATGTTCGACTTATGTGAAAGGTCTGCTCATACTAAAGTGCATAATAGTAAAGTTGTCACTCTAGCTAAGAATAAACGATGATCCCAGGACTGGTAAAGTAGTAGTTTAATCTTTGGGTATGCCTATGTTGAGGAATTGAAGTATTTCGGTTGACATGATGAAATAATTTTATGTAAGTAACTCACTTCTCTGAAAAATTAACTAATGAGGGTGTCGTCACGTTATTATGAAAAATTCTAAATCAAATGACAGACAAATGCTAACTAAAAAAGTCTAAAATAAAAAGGAATATTTAAAGCTGTGTAATCATTGCTCAGCAATTTTTGCAACCCCAAAAGCAAGTTCAAAACCCTCGTCAATTCTCCCCAGATCCCAACTCGCGGTTTAATCACAAACCGTACTTAGTTTTTCCAATCAGTCCAATGTAATTTAGGGATCGTTAAAGGCAACCGAAATAGTACAGAAGGAAACTTCATTACTAACACAAAGCGTTCGCACGTCATCAGCATTACGAATCAGAATCGTAAGGATGACTATTCCCTATCCTTTGCCTTTGGGTTTTGATAGCTTAATCCTGTCCCTTCATAGATGTTATCCATTTGAAACTTTGACTTCCTCGACAATTTTTCCGGGTTCTGTTTTCCTAACTTTATTAAGTTGGGTCTTCGGAAATCAATAGAGGTGTTTCAATAAATAGATATGGCGCTAGTTTCGGATATTGGTTCTGAATCTTGTATTGGATTTCATTTTATTATGTTCATTTTATACATAATAGGACTTTTCTTTCTTTTTTGTGTATTACTTTAACCCTTAGAGCCGTTTTAACTTATTTATAGAAGATAATATTAGAATTTTGCTATATATTTTATTTGGAACATAGAATCTGTATTTTTTGTAATTTGTTTAAGCGAGTTTTGTTTAATTGGATTGAGCTCTATAAATTTTCAATAAAACATTTTTCTCGGCATTTATTTTTGTCATGGACCATTATTCTAATATTGAGGAGGTATCTTGTTTGTAATATCGTAGATAGCATGTTGTTTTTCTAGGTCGTATAAGTTTCAGGGTCTTTGATTTATAACTGCTGAAGAAAATATTTTTATTTGTTTCTAATTCTGAATGGTGTCGTTATTCATTTTTTTACGACAATCACGATTCTTATTTATTTAATGTTCTGCTAATGTAGTTAATTTCATTTTATTGCTTATAAAGTAATACTATAGTTGGTTCTATTTCTATCTACACAAGATTAGATTTCGTAGATAATTTGAGTTGAATCTGAATTAGGTTTCATTTCACTTGTGTGGTCATGAAATTATGATCTTTTGATATCAAAGTCATTTGTAGTCACAAGTATATAGGTTAATGAAAGAAAGAAGATAGCAAAGTAAGTTAAAGTAACCGATTGTTGAAGGTGGATCATTTACAGACCCACGATCAAACGTTTTATAAAAATAATCTTAACAAACTACTAAGTGTTAAAATTGTAATTAACAAAATTTATTTTTCTACTTCAACAGCTTACGTAATGACATGAGCATTTTAAAGCATTTTATTACAAAAACACTATTAACGTTTTAAATTGATCTTCGATTGATTGTTTAGTTCATTCAAACAATCATGTTTGATCTGTTTATATTGTTATTTTTAAACTCATCTAGACAGCTCTTACCACTAATAATAAAAATTTAATTAGATTATTACGATAACATTATTTAAACCAGGGAAAAAAACGCATCTAAACGTATTGTAACCATTGTAATTTTTTGTTACTATAGTAGAATAGAATAGCAATAGTTTATTGCGCACCTTATACCAATTAAATAAACAAATAACAGAACAGAACAGCAGTAGCTAGTGACAATAGAGATAAGCTAAAATCTACCTCTTTCAAACAACCTTTGGATTGATAATACTTGTATAAAATTTGTCAGTAGCTACTGGTTCGAATCAAACTGGCAAAATCACTTATTCCCTATGCCGCCCAGTCATTACGACATCCACAAGATGTCATCTATTTTTAGCCCAGATGACACAGAACTAGATGTCTTTCATACATCTTATAACGACTATTTTTTCTTGTTACAGAATTAGCAGTTTTACCAGCATCTACATTTAATCGAAGGTAAATATTAACGTTTTTATGTATAGATTGGTTTGATGACTGATCTTTGAGTTCAGTTAAAGTTATATTGAGATTAACTGCTTCAATCCACTTAGTGCCATGACCCAGTGTCGGGCATTGTAACCAGAGTATAGCAAGAAACTTGTTGACAACTATAGTTATAAAACGAGGATAATGGTATACACCTTATCCTTTTGAAGTAAAAGTCATTTAATAAAATAAGCATCTTAGATACATATTAATTTTCAAAAATATTTTTCTTTTCAATTTATTTTCCAGAATCAACAAGAAATTACTGTTTCTTTCGATGACGAAAATAATAAAGTAACAACAGTAGACCAAAAAATTTAATACACTTAATGGAAAATCAGTTGATTTCTGAAAGCAAAGCTTAAGTAGATCTCAGTACAAAAAAATCAAAGAAAATGGTTACTCAGCATGACGAGCGAGTTGCCAACTTTCCAGCTTAACTTTGTCGACATTAGTAAGGTCATTTCATTGTAATAATGCTCGGCTTTTAACCGAATGGTAAGCCTCTTACTGAGGAATGCCTAAATGGGTATCACCATAAAACGAGATATCTGCCTGTAGAACAGCAGTGTGCATTTTGTGAGCTAATATTTGGGTTAAGGTTGACGCTAAGAGCATAATAAAAAAAATCTTTAGAACACTATAAACATTTGTGTGCATGTGATACCAAGAATAACTGTCTCACAGTCGGCAATGCGTGATGAACTTGTCTTACATAAACATCTATTACATCTTCTAAAAATATCTGACCAGTTCTTGTGGCTACGATGTTTTTAATAGCTGTGAATATTGGTGACTTATCGATGTTAAACCATATTAGTAGAAATTTTTTTTAACAGTCAAATTTTATTAAAAAACTGACTTGTTGTTCAGTAAGGTAAGAAAATAGTAATTTTTTAGATACCTAAGACGTACTTTTGATAGTGTCGTTCTAAATATATAAACTTCATAAAACTCAGGCTACGCTAATTTTGAGCCTATACTAAATTATGAACTTCAAGCGTATTTGTCTTTTTGTCGTTTGTAATTTTGTCATTCTCTTGACTTTATTTTATAACTACGGCAGTAGAAATGTAACTTTCCATTGCAACAAAATTTGAATTTAAACATGTAAATATTTTGATTATAATGTATGAATGACTAAGTGCAACTACCGCACCTGTCACTGTCTTGGCGTCGTCTTGATTCAAAATTGTAATCTATTTTAAAAATAAACTGTACAGCAATCAAGATTGATGTAAGTGATGTTGAGATAAACAAATGGGATGCCAATTTATTATAAATAAATGACAAATATTAAAATATAAATGACGTGAAGGAACAAAATAGTAGACCAAACCAAATTGAGGAATCAATACGTACCTATTAAATGTTCTAGACGTGGTTAAACGTTGAACGCATATAAATAAATTTGGGACTGATCCAAGCTGAGATATTTAATAATTTTAAACAACATATGGTTAATAATAGAGATAATATATTTAATATGTAACTAAATAACAAAAATATAGAACACGATTTTTATTAAAAATTTTGATATCAAAATTTATTATAAAAATGTGAATTTGTTTAATGAATGGGGTACGCCGGATATGTTGTTACACTGTGGTGGATGTGAATAAGCTAACGAATTGGTTGCACTTCTCATGGCTTGATAAAAATGCTTGCAGCTTGATTTATTTACTCGCTTAACCTAGAATATTGATACGAGTGAATCACGTCTCAGGTTTGTGGGATTCATAAATTGTAAAAGTGAATTGAACCTCAAGAGTGCGAAAACTTGCATCAATTTGAATAGATTGATTGAAATCTGTAGATGCAACTAAATTGAGTCTATCATCATCTGAAATTTTAACTTATTTCTTTTTAAATCGTAGAAATATTTGGCTACTTTGTTACTATGCATATTTTAACGAAAATGAAGCCATGTTTTTCATTTTGTCTCGCTATCTATATTTAGAGTTTATAATAAAGATTATAATCGTAATCAGACTCCGTATTTGTAAATTAACCTTTGAAATATTATCTCTACCAAATTAAGTTCAGTCAGTCATTAGATAACATCTAATTTTACCATTTCTGTTTCAAAGTTAACCTCAATTCATGTTTAAACTTGGTTTAGTCTATTAAGTTTTGCTAGAAAATTCGAATTCAACGTTATTACGATGATGTGTTATGAGGATATGCGTTTAATTAACAAGATATTTTTATTTGCACTCAATTATTTTTATTCGTTTATTATTTCGTTGGTACCTAAGTACCTATACAGCTTACCGAAAACTATGCATATGGCGTAAGAAACGTAGATATGGTGTAAATGGGCCACCCAAACTCCAGCACTCTCTTTCTCTATCATATTGTTGAGGTTATACTTAAAATATACCTGCCTTAGCCATTTCCTATTCTATATTTTAACCAAAAGTAATATTGTATCATATTACAAATTGGTTCATAACTGCAACCATAATACATTAAAAAAAATTATTAGTATGTTATAGGACTAAGTTAGAAGAGATAAAGACATTTATTCGCAAAAAGGTGCCGTTAAAACAGAATTATGATGTTACTATGTATTTTAGCTGGCAACTCAGGTAAAACAGATGTAACGTGTCTTAAAATTATAAACGCTTATCCAAACCTACTTATATATAAAAATTAAGAGTTTGTTTGTTAAAAAGCACTAATCTATAACACTACCAGTTAGATTACAAAACACATTTTTTGCATTTGATACTCGTTAAATCACGCTAAGATCCATAGGAGAGACTACTATGGATCCATTACTTGCTCTGTAAATAGCTAGTAAATTATAATGTATAGGTACAAGAGTTGGGTCTTATTTACGGTGGCGGTGTTACGTCACGTATGGGAGTTTTATAGACATAGTAATGTCAAAATAATTACAAAAGAAATAAAATTTGTAATTAACATTGATATACGAGTTTGTCTGAATCTGAAGTTTTATTTTAGAGCGACTTCAGTATTTCAGATACATCTTATATGTCTGATTTTAATATTGATTCTTTAAGCTCGCAAGTAAATATAACTACGGCCGGATTTCAATAAAAGCCCAGAAAAATTCACACTGCGACTTGCTTTGAATTGGGTTGTTGAGTTTGAGTTTGAGTACTGCATCTCCAAGATTGTGTATAAGAGGTGCCTTAACTACTAGGCCATTACGACTGACATCAGTTTTAACGTAAACGAAGTAAAACACAATACGTATATAATTGCAGCTAACATTGTTTATGATATTCTTATCAACAAAACAAAAATGTTTGTTGGAGCAGTTAAATAGATTGTGAGTCACGACCTCTAATGTTTGGTTTCCGAGTTCTGGTATATTATTTTGTTGTTACCAGTTTTGTGGGAATCCCTCGACTAGTTTTTGTTTTTATACTTGATTCTGTATATTTAAAAAAACAATAATCTATTGCGATGCTTTGATAAATAGCAGTATTATCCGCCCCAGCTTCAAATAAGTAAACAATTATCTAAACTTCCAAAGAATGTAAATGTTATATGACAGATGTATTACCTTTCGGTATTTGGTGAGTTTGGTTCGGTGAGAGAAAAGCATGAGGTTTGTTTACCTTCTCGGCCTTCTAAATTTTTCTTTCTGATTTTGCATTTCCTTCAAGGTCAACAACGACTTTAGTATTTTTCTCAGCATCATTTCTGCAATACTTACAGAATGTCTTGTACAGCCACGTCTATAGACTACTACTACTTATCATCAATGGTTGGCCGTTTGATGTTTTGTGACCTAAGCTGCATAAAAAAACATCGGACACTTGTTAAGTTTAATAGGTAAGTCACATTGGTACTCATTTATGTCTTTGGTTTTCTCTTTAGTGTTCGTATTTCTCTATATTAGTTGAAAACTAATAATGTTCAATACAATAAAACAAAATTTCTCATGAACTAAAATTAATCAATATTTTTTTAAGTACTTACTACTTTTCTTGTAGATAAAATAAATTAAGTTTAACAATAAGGTCCGCAATTAGATAATACTACTACAAATGGATAGATTATAAAGAATAATTGACGTTTATTAAAAATAGTAATTGATTTAACGACTCCGACTGTATAGTTAAAGTCGATAAAGGAATAACAGGTCCTCTTTCAAAATGACATTGGATCTTGATCAACTGAATCACAGAATTAATTATCATTGATAGATAAAGGTGAATATAATATACTGACAACCAAGAGAAGTTAACAATTACATAAAATTGAAGGACAAAAGCCTAGACGCTACTTCTTGTACTAACATAACCTGCACCTTACTTGAAGCCGGAATTTACAACGCCACCGCCAAAAATCGCAACTAAAATATGTAAGTCTTTTATTTTAGTTAAATGGAACGAAAGAAAAAAAGTAGAGATACATAATCTTTACGAACAAAGTTACAGCTCTTTTTTTTAAGGTTGAAAACACCGTATAACTAACCATGTAATAAAAAGAAGGAAACATTATGAGGTTCTGTAAATCTGCCGCAATAAATGAGGCTTTATAAGAGGTGTTTGTAAGATACTATTAGCGATTAAGTGTGTCTATAATTAAGTATTACAGTATATTTATAGCTTAGATCATTGTAGATAACATTGTTCGACTGATAAATAATTTGACTGATATCAAAATTAATATCATGTTAAATGTGTCAATGATTTGGGATGAAATCAGTTCATGTAACAGACCCATTTCGCACATCACACATCTTGTTTTATCTGAGCACGTGTCAGTTACCATCCCTTTATACTAGTATTGACATCAAGTAATAGTGTTAAATCAATATATATGTGTATTAACTGCTGTGTAAGAAGGCGGCTTTATATATTTGGGTTAATTATGTTATCCACTAATGTATCATGATAGTCTATTTTTGAGGTTGTAAATTTTTCTTCCAGCTCACCAATAGTTTGGTTTTATAATCACCATGGTCTGTCTGTTTTTCTAACTAATTTTCTGTTTTATGTTCATGACCTTGTTTCTTCTGTCTGACTTCGGCTTCAACCTGGCAGAGAACTTCGAGCACAGATCGTTTTTCGTTTGCTTTGAAATTTAGCCTTCTGTATTTACCAGCATTTACATCTTAAGCAGGTGTAAATTACCTTTAATGTTTTGTCTATCTGCTAGCACAGCAGCTGACTTCTGTCTGTGTATATTTCACTACATTTTGCTCAAAATCTAAAGGCTCTTTAAAAACATCAACCTAAAATATTTAATTCCTAAAATACCGAATACTTGGATGAAAATCACATGAACTATTTTTAGCCTATGAAATATTTGTAGCCTGCGTTTATTTCCACTATTTCTGTGGACTAGTGGCTATTCTTTATACACTGTTCATACAGTACGAATATGTTTTGTATATAAATAATATAATAATAATAAAAAACAGCTTGTTATTATATCTACAGCCTAAACTTTATCTAAAAACCACTATCTACAGCTTGGTCAAGCTTGTTTTACAGTCCCAAGTTGCCTTCCGATATTTTTCTCCACAGTTTTTTGTCTATATTTTATAGTTTATTAATATTTTCATACACACACGTCTGTTAGGATTGGTTGTAATTGTGGCCTTTGTCAACACATCATCTATTTGGTTTGCGGGTCTAGGGCGACCCCTACCAGCTTTCTCGGTTATTTCCGCTCCATAATTCTCTTTTGATATCCTATTTCCATCCATCCTTTCTACATGTCCAAACTTTCCTCAACTAATAGCAAATTCGAATGTTTTAGAATTTTAATATTCTACTGATGATTTAACTATAGATAACCAAAGTCTAATGCGCGTCAGACGTTCTAATATGTTAATTAGACACATTGTATGCACAAGCTGTGTAAAACCTTTGCTAATAAATAAAATAAACAAACACTATTATGTAGCTACTTATCTTTTAAATTGTTTTACTTAACATGATTGGCTTAGTTGCGGGTGTATCTATATATCTATAGGTACTAGACCACAATAAGATAGAATAAAAGCTAAAGAAAGAGGAAAGTACATTTACCTATCTTTGTTTTAAGCTAGAGGCCCAATTTCCCCCTTTCCTTTTTCTCCACCTCTCTAAATTCCTTCACCTAGCTCACTACTTTTATGGTAGGCAGCGGCTTCGCGAAGTTCCTGGTATTGCAGGAGCAATGTGCAATGCCAGGGACAATGAGTCATCCATGAGCGACCGTTACCATCACCTGGGCTGTTTGCTCGTCTGCCACTGTAGGCAATAAAAGAAAACGTAATAACCTACCAAAATGACTTCAGCCAGTCTGATAATAAGCAGGCGTCCTCTAAATGGGTCTAGGAGTGGTGGCTATTCCAAAAGCCATAGTTACAAACAGCTGTAATTAAGATCTTCAATATGTCGGATTTGTGATATGCTTTTTTAAAGGCCTGAGATCAAAATTGGAAGTGCTACCTTTTAATTGTGAAATATAAAGGGTCTCGAACCAAACGATTCAGTACTTCATATTTTTCTTGTTTGATTAAAGCCTGGAAATCTTTACGAGGGCACGTGTTCCTATCAAATTTTGATCCTGGGTCTTTTAAGCGGGGCGAAAAAAAGTATCTTGTAAAGCCACCATAACGTAGCCACCACGCCAGCAGTTCCAAACAATGAGTTCTGGAATAGTGATCACCACTTCTGAATCCCGCTCACTGACTGCTTGGCATCAAATGGACTGAGACCCACTCTGGCAGATGTTAAGCAGTCTTTGTTAGTAGGCTGGTATAACTGAATATATTATTACTAGCTGTGTCCACGGCCTCGCACACGCGAAAAATATGTTTGTATTTCTCGAGAACCAGACCGATTTTGGGGTAAAAAGAAGCATATGTCCGCCGTTTAGGCGCTTACTTACAAACACATACACACAAACAATGGCATTTATAATATTAGTAGGATATACATTATTGAAATTAATTCTTTGTGCATACACCTAGCTGCATAATTGATACATACATTATAAAGCGTCACACCATTACCCGGGTGTATTACGTGATTGATAATAATCTTATAAAAGATAAAACTATTGTTCTTGACTTTAACGTAGTATGCCGGTGGTCTGATCATTTTTATCACCATTTATTATCATCTCTTCAAAATAAATATATCCACGGACGTAATAAATAGCTAATTAAAGCAATTTACTGCTAAAAACGCCACTATCTGCCCACAATTTATGGTAATTGAAATACCACTGAAAATAATACAAATCTTAAAATAAATTTGTTTTTTTCTTTGTTGTTATTTAGGTTAAATAAGTGATTGGATAGAAAATCATGGTATTCAATTCTTGTATTGTATCTATTAATATGTTGGTTCTTTCAATAGAATTGTATCTAAAATTCTAGGTACATTTTTAGTGAGTCCATATATCTTCCGTGTAAATAAAATTATTTAGTTGTATACCCTTTTATAGTAGATATTGACATAAGCAACATTTTATCTTATAAAATTATTGATGATTTTAAAGTGAAAAAAATAAAATAGTAAAACAATGAACCTACGATTTATTTTGATGATCTGAACATTTAAAATCAATAAAGTAGGTAAGTCTTTTACTCATATTTTTGGCCGACTACCGCAGTTAAGGAGGGTAATGTTTTTCGAGCGTATGTAGTATGTATGTATGTGAGTATGTATGTCTTTTTCTTTGGCATGCTCTACAGCCTAAATGTCATAATGGATTTTAACATTATGAGGTGTTGTTACATTCGTATTCATTGTGGGAGTGACATAAGATACGTAATATTACAATGTAGCGTCAGCACGAGAAAAACATGGATTTTATTTTTTTCTCTTTGTTTTATAATAATATCTATATTATAATATTGCTTGTTATTGTCAAATGAAGCACAAAAATTCCAAAAGTCAAAGTGAGCATTAAAAACAAAACATCATTTTGATAAGAATCTTTTATTGTCATTATAATCAAATAGCCACTGGTTCCATTACAACAATTTATGTTAGCTCAACTGATACTTTAATACAATAATTTTAAACACACTCACGTACATTCAGTTCAAACATTGTTCCATAATAGCATCGATTACTCATTATTATGATCATTATACTCACATCTATTTATATGTATCCGTCCACGTTTCATCTTTACGTTTTCCTTTCAAGGATAATGAATTGTTTACAATGTAGTTCAAGGATACTGATAAAAGAGATAGATAAGTCAATAGTGATATATTATGTCAATTATCATCAAGTCTACGGCAGTCCAATGTGTTGGTCATATACCTCTCTTAAAGTGCGCCATCTTTCTCAATTTACGACCAGCCGCCCGTTGTGATAAAGACGATAATGAATATTTAAAAAGTGTTTGTTTTTACGAGACTGTGAGAGAACAAATACAAATCATTAAAGTCATCAACTTCAACGGTGATACGACTACCGGTGAACTTACCGCTAGATGCTTGAGAGGATACTCTTAAGAATTTGCGTTACGACTGACTCTAAACTGCAGCACTCTGATAGATCGTCGTTTTAGTGCTTTTAATGTAGCAGTCATGTTGATGACCATTGTATAAACTGGGATGTACGTCAGAATATATCTTGCCAACAGTATGTCCAAAACTTTAGCTTCTTTTATTTTCTATGTCGTATATTTTGAGTCATCAAAGGATTACTACTCATACTTCAAAAACTGTCATTCTATCATCGCCAAGCTAGCATAGAAACAATATTAACTCTGTATAAAATCTTCGTATCTCCATTGTTTACTAAGTCCACTTATAACATAGTTGTCATTTTTAAAACTACACGGTTCTAATAAGTATTCGAAAATTTGCATTAACATTGTTATGTACGCGTTTGTGAAGGCCGATATTTGGCTGCCTGCGCCTTTCGACACGCCACTGACTGGTCAAACTAATTTACATGACTATAGTATATAATGGTGGCCATGAATCAAAGATAAGAAAAATATACTGCTTGAGGAATCACTAATAACAAATATAGGCGTCCTCATAATTTTAGCCAAGACGCCCAACTGCTGAACATAGGTCTCCTTCAATTTTTGCCACCTTGGCTGTTCGTAAATCATCCAAATCCATCGGTTGCCTGTCACCCGTCAGTCCACCTCGAGAGATGCCTACTCAAACTGCATTTTTTGGATTTTTGGCCGCCATTATTAATCTCTTCTGCTCCAAAGGCCATCAGTTCTGTAAGCGCAGTATGTGTCCTGTCTATTGACATTGTGAAGTAAAACGTTAAATAGAATTTGTTTCTTTTAAACGGGAAGCTAAAAATCATAAAACAAATATCACAATGTCATCAAATGATTACGGTAGCAAAGTGGTCAGTAATGATATTATCATCATTACAAACATTACACAACAGTTCAAGTAAGTTAAGTGTTCAAAATTGACTTGGTATGAAATACGAACGTAATAATTCTATTGATGTAGCATTCTCAGCAGCAGTAGAGTTCGAGAGTTTAAATGCAAAAACACTAATAATATATTTATCATCGTCCAAAGTAATTTTATCAATAGATTCAGTTATTAAGCTGCATTTATTGCACCTAAATCTTTTAAGTTTTCATATTAAATCGCACATTATATTTTAATTAGGTATATGCTAAAATAAAATTCAATTTACGTATTATTATGTACAAGTTTAAAAGTAACAAAGAATAAAAACTAAAACAAGGATTAAATCGCGTCGAAGTACTCCTCCGCATCGCTGTCATCCGGCAACGTGCCCAGAAGACTGGCAGCATTGCCACGCTGAATGGCAATGCTGATTCTTTGGCCAAAGAATAAGCCAGCCCTCTGGTCACGTGAAGCCTCGACAAGGCGCTTGGCAATTTCCTGGTAAACAGCTCGTGCTCAAGCGTTTCAACCCCAAACGGCTCAAACAAGTAACACCCTATTAGGTTACTATATTTGCGCCGCTTGAGGCTTTCCGCAGCTGAAGCGGCAGCACCAGCACAGCCCGCAGAGCCCGGAAGGTGAGATGGCGCAAGGGTATCGACGCAGGTTGCGTCCCATACCAAAGGCCTACCCATCTTCCATGGCAGCAAAGACATACCATCTGGTCTCTTGCCATCGTCTCGTGCCAAACCATTAGGTTCTAAAACAGCTGGCACGCCGGCGGTAGCAAGAGCACGACGGATAATATCATTTAACTGTGCATGTCGTGCTATTCATCCCGCACTTCTGCAGCAAATTTAATAGCTTAATAATATAATAATAATAATAATTTATATAATATATAATTTTAATAGCTTCTAAACAAACAAATGAGTTTATGTTTGAACTATAATTTTGCAATACTACCGAAGAATCAATTACAGCTATTTCGTGAATCAATAATAATATCATAATTATATACTTCTAGTCAAAGTTATAATTTAGTTTGATTACCATAATACCAGTATAAGCAAAGTAAAAACTCTAATCGTCTTCGATCGAAATATTTCCCTAACATTTGTCTAATCTAAAAACTGGTTTTCATTTAAATTACTTTAAACGTGTTGAACATCTTAAATCCAGTTTTGTTATTAAAATTATATTGTACCAAACAACTTACTTTAAGCCGATATCAATCATATTTCTGAATTTACTCTAAAATATTTCTGACGTCGTTTTATTTAATTTGATACACAATACCACAAAACAATTTTGAGTACAATTGATTAAGTACTAAAGTTAAATTGGATTCGGTGCTGCAAAAATTATATAAATGGTCAAAATCATCAAAGAGCCTTTACGAAGCAGTCATAATAATAAATTCATCGTATAATAATATCATAGAGATAATTAAAGCGGTGGCAGGCAGTTCTACTACAATATCAATAGATTTAAATTAAAATTTTAATTTTAATAAAATTGATGATAATAACAATCTAACATTAGGTTGTGATTTATTTGTTTGAAAATACTTGAACTGCCGCGAAAATTGATTTAATAAAGAATTTTAAATAGATTGATTAATTAGACATAGGCTATTTTTAAATACTTTAGATTTGTCGTCAACTTATAAGTTTTTTAAGATTATAGAATTGTAATAGTGCTGCTAGATGAAGAAATGGTAGAAAACATAGAGAAATACTCTAAAACACTTAAGTGGTCCAACAGTGGAAGTTTAGCCAAAATGATAAATATCGATAATCCTTTGATTATTCTAAACAAAATTCAAAATTAAATTTATCTCTAACAAAATATGGTATCTGTACATACATTTCAAACAATAACGAAGTTAGAAGACCCCATTGGTTGACAATGATCAGAGACAAAAGTCTGCCCGACGCTGTACACAATGTGTCAGAAACTTGTTACTGACAGCCATGGTGATAAATAATTTAGACGCGCGTGGCTTAAGTTGTAAGCGGTAACATGTAAAAGGTAGGGCTAGAGAAAATTTATTGCTAGGAACAGCCAGACGGATAAAGTAAAACAAAACATCAATTTATTGAAACAGCTAAAAATAATTTCAACTTGTAAATTTGGGGTCAAGCTAGTATACGAAATGTTAAAGGTGATAGTAGAAAGGTGGTGAAGAACAACCAACAGATGAGGGCGGCTCACGATCGGTCAAGAAGACATAAATTGGTGAGGCCTTTGTCCAGCAGTGGACGTCTTTCGTCTGATATGATAATGATGATGCGCAATGCTAAATGAATTTTGTTTGATACTGCAAATGAATCGTGCTCAAAAACAAAAGTCTATAAAACAAACATGATGCTATCACAATGTTCATAAAACTTTACCACACATTTGAATCGTTTACATTAAAGGTGATCAAATAATAGTTTAATTATTAATGAGCACGTAATGAACGTTTTAAATGCATTAACTCGTGTTTAATTTACATTTTAAATTATTACGTTGCTAGCATATTAGTTTACATCATCGTTGATTCAACTTTTCATTGCTAAGTTGTATGTCACTAGGTGTAATGTGGCAATTTGTACATTGCTACGGTCAGTGACGTGATTTTGTGAAACCATGGTAACGATGTCCCCTTGTTAATTGTGACGGACATACTCTGTAGTTCCCTGACTGATCCATTTCTTTTTTTTTGAATTTTATGCACTAAATATGCAGCTGAGTTCTTAATGCTTAATTAAACAATTGATATTTTACATTCTGATATCGTCCTAGATACTTAGGACATTGCTATAGGTGTAATAGTCATAGCCTATTCGGAGACATCAAATTCGCATTGGCTATCAGCGGGGTCAATTATGTGCCAATTTGCCATATCGTATCTGCAGTGACAGAGCTGGGATTGTATTTGATTAAGCGACCTACATATTGGCTACTAGATATGAGATGCGGGAGCTTACCATTACGATGAAAAATACTTTCATACAATGATTTACAATTAAATGCAGTACAATTTCAAATTGTCATTTTAAAAGTTTGTCTGTAGACTGTTGTATTTAGTTTGATGTTGTTCTTTCCGTGTGTGTTTAATGAAACATTGACAATTAATTTCTGAATTACTTATCTTTTAAATCGTAATGAATTTCATTAATATAAAAATAAACTGATTTAATTTTGTATAGCATTATTATTGACCATATTCTTATATAAGTAGGTTGTTTTATAAGTGCAAATCAGTGTTTTTAAATTTACTTTTACTTATTTAATATTATATGTGTCATAAGTAATACTATAATGCTACTACTATAATGATTGGTTCAAACAATCAATTTAGAATACAATTATATTACTTGACTAGTTTTTCTAAGGCATCTGTTTAAGAAAGCTCGACCCTTATATATTTTATTAATTATTATCTCAACTCTTGAAGCGATGAATTTAGTACATGTTTTTCTATGCAACTTTGTCCAATCATGTACTAGCGACCTCTACCGGCTATACACGAGAATACTAATTTAACAATTTATTTACGGCATTTAAAAGTAACGACTTTTTCTTCTATAATAGGCATGAATATTAAAACTGTTATAAAATCCGTTTTGTAGTTTAGAAAAAGTTACCAGAGAAAAACACAGAAAACAATGACTTTGGACTGCCACGCAGAGGTCGCGGGTTCAATTCCCGCTCAGTGCCAATATTTAATATTGCTGGCGTCCTTCAATTTTTGCCACCTGAGCCAATCGTGACTTTATTTCATACATTTTGAATATTATCTTGTTGCTCACACCACACGCTACAATACATTGTCTAACAATTTTCGTCATTACGTCACTTGAGTGGAACGTTTTATTTTTGTTTGTATTTTTCACAACACCACAATTTTTGTAGGTACGAGAACAGTTTTTTACAGGTTATTTTATCTACTGTGTTTATTTAGATTATATCTTTGGCATTTGGGGCCTATCAGAGTTACATTACATTTTGCGTAGTATAATAAACTTTATAAAGTTATGACTGTAAAGCTTTTTTGAAAGCAGCAATCAGTACTAACACTTCATGTTGTTCTTTTCTGATAAACAATAATTATGTAGGTATTTTGCCGTATCTGTGTGTATAAGCGAGTAAAACTAAGGTAGCTTAAACTTGACGTCCAGCAGGTTATTCAAGTAATGAACTACATAACATATTCTGTCAAAAACATACAATAGGTATAGTTTTGTTGACACACACATTATAGAGCAGTAAAAAATCTGACGAATCTAAAAAGTCTACATAGTTACTCTCAATCATAGAACAATAATAATTTAGAACAATTTTACAAAATATATCAAAAAACTTACATTTTCAAAAAAATACCAAAACCTGTAAAATCTTGTATTACGTTGTTTTTATGTAATTGTTACTTTATTTCCTCAAAGATAACATAGGTTTGTAAAAGTTTCTCGAGCGGGTAAATTCGTTGCTCCGAAGAGATTACTTGTTCTTTCTTTCACCCATAAAATGTTGAGCAAGTTTTTTCTCATGTTCCCTGATAGCTGTATAAAATAAAGTGGGACAGGTTTACTTTCTTGATTATTTTTTGGCCAGAAAAAATTATAAGTTCGTCTGTAGAGATACTTATCTATGATGAGAGTAATTTATTTTCTTTTTTATGATTTGTGCTTCATCAATTTCACCTTTTGTTGGTGATATTCGTGTGCTACGATTGACTTTACGGCTACTAACAATTTACTTTATATGCTGCAAGTCTAACTAAATAAAATATGATATCAAAATAATCGAGTGTTTTTTATTTAATTAAACCACTACAATTTTTAATAAGAAAAACCTTAATGCTATTTGTAAAATGCAAAATAGGAAAAGTTCATACATCATAGAAATTTAGAACATACTCGCCGGCAGAGAAGGCATTTAGTCTTTCTTTATTATTATTATTTAACTTAAAATATAAATACAAAGCCATCTTCTCTTCCATAACTTTCTGTTTATTGCTGTCTTTTATATTTGGTACAAATATATTCTCTTTCCTTTCGAAGCATTATAACAAAAGTTTAGCTATAGTTTGTATTTATATTATCGTTATCTCTGTTTAAAAGATAGCTGGTAGATAATGCTGGTATAATAAACATTAAATTCAAAGTAACGCAAACAAAAGTATCAAGTATACCTTAGTATGACTATTAGAATATTACCTATGTTATAGAAATCCCTAATGTCAGTTGTGCTCTGACATAACAGATCCGTGGTTTACGAGCTGTCATTGTGACGCGGGTATCACGTAATATTATTTGTGTTCATAAATGCTTGGTGAATTCTGGTGGCCAAATTAACCGCAAATGTTAGGATTTTTGATCTGGTAGGTTAGGTATCAGTTATGATCCGTTCAGATCACAATCTACTCATTTATAAGAGCATTTTTGTCTATGTCATATTACGTTTGGTGGTTGTATTCTATATTCCTTTTTTTTTTTCAATATTATTAACTTATTAGCATTATTGTTGTTGTTCAATTTAATTATCATTACATATTTTTTTGTATTTTCTTTGTAAGTCTATATGATTCGTTCCTGTGGGCCCCGGTTCCTGAGGCACCCGTTCTGGAGGGACCCGATTCATTTTATCTTAATAAATGTAATTAACTAGTAGTTTAGCTAAAAAGTACCGTCCGTAGATAAGATGTTTAATAGAGTTTTATAATTAGCTAAAAGTTTAATATGTATCTTTAAAGATTAGGAAAAAATAAAACACAACTTTAGTTAAGGCAAATATTTTAATTAAATACTAATATAATAATATAATTATAACCTTATAATCACAATAATTCATCTTTGGTATACGGAAAATCAAAAAACCTACTCTCGATAGAATATAAAAATTTAAACATTCACACTTTTAGTGTGAGAGTGTCATACTTTTAAAAATTATTTTTATAATGTTGGTAGTATAGTAAATTATTAACACTCTAATAAACTTTTAACATTATTATAAAATCATTATTTTCTTACAATACAAAAGTTAACTAAAAATAATCAACATAAACATTTACTTTTTTATTTCATAAATCTGCTTATAATATCGAGTTTTTATTCAAAATGACTCAATAAAAACTATGATTCGACATTATATACCTATTAATATTTCAAATAAATTACATTCGTCTTAAATACATACCTACATTTTTGCACTTTTTTTGTTGACTCTACAAGTTGAAAATAATAAAAATCTATTTTAAATATAAGTATCGTATTCGGGTCCCTCCGGAACGGGTGTCTCAGGAACCGGGGCTCTCAGGAACGAACCCAGTTTATGGCCTGTTTTCTTAGGTGGTCGCATGGTAAATGAAGAAGATTTTTTTTTTCAACATAGCATAATCATTAAATGTTTTTTTCTTTTTCTAATAAGTGCATGGTTTGTCGTCTCATGTAGTCATTAGTCATTGACTGGCCTGTTGGTCTAGTGGTTAGTGACACTGACTGCTAAGCCGGAGGTCGTGTGGTCGATTCCCACCCAGGACAAACCTTTGTGTGATGAGCATGATTGTTTGTTCTGTGTCTGGGTGTAATTTATCTATAATATGTATATATATTTACAAAAAAAAAAAGTATATAAGTAGTATATCAGTTGTTTAGTACCCATAACACAAGCAAATATAATTGCTTAATTTGGGGCTAAATGGCGCTGTGTGCATGTGGTAGAATATTATTATTATTATTATTATTAATAAAATAATTCACAAAGACAGTGCATGTAGACTAGAAGAGTCGGAGGTAGAATTGGGATCTAAATCTGTGTAGGGTTATGCAAAAGGTTCTTAAGTTTTAGTTTAGTTGGGGTTCTTAATAGTTGGAAGCATTTTATGGTTGGAATCCATCAAAATAAGCACGTATTGTAATCATTCTACTATTCATCTTCACTCAAATGTCATCTCCTTCAATCATCGTAAAACATGTTTTACAACTTCCCATTGGCGACAAATAAATGAATCATTCGACTGTTAAAGTATTCGAATTTAAAACACTTTCATGTTACAGTCCTTTGTTTGCCTTTTGTTCTAGTCCTGATAGTTAAAAAACTGTAGTACAATAAAGTAAATATAGAAAAAAGGAGTTTGCATTTGATAGAGACATTATGTATTGACTCCAAATTAATATCAGATCGAGACAAGCAGAAAAAAAATTCAATACAAATTAAAATCAATATTTAAAACTGTTTAGTTACGCAATGTAATGCAAGTAATAATATTGCCGCACATGTTTAAATCTAATTTCTATAAAAATATTGAAATATTAAAAATAAATATTAAGATATCATTGATCGCTAGATTAATTAATTTGTACATTACTGAACAAATAATGGAACAATAAACTGAATGACTTGAGGATTGTGTCATTAATAATCAAGACCATTAAATATTTTTTTGAGATCTTAATCATAATTATTATTATATTATTGACAACATCTGTGGTTCGGCGGTACTGTGTATGGACTGCCACGCAGAGGTCACGGGTTCGATTCCCGCTCAGTCAAATATTTGAGTCCATGAACATGGCTATTTGCGTTGGTCTGGGTGTTTCTATGTATGTATTTACAAAAAAAAAGTATTTAAGTTTGTATATCCGCATTCTAGAACCCATAACACAAGCTATAATATGCTTACTTTGGATTTAGATGGCGTTGTGTGTAGTTGTTAAAAATATTATTAATATTAAATTCTTAAATAGATTATTATTTTTTGTTTATTTAGTAGAAGATAGGTGTCTGTGTGAAATGAGGGAGATGAGCAAAAAGAAAAGAGGGAAACCTGCACTAAAGAGAGCACAAGCTTTAAATATGGTATATTATAATTGTCGAAATTAGTATATTACTCTAAGCATTATCAATGTAGATAAATGCCCTTTACACTGTATACCACACAATAATACAAACATTACAATATTTAAATCCTTTAATCACAAGGTGAGCACAATGGGCACGTTATCGTTAAAAGCGATCTCTTTCAGACAACCTTTGATAGCGTTTACAGCGTGTTTTGAAAGAAACATGATTATATAATTATATGTAAATACATGTTTTGTGTTTTCCGTAAATATTACTCTCCAATAATGGTGGCAATAGAATGAGAACTCATCATATCGCCCCGTTACTATCCCACTGCTAAGCCTCCATAGTGAATAGTGATAGGCCACCATACCAGTAGTCTGGCTTTTGGAATGGTGGCCACCACTTCTGGATTCCACTGAGCCTAATCATCAGGCAGAGTGGAGTCGCTTTGGTAGCCTAAATTGAAAAGAAAAAAATATGTTACTATGCTTAGCGGACTAATAAGTACGCAAGAAAAGCTACTGTTGCTTTGGTTTTTTTTTTTGTATCTCTTAAATAATCTTTTATCACCATTATTTACGGCACTCCATTTTCATGTCTACATTTTTATACTAAACTAGCTTTTGCCCGCGACTTCGTCCGCGTAGTAGTCGAAAATGATTCTAAAAGGTTTTTTTAATTGTTTTACTACGATATTATTTTTTGTTAAAAACATATAAATTATTATGTTTGAACGTTTGAACACATATTACATAACAATATTTACTATAGTGTTGAGATCTAAATATCGCTATATTAATCCGCCCTTAGCACAGTAGGACCACGGGTACACAGTGGTATACCCTAGTGCCACCAAACAAATTACTTGTAGAACAAATTGGTAGGACCACAGGCCCTTACCCAATTTGTGTATTTTGTTTTTCCGTTGGGTGCTACCAGACTACTCTGTGCGCTTACTCTGAGCATGCCATATTAAACGGGTCGTGGAAGAAGCAGCTTTCTCTCAAGTCTTCGCCCGATACCTTATGAGTTTGACCTTGAGCTTTGTTTATGGTCATTGCGAAGCAGACTTTGATAGGAAACTGCACTCTCTTGAATTTGAAGGTGTATTTGATGGTGTTAGGGAAATCCTATGAATATCCACAGATTCTCCTGGAGAACAACCGTATATAATTATATCATATTATATTACTGTTACTTATCATATAGCGTGCCCCCTCCCCCTCCTATAGGCAGCACCACCTAAAATAGGCAGGTAAAAAAATAGGCAGCTCCACCTTTTGACCCAGCTGATCAGCATTAACGTCCTGTGTCCCTATCGCACCTTGCAAGTCTATTAAAACTGTTCGCTCTAAGCTGCTCCTGATTGTTCCTAATATAACAAACTCAATCCGTCTCCGTCTCGATTTCTTTTCGCAAACACGTCGACTAAAAACAACAAATGAAAATATAGCAGATGATATTACAGGTAACGGTAAGAATAAAACTTGCGGCAGATACCATTTTTGAAGCGGTTGTTTGGTCATAATATCGCAATGAGGTGTAGAAATGAAGTATCCATCCTCGTCGTGGCAAAACAAAAGTGTGTACTGAAATGCACCATATGAGTGATGCATTTCACTTAATCGATGCAATGATTGTGCTATCATAACTCTCAATTTACAATATCCCGCTTAAAAAATTGCTGTCCAACATTATCTAAAGCAACATAATTTGACAGCTGATTGAGTTTCCAAACATGACGTGTATCAGGAGTCAAAATATTTTTCTTTAATCAAAAGCACACAGTATTAATATCAACTTCAAAGTAAATCATCCCCAAAATAACTTGGACCAAAATAACTTTTTAACCCCGTTAGGAGATGAATTTCAATAAAATACGAAACACATCTATTAATTCTAATAAAGAATGTATATGCAAAATTTGAAATAGATTGCACCAAGGAATCACATTGTCCCATACAAACTTTGCCCCCCTCTTTCACCCCCTTAGAGGTCGAATTTCGGAAAATCCTTTCTCGGATACCTACTCGGGTCTACGTCATACAATGAATACACTCTCCAAGTTTAAGTTCTCTACGATCAGCGGTTTAGGCTGTGCGTTGATCCGTCAGTCAGTTATTCAGGACAAAGCATTTTTTAAATATAGATGAATGGTCTCAAGACACCACTAAGTAAAATTTCGACCAATTACACTGAATCATAATTTATTTCCATCGTCGAATCTCGGTTTATCTGCATAGCATATTACTTGAATAAATCATTCTGTATATTCTATAGCCAGCAAACATTTCACGGTAGTAGATCTTTTAGCGTACTACGGACACGAACATACGGGACGTATTGACTGGAGATGTACATTATATCGACGTAAAGTGTTAGTTTTGTCCGAAAATCAGTGCTTCGAAGGCATAATTAGCTCCCCGGTCCTCTTTGTTTTCTTTTTTCTCCCACAGTACCTTTACCCAATATGATCAGTATAACAATTTATGCCACCACTGAACCGAATTTGAAATACCACAATACACCAGCAAAACTGATTTCAAATGACGAAGTCGATATGGATTTTCAGTTATTAATGTTTCAAACAAAGCGTCATCATTCCTATGTTGATTATCTTCTAGTAAATGCCCGTATGTAAGGTGGATATCATCGCATTTATAACTTTCTAAATATAAATTAAATTGACCTAACTTTTTTGTTTATGAACCAATTTTAATTAAACAAACATAAAATGTTACACGAAGCTAGCTTCGATACATAAGTGCAAACCGCCGTCGAACTGCACCGGCGCGGTCGCTACGCGCCTCGTATACATTACACTTTTATTTTCAAAATTTTCTAGTATTTATGGACGGATTTTAAAAATTCTATTTTTATTCTATAGGTGTTTTTATCCACTATGAATAGTGTATAGTCACTTGCAGATATTCACCGTGTAACACATATTAATAAATAATTTTGTGACATTTTTAAGGATATCCGGGATACCCGGTTTTTTTTCCAGGACAAAAGGTAGTCTATAACCTGGCCAGGAGTACGACCTATAAATGTAGCGAGTTTGATAAAAATCCGTTCAGTGGTTTTTGATTCATGCCTGCACATACAGACAGACAGACAGACGGACAGACAGACAGACAGAAAAATTTTTCTAAATTACCTTTTTTGGCATCAGAATCGAATAAATATTACCCCCCAATAGTATTTTTTTAAATATATTCAATGTACAGATTTTATCTCGCTAGAGATTTACTATAAGTATAGACGGCACTCCATTTTCATGTCTACATTTTTATACTAAATGACAATAGGTCATAATAAATTCAGCGTTAAACTTTGATGTTTGACCTCTTTCAGTTTGATGTCTATTTTTATATTTTTTTGCATTTTCTCTCTACGTGTACTAAAAAATATGGATTTTCAAACACAAACGCATTAAATAAAAGTGAAACACCAGCATTACGTAACAACGTCCATTCATATAATTGTGTCCATAACGAGCGCTCAATGACTCCGACCCTGAATGCGCAAGCGCAGATTACGCGCGTTTTGCTTTTGGTCGTGTTTCTACTGAATGCATTTTGATACCACAGATCCGCTATTTATGTTTATAAATAGTTTTGATAGCTAAGAAGAAAAAGACTTCTATACTATTTATGATAGTTTGTGTTTATATTATGGCCAAAATTACAGTTAGGTACTCTACAGGTACTTTGCATACATTTGACGGGCGGTCAGCCTTTTACTGCACGGACAAATGAGGTCATGACTATAGTCGTACTATATTACGTAGTAGGTCCACGCTGGTTTCAGCATGAATGGGCCAGATCGACCGGGGCAGTACTACCTTCTCATAGAAGATCGACGTGAGAATATTAGTTTCATCATTTTAACTTTTCCTTCCTTACCCCCTTTTTCATGGTTGGCAATGATTTAGTTGTGTTTTCTTAGCATTACTACTGTCGTAATGCTTGGCAAACACAGCCATATCTATAGGTTAAGTATACTTATCATCTGGTGGGCCATATGCTTGTTTGCCACTATAGTTGTATAAAAAAAAATGTTTGGCTATCAATTTAGAAATATTCCATTTTGCCCCACCTAGCTGCGCCACAGTGCATTACCCTTATTTGCTTTATTATATTTATATTAATGTTAGTTTGTAGTTTGGTTGTAGTTATAAGTCGGTGTTTAATTTGGAGCAACCATATCTGTCAAAATGTCTTAAAGAAGAAAAGGGAGAAAGAAATAAAATATTAAACATGATAGCAGTAATAGTCGAATAAGGCAGGACTGTGCTTCTGACGCTTCTGAGTTTAATAATTAGAGATATTGTTTGTTCATCAACACACGCCAATAAATGAATGAGCAGAATTGTCTTAAAAATTGTCGAGTAGCTCGCACGTCAATCATAGGTATAAAATTGAAAGAGACCATCTATTCCAGTCAGCAGATGTGACGAAGGCCACTGATCGTCATAGTGCCACTATTTATGTCAAACGTACTTATTTAAGACGATTAAAATAATACTTATACTAATGATTTAGAAATATGCCGTATATAATATCGTATATAATAATAATAATATATAAACTTCAAATATTATTTTTCTATATCTGATGTAAAAACGGAGTCAGTAGTGTCCAAGATTAGTGAGGATCATATCAAAAGCGGTGTTCGTCACGGAAACCTCATAATATGATGCTTTTTCACAATCGAATTGCGTTTATTATACAAATTCAACGTTCTTAGAGGATTTAGTACACATTTTAATACAAAAATATTTGCCGGTATACACTCGACGACTATACACTCGTAAAAAAAGCGACGAAACTAGGCTATAGGTGAATCACAACCGCTATCATCTTAATGCTACTTCACCCAAAACAAATTTATAGTTCACAATTGAATGAATGGGTTGAACGAAAGAAAGTAATTCTTTGATTTAGATTGACAAGTATTATTTTTCTACATAAATAAGAGTTCTTTAAATCACCTGGAAATTGAGAATACAAGAACCATTAGAAATACACAAAGTTTCATTTAATTAGGTAATCTGTCCAAATGTCGTTTGTACTTTGATTTCATTGCATCTGAAAAACGTCTACTTCTGGACATTGGCCCTTCCTAAGCCTTTGGTGACCCGCCCTGGGGCCCTACCACAACTTCTTATAGCAATCTTATTATAACCTTACTTTGTCTCTATTCTTGTTTTTAATGGTACAAGAGAAAAGGACAAAATACAGAGTGACATTAAAATAATAGGTACTGCTATATGAAGTGGTACCTGATCTAGGTATTCGCTGTCCGTCACTTATATCAGATTATTGATCCACTTTTCTAAAGACATGATTTATTTTTCTAGATTTATAATTTCATAATATTTAATTGTTAAATATGTAGAATGGTAATTTGTTAATTCGACTTTTGATTTAATGTGAAAACATAGTGTAAATTGCTTTATTTTTCATAAAAGCTTGCAATCTGAATTGACATTGCGGTTTTATGGTAGTAAACCACAAATATTGAGGGATATGTCACGAGTGCGGCTGACGCTAGATTCATCGCTGCCAATCTGGTCAAACTTAATGTATATGGTATTAATAACGTATTTATTGATGTGTCAACACGCGAACATTCAAATATGGAATGAAGTGAAAACTATAGTAACTACTGTGTAAAGTAATTGCTGGCTATGTTTGCCGATGAAGATGCTTATCCCAGTGTTTGCTGAGTATCCAACCAATTTGTGTATAATCGCGGCATACACTTACTTTTGTTTTGTCCTATTTTTTCTAGATTAATGTAGCACGTGGTGACACGTCAAATAAATAGAATTGAACATGAGTCATCAATCAATCATCTCATTTGACAGCACAGACCACGCAAGTTTTGAAAGTTTGACGCAGTTCAAAAACACAACAATCATTTTATTGTTACCACGTTCCCACTGCTAGTTTAATTATTTTAGAAATTATTTGCTAATTTTATTAGGCATAAAATTTCTACAAATTGTTTAAAGTATTTGTTTTACTTAAAAAAATAAATTTATACTTTTTATTCTATATACCTATGTACGTCGTGTATATAGCACAATACATATTTTTGTTTTTTTCTTTCTATCAGAATGTTAGAGATGAGAGACAAAGGAATAAGGCTAGCGCATACCACGGTCGCAGCGCGTCAAAGCACATAAGTAGTCGTAGTGTAGCAGTGCATTGCGACCCGCCTGTAATGTGCGATAGTTCATAAAGAGCTGAAACACATAACGACCTTGCGTCGCCACAATGCAATTTCAAGCAATCTGTTCAAGTTTGCTTGAAATTGTGCGCCGTTATGAGTTTCAGCTTATAAAGCTCGCGCAAATTACGTTGGGCACACCGCATCACAAAAATCCTCCTACATCACTTTAGTATATTTTATACTAGCTTTGCACCCGCGTCTTTGCTTACTGCTCTGCACCCGTCACCAGTAGCGTGATGTTACATAGCCTATAACCTTGCTCGAGAACTGGGCTATCATTCACGTAATATTTTTTAAAATCCAACTGATTGTTTTAGAGACTAGCGTGTTCAAACAAACAAACACTTCTGCTTAAAGTATCGCACACTACAAGCTTAATTTTAATCATCTCCGGTGCGGCTGTGTAACACTTAGGGCATTGAATATTGATTAAGTAATTATGTACCTAAACGTTTTTTGTTAATTGAAATAAATAGATTTGAAATGTAGCACATAATTAGCCATCAGCTCTAGTATAATGAGAATATACTTCAACCATTACTAAATCTGTGGTACCCTTATCCCAAATCCTTTTACCAATACCAAATTCATCAATTATTTACTGACAATTAATGCTGATCATGCATGGTTTATGTCCTAAATATTCTAAATTATCTAGCTACCGCTAATCAGAATTGAATGGATTTTCGTGATAGAAACACTATCAGTTTAATAGCTATTATTTTCTACTTGTTTTTTGGTTTACTGAGGCATATAATCCGTTTAATAAAACTAAAGCATAGTAAGATATTTTTATTATATCGTACTAGATTACTGCGGCGCGGTTTCACCTACGATAAGTTACATCTTTGGTTACTGCTCCGGTCCCGTCGCTCGTAGCGAGTTGTTACATAACCTTTCTCGAGAACTGGGCTCTTAAACACACAAGTGAATTTTCAAAATTGGTTCAGTAGATCCAGAGATTACCTCCCTACAACCTCACGAATTTAACTACTTTCATAGCTTAGTATAACAATGTTGTGTATCCTTTGCTCATAAAATAATGTTATTAATATTGTAAGTTATAATTTAACTTGTTTATTTGGAATGGTAACTTTATTATTTGTACCCTGCCTTGCTCTGTGTATAATAAACTCTTGATGGCTTAGTCATAAACATTATTGGTTTTCATATGCTTATGTAATACTTATGTAAAAAAAATATACAATAAATAAAAAAAAAAATTGTACGAAATCCTCAACCTCGTGTATACTACCCTAGAAAATTAGCTTCTTCTATTCTCTCTAAAATATGTGAAGCTTTGTTTTCTAAACAATAGAAGAACTTCTGACATTACAAAGAAGCGCAGACCCAGTTTTTAATTCCACACAAGTACATATGATTCAATAAAGCGCTGAGTTATTCAGAGTATGTAGGACATTCCTAGCATAATACGCATCACAACGCGGTATGCCGTCCCTAGAGAACTATTATTCACTTATTACAACGAATATTACTCTGTGAATTATACTTTGAAAGTTAAAACAGATAGTTATGACATTAATGGTGTTTTTCACATCGCACTAAACAATCTATAGTAATATTTTTACCTGCCATCAAAAATCTTTATAAAAACATTACATGAAACGCATTTTCTAACCTTGACATAATTCAAAATAAACGTAAAAGTTTTGTTTTACCGTTTGTTTACTCGTCAACGACTCATTTTTTTCTCATTTGAAACTTCATATGTCACGATACCATCCTTTGTGTAATATTGTATGGTATTTGCGGGATTTAATATCTGTCCCCATTCTTTATATGATATGCGGGTCTTTGTATGTTCCATAAATACAGATTGTAGATAGAAAATTAATGAACATCATTTTTCGGATAAGGAAAATAAATGAGCAGTCAGGCGCTTTATTATATTGAGATTACAATGCAGATGATTTTATTTTTATCACCGTAAAACATTATTATATTGTATAAAATCGCATAATATAAAATCACGTATTGCTTGTAGTACAAAATACGAGTATAATATTTTAAGAGACTCATTTTTATTTTGCAGCTTTTTGCTGCAGTTAAAAAATATTTTTACTTTCAGTAAATTTTATAGCAATACAAATTTATTATTAGCATTTCAATGTGCCAATCACGTCTTAAATAATTGTACTTGAATTTAAATCAAATCTTAAATACGCCTGACGTAAAGCAGACATTTTAACCGCTTAAAATCACCAATTAGGTAAAACACAAAACTAGGTAATTTTTTTTTGTCTATCACTACAGTTGAAATGAATTTGTGAGAGACTGATGCCTAATGTAGGTTTGTGCAATGCAAGACCTATATTACCTACCACTATCTCTTAGCAGTATTTTAATAATAATAATAATTCTACCAAATTCACACAGCGCCATCTAGCCCAAATTAAGCAATTGTATTTGCTTGTGTTATGGGTACTAAACAACTGATATACTACTTATATACCTTTTTTTTTTGGAAATACATACATATTATAGATAAATTACACCCAGACACAGAACAAACAATCATGCTCATCACACAAAGGTTTGTTCTGGGTGGGAATCGAACCCACGACGTCCGGCTTAGCAGTCAGGGTCACTAACCACTAGACCAACAGGCCAGTCAAATAAGATTGTTTTATGAGGCTGTGGTAGGGCTCCTGGTCACCAGGCCCTTCCGCAGTAGCTTTATTGATATACAAGTGTAAACTACTTGAATAAAGTTTGGTTCTAATACTGTGCTTTGATAAGAAAACTGAACAGATTTTATTCTTGAAAACACTTAAAATTAAGATACAGAACATTCCGTAGAAGCAATAATAAAGTAGCAGTTCTTCAGAAAGGAATGTTATTAGTTTCTGACCAAACCGCAGTTTCTTGGTTTATTTTAATAATTTTACAAAAGGGTTTGCAATTATTATTTTGGAATGCTTGTAATATTTTCGCCAAGAATTTCTTATTTAATATAGTTGTTTGGGTAACAATGTCTAATTGGACTAACATTATGTTTATGTACTTAATGTTTTGATTTTGAGTCGGTCACTATTTAATTAAATCAGTAATATTTTCATTTTTATCGAAATTTAATTTTATATTAATCATAATTATAATTTCATTTTTTTTACTATTTAGACTAGATAATTTAATATGTAAAATTAATTATATTAGACTTTTACTTTGATATTGATTGAATTTAGATAAGCAAATTGTTTTATCACAATAATTTTTTTCTCAATTAAAACTTTTCTGTTTAATCAATGTCTATATTTGTTGAAAAAAACTATTAAAATTAATAGCAATATCTAATAATATTTTTTCGTTATCATAATTTTAATTTTGTTAATTTTAATTAAAAACGTCCTATTTTACACTTTGATTTATGTATCTTATAATATATCATAGTTAAACCTATATTGACGGTCCAATTACCAACTCATTAAAATTCTATCATGCAAAACTAGTGTACAGAAATGCTCGAAATTATTTGTTACAAATTTCGTCCTTGTCGTCCTCCAAGTTGGAAAAGGATTACTTACAAATCCCAGCCCCTTCATTATTACTTATCCTTTCTTCAGGATAATGACAATGTCACTAAGGCCCTTTTAAAAATAATGTTATTATAAGATACTTAACCTCTCTTAGGATAATGCTTGACAACGTTACTAAAGCCCTTTTAAAAGTAATAATATCTTGATAAACAATTTAGCTGTATTTCGATGTTCTAAGAGTTACAGTACTCTATTTCTGTACTCGAAACGATATGATTTGAAAAAAAAAACAAAACCGTTCGGTTAGTTATAAGCCTTCTGTATTTTCAAATCTAGGGCTTTTATTGTATGGAGAGCTAAGCGTTTATAAAAATATAGCACAACAGTCATATGGGTTGAAGTTACACAAACGTGGCTAATCTTAAGATAATTTTTTTTTATACAATTTTAATGGCAAACAAGCATAGGAACGTGCTACCTGATGGTAAGTGGTAACCGTAATAAGGACATGGTTATGTTTTAATTGCATGGATAAGCAAGTCTAGTATAGTTTTATTAGTACAATCGTGCGTTTGTTACACATGTACGAGTCACAAAACGATTATTATCGTTGACAAGTGTAACTGACTTGATGGCAATCTAACTAATAAAATTATGACTATGCCACTTAACACACAATGAACTAACTGAACTAGAACTAGAGTGATTTGAGTGAGTAAGACCGAGGAGAATGCAAATTCTCTTTGTTATTCAATTGTCAAATATTTTAATTCTTTAATTTCGTGGCAGGACACATACGTCGCAGAACACATACCACGAACCAAAAAACGCAGCGTGGGCAGACCCCTCACAAGGTGGACTAACGACCTTATAAGGGTGGCGGGCAACCGATGAATTAGGGCGGAAAAAAATTATAATAATTGAAGAAGGTCAGCAGTGGACGTTTTGATGATGATGATGATGAATTTCTTTTATTTCAATTAGGTATTATTAAATCCGTCTAACGCTGTCTAAAGAAATATCAAAATTTAGGCGTACCTAAACTTCGCAGGTACTAAAATAAGTCATAGCCTTTCGAGAACAGTACTTTTAATAATCCAAAGAAGGCAACATTATTTTGTCATAAACATTCTTCTTCCAAATTAAATTCATAATTTTATCTGACTGTAATATTACGGGTAATAGAATTCATTATTACAGTTATTAATTATTCTATTGGGGGTACTTCATTAATTGATTTTGTGGGCTTTGAATATTAAAAGACTTTTGATTCTATTGGTCCAGTCAACAGTAGAATTTGATAAAATACTCGTAACTTCGTGATTTATTACTGTTTTGATGTAGAATTTTCGTTTTATTTATTTAACAAATTAGTTTTTGGTTTTGATTGGTATTGTACATATTCAAAACAAGCCAATTTTATTGGTTTTAAGTTTCTATGATGTTAACTTTGATGATGACGAGAAGTTTCTTTTAAAATGTTTTCTAATGACTTGATAATCTTTACTTGATTAATTTATATTTTCAAAGTAAAGTCTAACAGGTTGATACATTGTATACGTAATACTATGGTATATAAACTCTAACAGGTTATAAAGAAGTTACTATGGCAAAGTGCACGGAACATAAGTACTGTAGAGAGGGTTAAGGTAATTATTAGAATTATATTTTATATAATTATAAATTGAAAACAAAACTCATGTGATGGCTCTTTGGTTAAGTAGTCCCGCTCTTCGTGCTGTCATCCTCAAGCAATGCGTGTTGTCAGTAGATAACAATTAAATAATATGTAGGACCTCAGAACACTTATAGTGTTCTGTGTGTAGGACAAGACATCAGACAAGTAGGTAGATTACATAGAGGATTGGGCCCGGAATAACTCGTTAGTATTAATCTTCCCAAAACAAGCACCAACGGCTTGTTTGATACTTAATTCATTCAAAAGCTTTTCATTGTTGCCTAAGAAATTCATAACATAGTAGGAAAACAAAAGAGTTTTGTACCAAACAGCGTCAATTGTTTTATCTAAGTTCATGTTGACTCAAAAACCCTTACCATTCAAAGTTTTTTCATATTCTCTTGGTCGCTTTTACTCCATCCACGAAAAGACATAGATCCTATATTTTATACCAAAAACTACACAAAAACTCATTACAAGTAATAATAAAACAATAATCTTTTTTCTTATAAATAATAAGAAACCTCAGAGTACCTACCATTACTTAGTTTTATGTCGTCTTACTAAGTTTACATTAGTATATTTACGAGTAACATAACTCTTTTAATAATCGCCGTAATAATGTTTATTTACTCTTGTTTCATGTTTATTTGAAGTATGGCAATTGTAAAAGTTATATGTATTGAGTATTCGTAAGTAAATTATACAAGCAAGTATATTTAAAAATGTCATACGTGCGAATTGTATTGGAGTTAAATTAATATATTTTTAAGTTTAAGCATCTGTGAGGATATTTTATAATATGATAGCATTAACTTTTAGCTTTCAACTTTTCAGCTTCATCTCAGACGTTGAGAAATTTGATGGTGACCTTGAATCTACTGTAATCTGAAAGCTGCTGGACGCAGGTTCTTTCCATCAGAAACATTTGTGATAAAGAAATTAGTAAGATATAGAGAAAGCTAGCAAAAAACTAAACAATAACTTTCTATGTCATTGGTTCAATTATTTGACATTTTTAATGCACACTGCATTGAAAGTTATCCAAATCATATGTCTATCAAACATGTGGGCCGAGCTTTTGGCATTGTCTACATAATATACTTACCCTCGCCTTGTCAGCTACCGTCAGTTTTAAAAAAAACCTCTTTAAAAAACATTACACACGAAGACGTTTAAAAAAAATGTTCCTAATTTAGACTGAAAATGCTATCGAATCATCTTCAAAAAATTCAAGTTCCAAGTCGTAATAAAAGACATTACCGTTCAAAGAAACGTGTATAAACTGAACGTCAGACAACTTTCCAAAGATTCAACTAATAAAGAGCACGCGGCGTCTCTTGCCTAATGTACATAAATCTGGGATTATTAATTTCTTCGAGAGAAGCAAACTTTGCGTTGGAAGTTATTGCTTGGATTTTGTTTTGTGTTGAATCTGATAAATACAGACTCTGTAAGTTGGAAATATGGTAATGTTACATCAGATTTTCATGTTGTATGTTTGTTTCTTTCTTTTTTTAAAAAGACAACACCCGCCCTTGGGAACAGGCCCTGTGTCGCGGAAGACTTTACGAATATAAAATTAACGAACACAAAGTATACCAAGACTCGGAACAAATATTTATGGATCACACAAAGTTTTGTTCCGTGTGGGGATCGAACCCACAACCTCGTGCACAGCAGTCGCTTGCACTCCCACTGCACCACGGAGGCAGTCAAAGAACACTTCTGATAGTATGTAGTAACAGTGACCTATGGACAAGGCTATGTTTTTAAGCATTAAAGAAAATATGATAAAACAACCAAGCTATCGTTGATCGTGTAAAGTGAAGTGATAAGGGAGTAAAGGATAAAATATAATACTTTACACTGCTATTCTATGTAAAGGTTGTCTACTAACTTCTACAGTTAATCTGGCCTATTCTTTTTTTTTATTGCTGACAGGGGCAGACGAGGAAGCAACCTACGCGATGGTAAGTAAGTGGTAACTTTCGCTCATAGACGACTCAGAGTACAGGGACTCAGCGAAGTCGCTGCCTACCGTGAAGGAAGTGGGGTAGTTGAAGAGATTGAGGGAGATGAGGAAAAAGAAAAGGGGAAATTGGGTCTACATGAATCGCAACACCTACTATGAACTAGGTACTAATATTTACTTTTAAACTTTCGCGTTGCATGATTTAATAGAACTAAATATACGGGAATTCACGCGATCATGCATTAGGTATTTACATACCTTATTTTGCTTGACGTTTCGACCAGGTTACACCGGCCGTGGTCACAAGCAGACTGATGTGGCGATGTCACGGCTCCGTATGCGAAGTAGATTCTAGATCTACCCTCACATTTTTGTCTTTCCACGTACTATCACAAAACAACGCTCGGAATACGGACGGCATACAGAATAAGGACACTGTCAGTGTGTTTTGTGATAGTACGTATATATTTAACTGTACAGTTATTCAGCAATAGTTGTCATATTATTAATTATGTTAGTATTCATTGCTAGTCAAGGGTTGTTAGAGGATATTGTGCAGACGATTAGTTGTAATTCTATGGGACAAGTTATTTAATTAATAATATAATAATAATATCTTATCAACTACACACAACATCATCTACACCTAAAGTAAGCATTTTATTACTGCTTGTGTAAATATTTTTAGAATGCTGATATAGGTACATACTTAAATATATTTTTTTTGGAAATACATACATAATATACATAGACACACACAGACCAATGCAAATAGACATGTTCAGCACACAAATATTTGCACTGAGCGGAAATCAAAGCCGTGCATTGAATTGAAGTACTCTTAAAAACAAATTTTGTTGCTTTTAAAACGACTCAGGCATAAAATATCATACGCTACCGTACAAATTTAATAAATTATTTAAGACCTTGCATTTTCTGTAGCTTTTGTTATGGTGATCTTCGGGTTAAATCGTTTTAATATATTTTACTAAATTATATCATTATTGTCTATTTCAGTGTTTAGACTATCAAATATTGCAAAAATGTTTTTTATATTATACCTTTAGAAATGACGTAATCCATCCAGAGCACCCGTCCGAAGAGCACCTGCGCGATGAGCACCTACCTTAGTTCACGTTGAGCACCTATCAATGCTTTTGGCTAAAACTTTTCGACAAAACAAAATAATTACATGCTCCTTATTTATGGGAACCGTAACATAACTGAAGAGCATGTTTGCATGTTTAACACAGTTTAACGCAACTAACAAGACACTTGTATCTTGCTAAAGTTGGGGTTAAGTCTCCGCCAACAAAATAACTACATAACATAAAGTGATTTTAGTTCCTCCTCTATCTAAAACCTCTATATTCGAACTAGACGATCGCCCTCGCTTCGCTTCGGTATCAAAAATTCTATTCGATCTCACAAGAAACGCCTACGGAAAATATTATAGCAATAATAATATAATATAATAATAATAATATTCTACCACATTCACACAGCGCCATCTAGCCCCAAATTAAGCAATTATATTTGCTTGTGTTATGGGTACTAAACAACTGATATACTACTTATATACATTTTTTTTTGTAAATACATACATATTATAGATAAATTACACCCAGACACAGAACAAACAATCATGCTCATCACACAAAGGTTTGTCCTAAGTGGGAATCGAACCCACAACCTCCGGCTTAGCAGTCAGGGTCACTAACCACTAGACCAACAGGCCAGTCAAAAATTTTGTTGCATATATAGTTGCAATAGTGACGTATTTCATCATTCTAATTTACAGAAGCTCTTAAAATATGACTAAAAATATGTTAAACATAATAAAATATAGCCTATTTTATCAGTCCTATTTGTAGCTTTCTAAATGTAAAATTTTTTTTAAAACTGTCACGTAGATCTTGAGTTAAATCAGAACAAACATACAAAAAATTAAATGTTTTCTCTAAGTTAGTTTATTGATAATATCATATGAGTTATAAAGTAATTAAGTTTTAAAGTTGGATGATAGTACTATTTTTAATGGTACAGAGCTTTGTATTATGTCCGTGCCATATTTGACCAGTCTAGTAAGAAATGATATTAAATAATACTGGTTATACCACTGCAGATGTGGGCATTTGATTTTGATTACTATACTTGCTCGAGGTAGTTTAGCAATTTCATGTACATTTTTTAGGGTTCCGTACCCAAAAGGTAAAACGGGAACCTATTACTAAGACTCCGCTGTCACGGAATCACCAGGCTGTATCTCATGAACCGTGATAGTTAGACAGTTGAAATTCTTACAGGTGATGTTTTTCTGTTGCCGCTAAACTAACAAATACTTAAAAACAGAATAAAATAAATATTTAAGGGCGCTCCCATACAACAAAACTGATTTTTGTTGCTATTTTTACAGATAATGGTACGAAATCCTACGTGACGAGACCGACTCGCACTTGGCCGGTTTTTTAAGTCTAGGTTTTATTATGTTTATTTTCACCTTTAATTAATAAAGACATTATTAAGTCTAATCTTCAACCTCGAGTATATGAAGCGATGAACCACTGCGTCATTACGAACGAACAGTACAATACAAATATATCAACACGCTCTTTCACGATAACTGTCCTAAGTCAGGATTAGAAACGATGAAACCCTTGCAAAAAATCTATATGTGACACTCGAGAGTCCAACTAAATCTACCTTTACACGCGCGAATTTAATCAGACATGAGATAGAGGACTTAGAGAAAGTTATCCACTTCCCTTCGTAACACATCATGACATATAATTTTATTATTCTGTTCGAATATAGACTATTAGTGTGCAATTTCAAATAAATGGCTAATGGATAATAGATTTAATGGTTTAGGCTCAGCTCGTCCCTTGCATTTTGTTTCTTTCCATTAAAATGCTCCACTCACCCCGTTTTTTATTATTTAGGTGTAGTGATTTGACCCTTGCGGAGGAGCGATTTTGTAGGAATATCAGGATAAAAAGTAGCTTATGTTACTCACTGATAAGATAACTTTGTATAGATGAAATATTTTTTTAAATCGGTTAAGTGCATTTTGAGCTTATTCATTACTAACAAACTTTCAAAAATCAAATATATTATTAATTATTAAAATAGTTTAGATTTAAATTGAAGAACGCGAACTGTTACTGGATTTATTTTAGTTATATTTTTATTTCAGGAGTATCGATAAAAACTTTCATTATATAATTTAGTTTCTACTATGTCATAATACTGCTCCAAATGATACTAGCTTTTGGCTTATTGTTACTTTTATTATGCTCATGTAGCCACAACGACAAAAATCGTGTAGGTATTTTATACGACACAAAATATCTGAAATTGTGTCGCCAGGGATATTAGCCGTTTTTATTTCTTTTTTGTTTGATATTTTATCTTTACAATAGACTTATAAGAGAGTATAAAAATCAAAGCTCAATACTAACCCCACCCCAGTGATCATTTTGGGATTGTAGCAGACATAGGCGATTAAGCGGGAATTAGGGAAGGTGATGATTCCACTGCTCACTAAGTATACACTTATCTAACGCAATCAGTCAAATCAAATCATACCAGCGAACAGACAAGGCTCATTTGTTGTCTGTACAAGAAGCGACTTTTATCTTTAATTTTATTAAATTGCTATTTTGGTAACATGTAATAGTAAAAACAAACATGTAATAATAAAACATGTAATAATAAGTATAAACATGTAATAATATAATATTATATATATTATATTATAAATAAGTATTAATAAATAACTAAGCTTAAGGTTTGTCTGATGTAAGCGCGAGAGACAGTTTAGTAGCAAGCTGTAATAATGTAACAATATTCAATTTCATCTTCCAACTGATCGTTCAATTTATAAATTCCTAACGGATAATCTTTTTTTTTTAATTATTTCTCTTTAACGAAGTATAGTCTTCCGTGGATGTTGTAAGTCGTCTATTATGGGCATAAGCGTATAGTGCAATAGGTGTTATAAATTTAGCCGAAGACCTGCAATTAATTCATCCAGGATACTTGCATAATCAAATATTACTCATTGCAACAAATAATGTATATAAGTTATATGACTTTTTTATGAAACACAATTATTATAACCTATGCCAGCGTATTATTGCTGATGTGAGCAGGAAGTTAAGATTGTGTATGAGTAATGAGAGAGATGATACGAGAGATTTATGTGATATGTAGTCATGATAACCGTTATTATGAGAAGCAATGTAAGGCAAAGTAGATGTTAGTATATCATTTATACTATTTCTTTGATAATTATGCTTAGGGAAATCAGCACTTATAATATGATGTTGAAGATTTAAATTTAATAATTTCAAATTACACGGTAGTAGATCCACGCTGATTTCAGCATGAATGGGCCGGATCGTCCGGGGAAGTACTACCCTCTCATAGAAGATCGACTTAAGAGTAGTAGTATCCGTACTACTGCGTTTCGTTCGGTGAGTGAGAGCGCCGGAGGCCCAATTTCCCCCCTTTCCTCTTTCCTCACCTCCCTCATTCCCTTCCTCTAACCCCATTCCCAGCCGCCATAGTGGAGACCACCATACCAGCAGTTTAAGAGGATGGCTATTGGTATAGTGGCCACCACTTCTGGATTCCACTGACTGCTTACCATCAGGCGGGGTGAAGTCTCTTTGGTAGGCTACAATATAAAAAAAAAGAATATGTGTGACCTATGTCCCCTGGATTTCTGTCGGCTGATATGATGAAGCTGTGAAATATTATTATACATTAAAAATCATTTATTATATAATTTCATTTTCATTTATTATATTTTTCATTTGTAATAAATCTACTACTGGATAACCCAATTGATGAGAAACATAGACACACTGTGTCTATGTTTCTCATCAATTTTCCTATCGCAGATCTGCTAAAAGAAATTTTTAATGAAATGAACAGAACCTTTGTGCTCTTGTTATTTTATGTACTATCTTTTTAAGTTATGTGTGTGCATATAAATAAATAAAAAAAAACCTCTTCCATTTATCATTGCGAGATTTTGTTGTAATCATCTTGCTTTTCAAGCGGATTGGCGACGCTACTACGTTCTTATGTTTTTGTTTGACTTTGATTCATTACACTGGTGGGTATATACGATCACTAAGTTAAATAAACTTCATCTAATGAGCAAAAATGTTGTCATTTTTCGTTTCCACTGAAATCTTCAATTTCAATAAAGTACTCATTTACATAAACGGTAAACTAATGTGATAATTTCTTATTTATTTGCAGGTACATTCAAAACACATAAGAAAATCATCAAGTAAGTTTGCAATCACGCACACAAAAACAACAGTCTAATGGAGCTATAATGACCGGTCAATCATCGGTTACATCCAATTCGCTCTACTTTTCCCCGTATTTGGTTGGACACGTCAAATCTTTGCCAGTCACACCTCATCAATCATCGTCCATATCTCCCGTGGGACGACATCGTAATTTACTATCCTGTATCACGTAGGTATCTATACATATTTACTTCCTATGTAGATGTTTGGTAAAGAAATATTCTGGGCAAAGCTCTCCTCATAATTTCCACTCTTCGGTCTATAGTCTAATTTGCTTTTGTTTTATACAACTTATCACACAATCTTTGCTTGGACTGCCACGACGCCGATTTGATGCAGTATAACATCATTTGGTGGTTAGTTTGGTCGACAACTCGTCAGGCTTACAAGAGATATGGACAGACCAACACCATTTTAGCACTAAAAACTATCAAAAAGTTAGGCGTCTCCTTGCGCGATCGTTTCAATAACAAAGAAATCTGCAGGAGAACCAATATAACCGATGTGGCTCGTAGAGTTGCTTCTCTGATGTGGTAATGGGCAGGACACAGCTCGCAGAACTGACGGCCGTTGAGGCAAATAGGTTCTGGAGTGGCGACCACAAACCGGAAGACGCAGCGTGTGCAGACCCCTCACAAGGTGGACCGACGACCTTATAATAGGCAGGCGAGCTTTTTGATTTTTAATAATATATGTCTATTGTTATTGGCTCTTCTTCCTATATTATTTAGTACTACCCTCAATGTTTTAGAGATACATATTTGTGCATTATAATCGCAAAATTACACACCGGTGACTAGTGAACTAAGTGAATAGATTGAACTATGAACGGAAGAAACGTAATTGACAATCTGCGTAGCGGACGCACTAACAACTATAAGCCCAAGATATGTTTAGACGCGGCCAATATATGGTAAGGAGATATGAAAAGAAAATAACGACTCAGACATATTAAGCAGTTTTTTGAATGATTCAATTAAATGAGACTTTATATATTTACTTGTCATCAAGAGGAAATATAATACAATGTAAAAATTTTATCGCTTGCAATCTTGATGCAGATAAACGAGAGAAACAGAGCGCGTAACATTAAATGATAATTATTTAAAGTCGCAATTATCAAATGAATGTTCAATATACTTTAAAGCAGCTTTGATTTACGAACGCTATGTGATGGCGACAAAGCCGAATATATTGAGGAAACTTGAACTCTACTAAATATGGGTTAACTGGTCTCGAAGGTCTATAAATAAGAACCCTTAGCATGATATAGGTAAAATATTAACTCGAAGTTACTCCAACAGTAATTGATTTGTTAACATATTATAATATGTGTATCGATAGGTACAGCAGTAGTCGGATTTAGATGACAAAGATATTAGTGATGTTTGAAGAACTTGAGTACGAATTGTTGACTTGATATTTGACTATTAAAATAAAAAATTTAGTGACAAAATTAAGCTTCATATAAAATCAAAGAAAGTTACACCTATTTCTCAAAAGTGGGCTCAATCATTGATTCATCGTTTCTTTAGAGTGTTGTATTTTTGCTAGTAAGAAGTGCTTTCCAGTTCCTAAGAAATACATTTTGCTAACAGTAGTAGCCATGAGTTTTCGTTTTTCTTTTTCGCACTACGTCAGGAAATAGAAACATAATTAAAAGAAACCCATAAGATGCAACTTGCTTCGTCGTTCGTTCATTGTTTTTATTCCTGTAACCAATAATGATATATCTACAATACAAAACAGGTTCTTGAAACACAAGCAAGCTGTTGCCTATCGTAGGAAGAAAGGAAAGAGGAAGGAAACGAAAAAGGAAGAAGAAGGAGTCTGTAACTGGAAACTGTACATACCTTAGCTTGTTACCAAATCAGTTTTCATTGACATTATTACACTGAACAAACAAAATTCAGTATCACAGTATGTATGGAAGCAAGAGCAAAAAATATTTCCAATAAAATTGTTGTACACGGCTCCTTTGTGTTTATACTATGTAACCTCGTCATTTCATTTCTGAGAATATTCTGTCGTCCGATATTAGTGTTTTTTTTTTTTTTTTTTTATATATATTATAGCTTACCAAAGTGACTCCACCCTGTTTGATGTTAAGCAGTCAGTGGAATCAGAAGTGGCGGCCACTGTACCAAAAGCCATCGTCTTAAACTGCTGGTATGGTGGCCTCCACCATGGCGGCTGGGAATGGGGTTAGGGGAAGGGAATGAGGGAGGTGAGGAATGAGGAAAGGGGGGAAATTGGGCCTCCGGCGCTCTCACTGACCGAATGAAACGCAGCAGTACGGATACTACTACTCTTAAGTCGATCTTCTATGAGAGAAAAGTACTTCCCCGGACGATCCGGCCCATTCATGCTGAAATCAGCGTGGATCTACTTCCGTACGTGTTACACAATGAAAGATTAACAGTTGGATGAGATAAATAATATCTACTTCTTTTTGTGTCGACGGCAAATCTTTTTATACGGTGTCAGCCCAAAACTCAGTGACTATTGCATTATCAGTAGGGTTCATTATTATCATCATCTTCCTGCGTACAGTTGTTCGGGAACGCAAGGTAGGCAATTAGGTGGACCATCGTTTGAGGATTGGCACCACACTGGCACTCTAGCTTTGAACAATTAGAAAATTCCCACCTGGACAAATTATCTTTAGTTTGGCCAACCTGTATCCGAAGGCTATTTAAAGCTTTCCAGGTAGGCCATGGTAAATCATGACCATTGAAAGTTAGGACAACCTGACATTGCTATCACTGTAACTTCCTGCTAGCCAGAATTAACAGTGATGGACACTTATGAACACCAAACTTTGACATTAAATTTAAGAGTCTCAACTACTGCTAAATCTTAAAAGAAGTAAAAATACAAGTTATAACAAATCCGATAGATTTTTGAAATAGAGAGAATATCATTGTAATATCTCCACAGAAATTAATTACTATGTTCCTTCTTTTTTACCAAATCTATAAAGCTTAGGTAACGTAGATAGCGTTGCATGAATTGTAGTAGTAGTAGTATTCACAATTTCTTGCCCCTATATCAAGCCTTTGGCAAGTCAGCTTGCACATTTTCCTTGTCATTTCCAATACCGCATCCAAACAAAAGCCGTCTTCTTGACTCTGAACCTTCATTGTGACTGCGACCCACATTCGAACGATTGTGCATTCATCCCGATGCACCAATTGAGAGATGCTTTGTTGGCATACCATACTACGGAATTTAATAGCCATCGTATAACGAACCAGATTTTATTGTGAACGAACAATATTGACATTAAGTATAGTTTACTCTATAACATTTCAATACTTATTAGTTACAAATAGTTTTTTGCCTGTGACTTCTGCAAAATTTATAAAAAATTTAATACAAAACGTGTCACCGCTTTTAAAAGGTGCTTTTGTGCCGACCATGTACAAATAATTAATAACAAAATATTATTTAATTTGACCCCAATACAATATAATCTATGTTAATTGCTTTTAATAGAAAACTACTTTCTGTACAGCAAATAAATTTTAAATTAGTAAGTATCTAGTTTTTGCGTTCATCTATCAATACAGTCAATATAACACGTGAACTTCGTGCAATAAAATAATTATTAACAAAAAGAAAACTGACTTCAAACCGGAAAATAACTAAAATTAAAAAAATAATTTATTCAGCACATAGTAATTCGTATTTTGATGTAGTTAATCAGAAATGATTAAATAAGTATTTTATAATTTTGAAGTTGGTGCCCAGTAAAACTCTAACTAGGTACTTACCTATAGGTATTATCAATCTTAATTTGCTATTGTAGTAAGTAAAGTTCTTATAGTATTTGCTTGGCACTAACTTTAAAATTATATACATATATATTTTTTTTTTGTCCACCAAAGTGACTCCACCCTGCCTGATGGTAAGCAGACAGTGGAATCCAGAAGTGGTGGCCACTATACCAAAAGTCATCGTCTCGCGCTCTCACTCACCTAACGAAACGCAGTAGTACGGATACTACTACTCTTACGTCGATCTTCTATGAGAGGGTAATACTTCCCCGGACAATCCGGCCCGCTCATGCTGAAACCAGCGTGGATCTACTACCGTAATATTATACGATAAATTGTCCACGAGTCAGTCTTCTTCATCAGTCCTCATGATAGATGGTCTATTATGAGGACTTATGGAGAAGACTGACTTAATTTCTTTTTGTTTTGATTCTTTAATGAACATCAAATCTTTACACTAATATAATAATGTTGCTTCAACGGCATCTGCAAGATGTCTACGACTGATAAAATGTTTCATCATTATCATATCTAGATAGAGATTATTCGTTGTTTATTATCAGTTTGTTCGAGAATTGTACAGAAACATGACAATGCGTCCAACATACTGCTACTCCTAGCTTCACCCAGTTAGCGTTTCAGGTCATCGGATTGATACAATACACTACTAAGAACGAACGTACCAACTAAGAACAACAAGATAAGAAAAAGCGTACCTATTCCATTTACTTTAAGATATGTTTTCTCTTGACTTGAGTTTATCCTTTATAATAATTGCAATTTCTCGGCTTGGTTTACTATTAACGTTGCTGCAAGGCTCTTATAAATAATAGGTTAATGTATTAAATATCATAATTTGTGACGAAAGACGCACTATATAACAGTGAAAACAGTACCTAAATGAATTAAGCTTTTCTTGAGATTGGCGATTTTAAACAAACAATCATTTTCCAGCGACTTTAATACTACCTATAGATACGAGTATTAGAGGTAATTGGTCTAATCCTTATTCGATTCTATCAATTGAATATAGCTTTCGATATATTATATTATTATATATTTACTAATATTTTAATACAACTATTGAACCTTCTATAAACGGATCAGATTAACCCAGTTTCCAAGCTAAAACTTATTATTTTAAAGCCATGGCATCCCAGACGATAAATCCTATAATAGATAAAAGATAAAAATATGAAATGGACAATTTAAACGATTGTGGTTTTTTTTTTCTGAAATAGCGCTCGGTGTTTAATTCGATACGAAGACAATATTAGAGTATTATGGTATGTGATTATGGGCTTTATAGTAATAAAAGTTATGTGCAAAAGCAAATGGTTAGGTACTATACAGAATTGAGTTGTATGTGAGTCCTAATAAATTAGATAATAATAAATATCTTAATTTAATGACCGGCGACGATGGCAAACTTTGGGGGAGTCCTATGTCCAGCAGTGGACGTCTTTTGACTGATGAATAGCCGGGAAGAGAGAGACATGCTGAAGTGTAAGTAATAAAAAAAAAAAGGATTACCATTACGCAGTAATTGTCATTGCAAACTTTACACAATTGTATAGGTAAGCTAGTAAACTAACATACAGTTTCTAAAAGGCTGATTGATCAACAACAAATTAACTAATCACCCGTTAAATCTCATATGAAGTACTAACTAGATCAAATTAAACTAAATATCCATGCTTTTAGGTACTTCATATAGGTATTTCATCATGTTCATAGAGGTAGTAGCTCCACGCTTGTTTCAGCATGGGCCGGATCGTCCGGGGAAGTACTACCCTCTCATAGAAGATCGATGTAAGAGTAGTAGTATTTGTACTACTGCGTTTCGTTTGGTGAGTGAGAGTGCCGGATGCCCAATTTCCCCCTTTCCTCTTTCCTCACTTACCTCACTCCCTTCCCCTAACCCCATTCCCAGCCGCCATAGTGGAGGCCACCATACCAGGTTTAAAACGATGGCTTTTGGTATGGTGGCCACCACTTCCGGATTCTACTGACTGCTTACCATCAGGCGGGGTAGAGTCACTTTGGTAGGCTTATATAAAAAAAAAACCTTCACATGAGATAACTGGTGATTAGTTAATTTTTGGTTGATTAGACTTTCAGAAACTGAGTGTTAGATGTGTTATTATGTTCCCAAGATTATCAAAAAAGCCTGTAATGCAGATGTAAATAAATTTTCAGTATTAAGTACTCCGACGTCTGTATCCCGTAAATCACAAGACTCGCTAACACATATAACTAGCAACAGGTAAGTATTAAACACCTCCGTCTACCTCTCTGAAGAAAAAAGCATGATATTTTGTTATGAATGAAAACAGTGATATTATGGAAACACAATTATTAATATTTCAAGTATCGTTCATTCAGAATCGATGTGTAATTATTGATTATTACAGATGATTGAACGAAATACCTTTGAAGTAATGTCTCATAATAAACCTTGTTGTTCTTTGGAGCGTGTGCCGCGTATAAAATGGTGAACACGTGTTAGTTTTGAAGGGGGTTTATACAATACATGCGTTTTTTATTAACCGACATCAAAAAAGGAGGTTTCTCAATTACATTGGTTTTGTTTCATGTGTGTTTGCGGATAACTTCATCGTTTATGAACCGATTATTATGATTCTTTTTTCGTTTAAAAGGAGTTATCACAAGGAACCATGATAAGAACACAGTGTCTGATGAGGGCATCCCAGAGAAATAGAGAGAAACCTACGAAAATCGTAGTGGCGACTAGTGCGTTTGTTATTTTTTTTTTTCATTAAGTGGTTATTTTAAAGTACTACATTTTTAACTTAGATACCTGTTTCACGGTAATACTATCTACAGTATTGTGACTCGGCCGTATTTTATAAATAAATGCCTACAGCCGGGCAGTACGTAAACATGCGATAGGGCTGCCCGCCTCCAGCACTTTAATTACATTTGCCTACTTTGTGTTTCCATTTAGTTTTGTGATTGTAAATATACTTTTTTTATATAAACAAATAAAATAATTCGTGAATTTAACAGGAAGTGTTCAATAAAAATGCGTGTTGTTTTTGATTGGAAATTTATTTTTTCTTGTATCATACACACAGTACAATAAATAACTATTATTAATAATAAAATACCACGTTTTTACTTTTAATTATACAAACTAACAAAAAAAAACAAACATGCCCCGATGTTTTAACACAAGCGTACCTACCGTATTATGATTCATGAACCACCTATAACTACCTATTTCATTCGTGTCAATCACTTTCCTTTACTCTACTCACTTTATTTATTAACCCAGACATCTTTTTTTCGGGAGATAAAAGGAAATACTTATCCATTAAAAAGACACACATTATGTACCTACCTACTAGTAGATAAAATTATTTTATAGTCGTTTATTTCAAAGTTTCCAGGTAATCTAAAAAAGTTATCCCTGGATGCGTTATTGACAAATTCATGCAACCAAAAACAGCACAATATATCCTACTTTTTATATTAAATATATACTTGAACTTATTTTTAATAAAAAAATCGCGCACTTATTGTTGAAAGAACAACACACCGTCCGTTCGTCACTGCGGCACAGTCGCGACTGTCCACATGCCGAGCCCATGCCGAGTTCGAGGCGCGTAGGCATGGGTCGCGCTTCCTCCGTTTGTATGAAGATGGATTACTGATAGATAGTATTACCGTGCCTGTTTGAAGTTGGTTTTTGTTGTTAAAAATTAAATTATTTTTCTCCTCCTTTATTTCTTTCTTCTTTCACTGTTTGAAAGTCTTTTACAACTAATGAGTTTTGTAAATATCAGATGATACAAACGTTATTGAATACAATTACATAAAAAAAAAAAAACATTTTATCAATCTATATCTATACATACTAATATATAAAGCGAAAGTGTTTGTTTGTTTGAAGTAAAAATCTCTAGAACTACCAATTAGATTAGAGAAAAATCTTTTTGCATTTGATAGCCCAGTTCTTGAGGAAGGTTTTAGGCTGTGTAATATCACACTACGAGCCACGGGAGCGGTGCAGTAACCATAGTAACTTAACGCGGATAAAACTGCGCTGTGTAGAGGTAGTTAGAAAATAAAATTCAAATGAAAGGTCTCAATGAATGAATAATGTAGTACATATCAAAATATTGGGAATTTTGAACATGTTTTGAATTTCCCATTTGAAGGTTTTCGAAATGAATGAATAATATATGTTTTTAGCTATGAATAGATGTTTATGGATTTTATTATAGATTATGACTTATTTATGTATTAAAATGTGAATATTTGATGACTTTAATTTAATGTTAAATTTAATAAAAATAAAAGTACACCTAGACTCGGTTTATTTTATGGATCACACAAATTTGCGTCACCAAGGCGGCCAAATGTTTATTATAAATTTATTTTTCTTTTTCATTGACCATGAATTTAATTGACATTTCTGCTTCGTTAACAAGAGGAAGCGATAAAACGCAGATACTTCACAGATGAAAGATGCAAGTACAAACTATGAAAATGATAACCAACACTTACTTTAGAGGTTATCGCAAAATTGTCTTTCCTTGTGAAGGCCAAAATATTTTTATTTTATTCACGGAATCAAAACAAATTTAGAAAGTTTCATGCAATGTTATGTTATTTATGTTGTTTATGTCGTATGTTTGATGAGTTGTGGATAAAAATTACCTCCTATTCCATATACCTCTACTGATACCGGTAGGAATATATGAAATCTGGTAGCGCATATACCCTTAGTGATACCCAACTGATAAACGGGAACAACCAGTGGGGATGTAGGGAACGTAATTTCATATATTCCTACCGGTAGAGATAATTACAAAAAAAAATCAAAGTTTCCCTACCAGTGGAGATATGTCAGTAGGACTGAGAATAAGGGAAAATTACTAACATGTTACATCGACACTAGTTTTTTTACGATAGTTTTTATTTACGGTAGTAGATCCACGCTGGTTTTAGCATGAATAGGTCGGATCGACCGGGGAATACCCTCTCATAGAAGATAGACGTAAGAATATTAGTTTTCAGGCTAATGTGATTCGCTCGGTGAGTGAGAGCGCCGGCAGCCTAAATTCCTTCTCGGTCCTCTTCCATTTCCCTTTTTCTTCCTCATCCCCTTGTCCGTGGTCGGCAACGGCTTGGTTGTGTTTTCTAAGCATTATATCTCTGCGATGCTTGGAAAACACAGCCATCTCTATAGGTTACGGATACCACTTACCATCAGGTTAGACGTATGCTTGTTTGTCACCAAAGTTGTATAAAAAAATGTGGTGAATACACTAGATACAGCGAATCGTCGGCGGCAGACTAATAAATAAAGGGCTGGATGAGTTGGACAGAATAAATAGATAGTCCACGTTGGTTAATAATATACATATATCGAAATTGTAGGTACTACTGGCGTTTAATATACTATAGTGATCGCTAGTTTAAGTCAGGCTATACTCTCATTCAATACCTGCTATTCGTTTTCTATTTTGAATAGCGGCTTACCTTGTAAAGCATTTTTCATACAATGTTAAATTTCAGTTGTTTTAGTGCTAGAAATACTGTAAAGTTTTATAAATCTTTAAAAGTCGTAGTTGAAGAATAACTAACAAACAAATTTAGCCCATATTACGAATGGAGAGATAATAATTTGGCATGAGTTACTATTTATAATGTAGTAAGTGTAGAAAGAAAGGTCTCTCTCTATGTACAGGATTTCTGCGATATAGTGCTATTTGCAGACGATACGTCTCTTATTTTTAAAGTTAACCGTAAAGACCCTAATTTCGACGTTGTAAATGGTTCGCTCGCGCAAGTCCTGAACTGGTTCACGGTAAACAATCTTCTACTTAATTCCAAGAAGACAAAATGTATAAAATTTTCTATGCCAAATGTCAAAAGTGCAGGTATAAACCTGGTTTTAAATAATGAGTCAGTTTCAATCGTAGAGTCCACAGTTTTCTTGGGCTTAACTTTAGATTGCAAACTTCAGTGGGAAGCCCATATTTCGTGTCTCGCAGGTAAACTCAGCTCAGCGGCTTTTGCTATCAGGAAAGTTAGGCAACTTACTGATGTGGCAACCGCCAGACTAGTCTACTTTAGTTATTTTCACAGCGTTATGTCTTACGGCATATTGTTGTGGGGTAGGGCTGCTGACATTGAAACCGTTTTTATTATTCAAAAACGAGCTATACGTTCTATCTACAACCTAGGTTCACGAGACTCCCTGAGAGAGCGATTCAAAGAGATAGGTATATTGACAGTTGCATCTCAATATATATATGCTAATGTTGTTTATGTTAAGAGTAACATTAGTCTTTATACTAGAAATTGCGATGTGCATGAGATTAACACCAGGGGTAAGCATAAACTGGTTGGCTCACACTATCGCTTACATAAAGTCCATAATTCGTTTACGGGACTTGGTGTACGTTTATTTAATAAATTACCTATCGACATAATGGATAAACCCTTAGACAAATTTAAACAAATTGTCAAAAAACATTTAATACTTAAGGGTTACTACACTGTTAATGAGTATCTGAACGATAAAAGTCATGGGATGCTCGCTTGACGAAGGAGTAAATTAATTTTACTCTTAATTTTAATGACATTATACTTTAAAGGACATATTTTTGTTAATTATTGTATGAATGACATTTTTTATGATTATTATGAATGACATGCTTTAACAAATAATTTTTTTGACATTAATTTATTGATACATTTTGACATAATTTATGAAATGATTTTTTTTTTTGTATTAATTATAAATGACATGATGCCCGAGCCATATTTGAACAGTTAAGTACACATTTTGTATTGTTTTGTTAAAATTGTATACTTAGTATTGTTAAATTTTTTTACATTGTGATTTGTGAAATAGAGGTACATTGTGAACTCCTGTGGTAAATTAAGTTCATCTTACTTTATACTTATACCAAAAATTAACAGTTTATATAATATCTACATAGAAACATTTATCACAGTTCACATGTTGCCTTTACCTTTTGTAGCAATATGCAAATTGAGGCAACCTGTAAAGCACACATTTTACTTTTTAATTTTCTTTACAACATAGAAAGCTGTAAGTAATTAAGTATCTATAGAGTTAAGTGTATTGCCTGCGTCACTTTGCATGCTACTTGAAACTGTAACTTACAAAAATTGTAATAACCTGGCGATTAAAAAGAGTGGCCTGAGTTTCTTGCCAGTTCTTCTCATGGCTCTACTTCGTCAGCGAACTGGCTGTAGGTTAATTTGCTGACATTTTGTAAACTTTGACGTTCATAAGTGTTAATTTAATTAACCTAAATGAATAAACATATATTTCATTTCATTTCATTTCATTTCATAAACTATCATACAAGTTCAATAATTATTTCATATATGCCATTTTGTATCTCACTAAGTTTGTTACTTTTATTTTTTATTTATTATAGTATTGTTGATATGTTCTGTAACTAACTTGTTGAGAACAAATAAATGTTTTTTCTTTCTTTCTTTCTTTCTTTCTTTATATATACAAAAATATTACAATAATGCGAGTGGCACCATTAATTAAATTGACACTTTGCGGGGCAGTAAACGTATATGGCCGTGATGACAAAAAAACTTAAGTGTCCAAAATATTGATTGAAATAAAAGGTCTGCTTTCGATAGCATGACCACATTCCAATCATCTGTTTGCAGTTGTGAATGCATTTTGTTATAATATTAAAATGAAACCACTAGGTACAACAGTTAAGGTACTAAGTTAATTAACAATTGAGTAATAATACCTCTACAATGTTATCTTCATATAACAGAAACACAAAGTTACTATGTAACGATAAAACTAAAAATAAACTACACAAACTATGGAGATGCGAATCTCTCATAAATCTGCCACCCTTGTATATTCTATGCAGAATAAAAATGTCTCCCGGCCCACTTCAAAGTAAATGCTTTTCTAGGCCGTGCCGTGGCTATATTATGTAGGTATTCTCGGTGAAAGAAATATGGCTCTTGTCCTCATTTCAGCTCTTATGCAAAATATTCTAGGCCTACAGTGTATATTAAAATTATTTTCATTTGCATAAGTCTTTTAGTAAGCGCTAAGAATTTTTTATCGTAGATGGAATCATTTCTTTCTTGTTGTAGGTATTGTACACGAACGATGAACTTAGAAAGAGCTATTAACAAAGGTAATGGGCTCGATGAACGTATAGCAGAAATTAATAATGTACAACCAAAACTCAAAATTGGGGAAAGCCTATGTCCAGCAGTGGACGTCTTTCGGTTATATGGCACCTATATGGTACCCGGGTTCTCCGCAGGTAGGTAATCAAAGGACACTAAAGAGTCGCCTATGACCCAGGTAATATCACCCAGGTGGATATCATCCAGGAAATCAAAGTAGACCGACAAATAGACCGATATTAAGATGATAATGAATCAAAAATCATTAAATTTATTTTAACATGTTGCATATTTGTACAGCTACACTGTAAAGAATATTAAGGCGAAAGGGTAGGTAATGGAACATACTAGTCAATACGTTGCAATAAAATGAAACAAAGCAATGATGAAGACTCTGTCAGGCGAAATTGTTGAAGCAAATGAATTTACGTATCAGCCTATCAAAGTGACTCCACTCTGCCTGATGGTAAGCAGTTATTAGAATTCAAAAGTGGTGACCACCGTTCCAAAAGCTATCGTCTGAAGCTGCTAGTGTAACTTTACTCCAGTTATCCTTTAAAGAAGAAAGTTCACTTCCATATTTTAGTCTAAGATAGAGGTCACTTATTAATTTAATACTCACGAAACGTCCCACGAGTTAAAAGCAAAGCAGTAAATATTTAATGGACTTTAAGCCAAAGTTTAAAGCAAGCATTTAACAGATTTTGTACTTACTCTATTACTGTCAAATTACTATCGTATTGTCTTTTGTTAAACCAGATCTAAGGCTTTATTCATATTTCATATTATATTAGTCAGTACTCTCGTTACTAATTGTAATATTTTGTGTAGTTTTTAAACAGCTATTTGTTACGTAAAATTGTTTGTACTTTTTCTAAAAATGTATCATGATAATGTTTCGTCCAAAGAAAACGAACTTTATAATACAGCACGGTCATGTAGAAAAGCCTTGAAAAACTTATGTGTGTGACACTGCCCCATTAAAAATACGATTATTTATGTACATAAGTGAATCTGTTTTTACGATTAAACAGAAACAAAAATTTTACTCTGTAATTAGAAGAAAACTTGATGATGACATAATAATTATGTCAAATTAATACGTAAAGTATTAGTTAATGAAAATAAAAATATATTTATTCATTTAGGTTAATTAAATTAACACTTATGAACGTTAAAAAAGTTATCAACTAACGCGTATCGTTTGGTGAGAATGCCAGAGGCAGAGAAGTCCTACGGTTCTACCTCATCCCATCACATTTTTATGATATTATATCTTCTTTGCAGCCCCATTTAAGCAACACACATTTTTATATAATAAAAATACAGGGTGAAGGTATGTTGTTTTTTCATCGCCAAAAGCTGCTTCAAAAATTTACAAAATATTTACGTATTAATATTATTGTACAATTTACAATTTTTAAAAACCGTTTATTATTATTTTTTTTATATTAATACGCATAATAAAATCTGTTCCAATTTCAGATTATTGCATGATTGATTTTACTTTGCCCTCATTGTTAATTTGACTGAGTGAAGGCTGGCAACAAACTAAACAAGTTTTATTGAACTTATATCAAACATTACTTGATTTCAATTTTCTAATGTTTTTGCTTTAGTTAGGAAACTATCATTATTAACAAAGTTACAATTACAAATAACAAAAGTCATTCAAAAGACATTTCAGACATACCTGTAAACTACTTCCAAATCGTGGCATTTAGTCCAACGGTTGATGTATAGGAAGTATTTAGTTTAGATAAGTATTTGGTTTAATTTGTAAGCTTAATTTGTAGAATTACATTCAATGCAATAAAGTTATACAGCATATTATTATGATGGCAAAATAAACATAAATAAATGTTTTGCTGTCGCTGCAGATATCTGCATTCGCTGTTAGAATAGTGCACTTAATATTATATGTATATCTAGTGACCGCTTTTCAAACTGATTGCACTGCTTGTAGCCTTTGTGTTTCCAACAAAGAGTATTTCTATTTTTACGTGAGAGTTGAGAGTGCTAAGGCCCAATTTCCCCCTTTCCTGTTTCCTCACCTCCCTCTATCCCTTTACCTTGTCCCACTTCACGGATAGGCAGCGGCTTTGCAGAGTCCCTAGCATAAGCAGCAGCAAGAGACAAACCTAAAAATCTTAAAGATTTTGCATAAAAAATTGGGTTTTGCTAATGAATAGGGTATTGAGTTTATTTATCGTTTATAAGTGTCACTGACGTGATATAAATGAAATAAAGGACTTGATTTGAATCTAAAGTTACTTATAAATGATGGTTAAATTGTACATTGACTTTGCCGTCTTTAAAGAATTCTTATATTTATTTGATAATTTTAATACTCGCTTGTATCTAATAAAAACCATATGGAATCTTGTATGTATTAGATATTAGAATTTGGTAACTTTTAAAACTTCAACCAAGATATAATTTGCTTTAAGCTTAATTTGAATTGTATAATTTGAACCGTTTGTCTCTTTTGTAAATCAAGCTTACTTAATTGCTCTGTTGTTGCAAGCTAAATAGTGTACTAAATAACATTTAAATACTCGTTCGAGAGTAAGAGCATTTACGGCCTAAGCATTAGGGTAACAACAAAATTGCTCTTTTGTACAACAAACTTTTGACCAAGTCTTAGTTCTCATGCTGTTAAACTATTAAAAACCTATGAGTTGATTCGTTTAGTAACTACGTGGACGGGATGCAAGGTGAGAAATAACAATGGAAATTAGGTAAGCATTAAATATTGGCAAAAACCGCTATTTTAGAATAGCTTCTTATGTCACTGCATATAAAAAAAATTGTTTGTTTGTGTTTTGTAGTTTTATGAATAGTGATGTAAAATTTTAAACTAGTGAAGAAGCATGAGAGATATAAGTAAATTATTTATTTATTTATTTACTATTAATAAATCTCTTAATACAATCAATAGGTATGATCAAAGCCCCATAAAACAGCTTACGCTGTTTGACTACAGGAACTGACTTGTCGTTACTGTTCTAATGTAGCCATCATCATTCAAAAGAAGTTTATAGAGGCCATGCTTTCTTCGTGTCCCTGATATAGCAGAAGTCCATGAGTCTGTCCCACAGATCCGGATGAGTTTTATTAAATCATATTCTATTTATTCTAATAATCACTTGTACTATTGTTATGATTATTAGAACCGATCCAATTTATTCTATTAAAATTGACAGCTTGGTCATACAAATGCTCTTGAACAATGGTACTGTTCGTCAATCAGAGTACTCGACCTGTTTAATAGGGTTAACTATTCTAATACTATACAGACATTTGAATTTGGATTAATTTATTTGCTTTTTAATGGCCTTTCTGGTCAATTTTATAATTTGTGTTTAACTATATACACAGCGCCTTTTGTATGTTTTTTAAGTTGATTACGTTAAGTGTTCGTTTCCACTTGTGTGATCTAAAGGTTATTATTTAAAATAATCGTTGAAGACACTAAAAACGATATTTTGTTCTTTCAGATTGCAATCAAAGAGCTGGCTTATTGTGGGTAAGTAGCAAATCAGTGACTACTTAAATTAACTTTAAAAGCACTAACTTTTACGAGAACACTAGAAATTAAAACGAGAAAATGGTTTCTTTTCACTTTGGTTTTCTTCGTTGTGTTTTTTAACAAGAAAAGTGCATTTGTTTCTTACAAAACCACAACATTTCTAACGACAACTAAAGAAAATAGGAAGAAAACTGTGTACTTTTCTTGTGCAAGAAATTAAAGCTTAAAATATGCTTTTTAAGAGCAAATGAATTTTATTTCAAGTTAAAGTAATAATATTAATAATAATATCACAACTACACACAACGCCATCTAAACCCAAAGTAAGCATGTATTAAAACTTGTGTTGTGGGACTTTTTTTTGTAAATACGTACATATTACAAATAGAAACACTTAGACCAAAGCAAATATTTATGTTCATGCACACAAATATTTGCACTGAGCGGGAATCGAACCCGCGACCCCTGCGTGACAGTCCTTAAGGAGTACTACCTAACTACAGAGGCAGTCAAAGTATAGATTTAAAGACTTACAGTGGCTTTCTAACGGTCTTTATTCGAAAACCCTTCAATGTATCATGCTGCGCTGCATGGCTTTTACATTATGTCAATACGTCTCAGTGGCGAAGCGTCCATATCACGATTCCTGCCGGCTTCCCTTTTAAAATATGTCCTGACTACCATAGACCTATCACTGCTTGCGTGTCTACTCAAAGAATAACCAGCCATCCGAAACTCAAAAGATTTTAGTCCCACCGGCGTCCCTCCTCGGAAGAGTGACTCTTCGCTACTGTACGTCTATTATTGACAGCGCTTCAGCGCCGAACGATCGTTTGCATAAAATCGGAACTTTTTGACTGGCCTGTTGGTCTAGTGGTTAGTGACCCTGACTGCTAAGCCGGAGGTCGTGGGTTCGATTCCCACTCAGGACAAATCTTTGTGTGATGAGCATGAATGTTTGTTCTGTGTCTGGGTGTAATTTATCTATAATATGTATGTATTTACAAAAAAAAAAATGTATATAAGTAGTATATCAGTTGTTTAGTACCCATAACACAAGCAAATATAATTGCTTAATTTGGGGCTAGATGGCGTTGTGTGAACGTGGTAGAATATTTTTATTATTATTATTATTTTAAATATTTTGTATTAAAATTGTATTAAAGCCTATCTCAAAACAATTGCATTTTGTTTAATGAGTAAGTAGAGCGGCGGCCCGATAACACTTTCAGTCGTCTTGTTCTTTTTTTGCTTCATTCCCAATGTCGACAGATTTTGCGTTTTCTTAGCATTATTTTGCAACGCTTAAAGAACACACTCATGCATATCATCACTTCATTTTTAGCATATCAGCCAAAAGATGTCCACTGCTGGACATAAACTGGCTGGCATGCATATCCGTATTACCGTAACCACCGTGTCTATTTTTTATGTATGTTTTAGTATAAGGTAAAACTATACTCTTCACGGTGACAGCGTAAAATATTATGGGAAAAGGAACAGCGCCTCTAGTGATAACTCCGAGAACTGTTTTTAATAAAAAAAAAAAATAATAATAATAGATAGTATAAAATTGTCAGTACTTACCTATTTATAGATATGGTAAAGAATGTTTATTCATTTGTAAACATATTTCAACAAAACAAATAAATAACAATTGTTGAATAAAGTAAATACCTGATCAAATAAGTATTACTTTCATTGATCAAACCATTCAGCCTTTGAGCTACAAATTACGAAACCGCATCCCTTTGCTGACCAAGCTTTAGAAAGAAACTATTTGACCGTTCAGAACAGCCAAATGCTTCTAAAATACCTTTAGATAAAGGTTTGAAGCGGTTTTGAATAGCAATCGATATGTGAACCATTTAAGTAATTAGGTACTTACAGTAAACAAGTTTAGTCTGAATAGTAGTCATTATAGATTATTAGCGACCCGGCTTTGTTTCACACGTGGTTAAGAGCATTCACACAAAAGAGTAGCAACGTCGCAATTTAGTGTCATATTTTCATAGTTTTCATTTTTTATTATTTAATCGAAGTTATATTTTAAAAATGTTTTCAGAACACTTTTTAGAATTACATGAAAGCTTTATAAAAAGTAAATAACCATAATGCTTACAGTTCTATTTATATGCAATAATACATTGGAAACTTCCATTGAGTTATTTGAATTAAAATCTGTAAGCATTATGGTTACTTACTTTTCACAGCCAGTGGTATCCAGAAGAAGTCACTGTTTTAAAAGCCATTGTTTTGAGACTCCTGGCATGGTGACCTCGACTGAAGCGGCTTTATGAGATGTTTCAATATATTTACAAATCGTTGAATTTTTCTACGTTATCCATAGAATATTATTATGCTTACAAATCGACCATAAAATTGCTTTTCCACCCTTAGAGATTGCGTATTACAAAACAATAATGTCTATTTTTGCTTGCAAGTGACCTCAGTACGGTAACAGTTGTCACTGTCATAATGAGTCGTATTGAATTTTAATTTTGATGGATTTTTTGTTTAAAGAGGTTAAGCAATTATGTGGTCAACTAGTAGTTGACGACTATACAATATGAATAATATAGCTTCGAGTCCATAAAAATAAACCTACTGTAAAATGTTATTTATTTAACCTACTGTATGTAATAAAATGTTTTAAACATTCTTGAAAATCGTATCAAAATCTTTGCGTGGTGAAGATGTTAGCGGAGAAACAGAAAACACAACAACTTTTTAGAGATGAGTAATTTATTAGTAGGTATGTTTTGACTAAGTATCAGTGTTAATAAATTAGCAACATTCAAATGACGCAAGACCTGCGTCTGTTATTGGCTTTAGAAACATTTACATATATATATATATAAATTAAAATAATCTAATCTAATCTAATACAATAAAATCCACGCAGAGGTTGCGGGTTTGATTGCCGCTCAGTGCAAATATTTGTGTGCATGAACATGGCTATTTTCATTGGGTCTGAGTATTTCTATGTATTATATGTATGTATTTACAAAAAAGAAAAAAGTATATAAGTATGATTATCCGCATTCTAGAACCCATAACACAAGCTATTAATATGTGCTTACTTTGGGTGTAGATGGCGTTGTGTGTTGTTGTGGTAATATTTATTATTATTTATTTATTATTATTATTATTAATAATAATCTTCTAGTCGTTCTTTTTCTTAGCTTTACCAGACATAGAATATTTTTTTCATTTGAAATTTGCTACCTTGCTAAATGAAAACATAAATTTGACATTTTATTGTAGTACACTTTTGCTGGTTTCAGCATGAATAGGCCAGAAAAATAAGAAACAGAATATCGACGTAAAGTATAAGTTTTATTTTCGTGGCCCTTACACCTTTTTTCATCTTCTCCCTCATTCACTAAGATTTTTTGCTTAATAACATTATATTTAACACCAAATTAAAAAAAAAAACACTTTAAAATATTATCTAAAAAAAAAGCTGCTACTTCCTACTCCCGTCTCCTATAAATGCCACCCAGAGATAATATTTTACATGTATTTTTAAATGTTTAATGATTTATGTAGTCGCCAGTTTCTAGAGTATTTATAACAACTAATATCATGTAAAACATTAAAATGTATAGTTCAGTAGTTTTAGTATGAGTTAATACACATTAGTCTCCACGGTGACCACGTAATATTATGGGCAAAGAAACAGCGCCTCTAGTATTTACTCCGGGAACAATTTTTTGGAGTACAACTATTAGGTTCGGCGGTTTTGTACCTAATCCTGTGATTATGTACCTATTACTGTCGAGTTGTACGAGAAGCTATTGAAATTAATAACACAAATTTCAATAGAGAAAACGGCTTCAAGCTCTCAGCTACGTGGAATCCAGTGATTCAAGTTACACAACCTCGCTTTGCGTAGTTGATTAACGCTCGGAATATGGACGGCATACAGAATAAGGACACTGTCAGTGTGTTTTGTGATTGTACGTGGAAAGACAAAAATGTGAGGGTAGATCTAGAATCTACTTCACATACGGAGCCGTGACATCGCCTCACCAGTCTGCTTGTGACCACGGCCGGTGTAACCTGGTCGAAACGTCAAGCAAAATAAGGTATGTGAACACCTAATGCATGATCGCGTAAATTCCCGTATGTTTATAAATTATATAATGCAACGCGAAAGTTTAAAAGTAAATACTGTTCAACCATTACTTTTCAAGAAAGAAAACCTTTTATAATGTTTTCAAACTATATCATTGACATACTTACTCATAATTATTATTATTATTATTTTATCACCATATTAACAAAATACAAAATGTATTTGTACAAAAAAGGCTTAAACATCATAAGGACTTACTAGCGGTTAATTATTATCATTACTTGCAACTCAATTTATACAAGTTGAATAATTATAAATACTACTTTAAAAATGTATGAACCATAATAATTTTATTTTACAAAGCAAGTTATTTACTAATGAGATCTCGTTTACGTATGTGTATGATGTACGCGGAAGAGTTTGTTTGTTTGTTTGAGCGCGCCAATCTCTGGAAGTACCGGTCGGATTAATTTTTTTTTTTGAGTATAGCTCAAGTTCTTGAGAAAGGTTATAGGCTATGTAACATCACGCTACTGCCGACGACAGAAGCAGAGCAGTAGCCAAAGACGCGGGTGAAAAACAAAACGACAAAATTATCTCGCTGCAAGCATTTTAACTTGGCTGGATATACTTGGCATAATGATATGTGGTAATAGACTCGAACTAGCATATACCTCGACCTCGTTATAGCACGCGACGCGTTCTTGGCTGTAATATACTACCTCAAAAAAAGGTGTGAAGCTATATAGTATGAAAATGTTTACGACATGTAAATTCAACGACACAGGCTGATAATAACGTGAGATGACAAATATATTTTAATAAGTATGTACCAGCGTATGCGGGCGTTTGCAAGATGTCATCCATAGATATTCTGTGAGACGCCGCCAAATCTTATATCATGAAATATTATATAGCGTAAAACATATGACAGGTGATTTATATTTCGTATGATATTATACATTTGGATTATTAACATCCGTTTTAAAAAAATGTTAAGCCAGCGATTTTGAATGTCACATCAACGTCTGTAAATATCTTTAGAAGAGTGAGAATCTAAAGGAGGCGAACTGTAATTGTAATAAATATTAGTGTTGGTCAGTGATTTATTATTTCAAGCTATTGATATAAATTCAGTCATGAAGGCCCCGGTATAGTTACTGTAAGAACATTCACACACTGCTCCAAATCACGGAGCGTAGCGCGAGCATGCGTGCTTTTGCGTTGTTTGTAAGTATTTTTCATTGTATATAAATCACGCGTGGTGAAACATACTAAAAATGCATTCACGCGCAGTGTAGATGTTCCTTCGCCACCCACCCCGTAGTGCGCGGCAATGGTATGGATCGCCTAAGACATTAGTGAATGATGATACATTTGAACTTGATTCCGAAATTGAATTTGAAAACATAATTATACTAAACACACCCAGTTATACTTTTCTAAAATATAATTTTAAGAAAATATTCTTTAAAATAAGACTAAGTATGCATATAATAGGTGTATATTTTACACACAGAACTTTTTAGGTTGTTGCGGTACAAAATAGCAGGTACAAGTACACTTTCATTAATCCATATATCATCTGCAAAAAGATCACGCGTATACTTACTTAAAACATGGCAAACTTGCGACATTGCAGTATGCAGGGTAGCAAACTATCACCCAGTTTCTGAAAGGCTGATCAACGAAAATTTGTTGTTAAATCACATGTGAAGTACTTAAAAGCATAGATAATTAGTTTTTACTAATTAGATCTAACTAAACTAATTTTTCATGCTTATAGCAACCCAGTTGGTACTTCTTATGAGATTTAACAGGTAAATAGTTAATTTTTCGTTGACCAGTCTTCCAGAAACTTGGTGTTTGTCTAGTTCACAGAAAGTTGGCTGTTGTTTGAATTTACAACATTTTCTAGGACACCGCAGGATATTTTTAATACAGTGTCTAGAAAATTGTGAAGACTACAAATACCGATGATATTCTACAGTTTTAAATCCTTATAAATCTGCTTTAATGCTATATTAAAGCTATATAATTGCTTATTTAATGCGGATTTCTAAGGATACTACATAAGAACTCGTGTCAAATTTGCTTCTAACTAATGTTCTTTATAAAATTAGTAAACATGTGATTTTTTTAAAAGACGATAATTTTATTTCTGTCTCGACTTAAAAGAGTTCAATCGTTAGAGATAATATAATACTGCCGAATTACCAGGCTTTTAAGCTGTATTACAAAAAGTACATTAAATTTAATATATAATATAATACCTATATAAAAATAGTAAAATAATAGTAATAATAGTAGTATAAAAATCACCAGGGTTGTGTAAATCACCATCATCATCTTATCAGCCAAAAATGTTCATTACTGGACTTAGGCCACTTTCAATTTTCGCCATCGTGGCCGGTCATTCGCCACCCTCATTCATCGGTTAGCCACCACCCTTATAAGGTCTTCAGCGAGGGGTCTGCCCACGCTGCGTCTTCCGGTTCGGATCAATTGATCTAAAACGTGTTGCATTGATATTTTGTAAGAAAACTTCATTATAGTGTTCAGAAATAACTGCTATTATCTAAACAGAAGTCATCATAAGGAAATATTTTCTTGCCATTGGGACAAAGTATACAATGTATGTTATATTCCTGATGTTCATTCAAAGATGTTATATCTGAAGTAGATTGATTTAATAACATTAATAACTACTACAGATGGCAGAAGTACAAAATGATGGCTAGAAGCCAGTGACACGATAATTCTTTCATCACACACATACAAACGAAACATATATACATACAACAAACACATGTATTCTTGTTCACAGACGTCTATACTATTATATAAAGCGGAAGAGTTTGTTTGTTTGAAAACACTAATCTCTGGAACCACCAGTCAGATTTGAAAAGTTCTCGAGAAAGGTAAGGCTATGTAACGTCACGCTATTGGCGACGCGACGGGAGCAGAACAGTAAGCAAAGACGCGGGTGAAACCGCGCCTAAAAGCCGCGGAAAGCTAGTTAAAGTTAAAGAGTTTGTTTGTTAGAACATGCAAATCTTCTTGTCAGATCAATTCTCAAAAAAAGCTAAGCCTTTATACGATAGTGGATCAGTTATGTTTATTTTAATAGAGAATACGGGCCAGTGCGAGTTGGACTCGCGCACGAAGGGCTCCGTACCATTTTCATAAAATCACGTTGGTTGTATGGGAGCCCCCTAAATATTTATTTACTTCTGTTTTTTAGTATTTGTTATTAGAGCGGTAACAGAAATTCATCATCCGTGACAATTTCAACTGTCTAACTATCACAGTTCATGACATACAGCCTGGTGACGAGACGGATGAACGAACAGCGAAGTCTTAGTAATAAGGTCCCGTTTTACCCCCTGGGTACGGGACCATAAAAATCGAAAACTTGCAACTATTTATTTGATATCGTAAAATGGAAGCGTGACGATCAATGCTCATGCCTTCTCTGTATGAGAAGAGGTCTTTCCTTGAAGTGGAATAATAACGGGCAGATATGATGAAAAAAAAAGAAACCACGAGTAAAGCAGTGCTAGGTCGCTAATAGTCTGTATAAATGAACACACGACTGCCTACAGCATTAGTATTGTGACATAGAGCAATTAACCAACGCAATTGCTTGGACAACACGCCCCCTTGTTATCATAGCAATGGAAAACATCTAATTAAGCATTCATGTACGTTTGTATGTACTGTGTTGTTCAACGATGAGGTGAAACACGTTGAATTTTTTATTTGATTTGTTTTCCTATTAAATTTTGTTGTTATTGTTATGTAATAAGCTATCCTTTTTTTATTTTAGCCTACCAAAGTGACTCCATTCTGCCTGATGGTAAGCAGTCAGTGGAATCCAGAAATGGCCACCATTCCAAAAGCCATCATCTTAAACTGCTCGTGTGGTGGCCTAAACTATGACGACTTTATGAGATGCTTTAAAGACCCAGGATCAAAAGTTAAATATTTATTTATTGTACAATAAACGTATCTTAATAATTATTATCATACCTGTTAAATTATTTTTTTACACTACTTCGTATCTACGCCGTTTTATGGGCTACTACTAGCCAATTCGACCCTAAACATTTGATCCTGCATTAAAAGTTGTAGACGCAACCCGTTTTTGAGAGCTCATTCGTACCTATTTTAGGTACGAATTCAGAAAAAATAAAAATAATATTTTTTTTAGAGCCCATTCGTACCTCATTGTGTTTTCTACTATTTTAGAAGGAAAACAGCACAGTCCAAAAAAAACTCATTTAAATTATAATAAAATTATGAAAACACAATAAATGTTTTTAATAAGCAAGTTTTACTATAAAAAAACGTTTACTTTCCCCGCGGTACTTGACTGTAATGATTACGATATTAAGCCGTCGAAATCTACCAATATTCTACAGATTACGCTAAGATATTGCTTCGTATTGAGGATAGATATTATTGACTCAAACATTGGAAAAAGAAAAAAATTTTTTACAATGCTTTTAGCAGATTTCAGTAGAGTTGTCTCCTAGTATTTTTTTTTTATTTATTATTATTTATATATATTTGAGCTATTAGTCATAAAAGTTGGCACACACATAAAGTATCAAAACTTCACAACTTTGTTGACTGACAGCAGCAGCTCTCTTCGCTGCCAAAGTGTGTATGATTCTAAATAAAATATGTTGATGTAAATACTATTTATTTATAGTAATAATTAATTACTTTCACATGAAGCCTATTACCGGTGTATAAATATACACAAAAAAATAATATCCTGTGTAGGTTCTTTGATAAAATAGAGATAGATTTAATCAACGAAATCTTGTAAAGGCAAAGCTGGAACAGATAACCCTCTCACCCTCCCCCTAATAGTTTCTTCAATCTGCATACAGAATAACAGGTAATTGCATCGATAATCTTCTAATAAACAGACAGGCACTACTCATAGCGGCATTTGCTAGCGTAAGAATTCACTACGGACTCTTCGATTGGTGTATTTCAGTGCATTCGAATGCTTGAAGTTAAAATAGCCAATCACAGCGCAGCTTTTATGTTTCGTGCATCTCACTTATTTATCTTGCCTTAATTTTTGGAAACTTGATGCAAAACATAATTTAATGTTAATACGGTATATTATGGGGTAACTATAATAGATACCGGATGGGTATGGGGTACTAAAATGAGGATTCATTGTAGTTTTGGGCAGAATCGGAGATTATTACTGCTGTCATCGTTAAACGCAGCGTTTTCACAAAGTTTCAGTTGGTAGACTAGTCTTGATAAGGTCATCACGACTGAAATTTCCTTGAATTCGAAAACAAACTCAGTACTGCCCTGTTATTTAGTTTGCCAGGGATACATATGCATGACAGTCATCTTTTATATTTTGTCGCTGCATTGGCAAAGTTTCAACCAACTATGATGGTTCCGCATTTAATACAGTTTTCATTGCTAAATATAATAGTATTTTCCGCGTCTCAATTAAGTTTTACTGTCTACTTCAATCATATGGATGAAAAAGTAAATGCCATTTTTCTTGTATGATACTTCTTTGTTTCTAAAGATTATAATAATTAAAATTAATGATTGACAATATGTATTATGTTTAAAGTTTTTTGTTTGAAATAATACAGTTTATTTTGCCAAGTTGTGTTTCAAAGTCGACTAAATTGATTCTATATAGTATGAAACATGAAAGCTGGCATTTAAAATTAGATGGTATTTTATCCTAACGGTGACTTTGAGTAGAAGTTATAAATATAATAACATATGCTGACTAACTGGCTCGAAAACTATGGAGATACACGTCTAAAAGACTTTTTATTAGTGGTTCTGGGTGGGTCTGTTGATAAATGTTGATGATCTACGATGGAGATTCCTTGCCTAGAACATACCTAAAAGTAATTAGTAAATACGGTGTAGATTTACGCTGGTTTCAGCATAAATGGGCCAGATCGACCGGGGAAGTACTACCTTCTCATAGAAGATCGACGTAAGAGTAATAGTATCCGTACAATTACGTTTCGTTCGGTGAGTGAGAGTACCGGAGGCCCAATGTCTCCCTACTCCTTTTCTTTTCCCTCACTTCCCTCAACCTTTTCACCTACCCCATTCACAATAGGCAGCGGCTTCGCAGAGTGCCTGACAATACAGAAGCAATTCTAGGGACTCTGAGTCGTCCATTAGCGACAGTTACTAATTACCAACACGTGGGCTGTTTGCACGTCTGACACTGTTGGCAAAAAAAACACATAATGAAGTGAAGTCTTAACTTTTAAGAATAATACAGCCATGCTTATTTTACTAAATAGATATTTCTCGGTACTTAGTTCAATTGATGGAAGCTTACAATGAAAATCTTGAGATTTTCTGGCATCAATTTCAATGCAATTTCTATTTCCCGATTGTATTTTAGTATTACGTTTATTTTGATACGCATTAGTGTTATTACTGACAGTATTATAGCATCTTGTACTAGTTTATCAGTTTTCAAATGTAGGTACTTTGTAGATGCACTACTACGTAGGTATACTGTACTATTTACTTTTTTTTACTACTAGATATACTACTAGATACTTACTTTTCTTCACATTTGTACAAAAAAATATAAGGGCTTATTTAAACCTAAACGGAATTCGCTGACAATATAGGTAGGTCATACTACATACCGTGCGTATTTCGCTCAGTTATTTATTTAGCATGAAGTCCCGCGGCTACCCACTCAGATTTCTCTACCGCCGGCGCAAGCGGTAGCGAATACCGCTTAGGTTTGAATAGGTCTTTATACGTAATTGTAATTTTTCATGCCAATCAATTATTGCTTTGAGTAAACACATTGTTACTTGCTAAGTTTCCTCCACAATTACCTTAAGAGGCGGCTGCTGTAATCATTCAGCTATCAGAAATGCTATCAGGACATAATACATTTAATAAAAGTTCTTATTATGTAGATATAAGTATATAATATATCCAGAAACGCATTTGTATTCATTGCAGCAGGGGCGCAAAACACATGCGAGTCGACAGATTTGGCTTGGCAGCATTTGTTAAACATTATAGACAACCCGTATTCAACATTATTCTAGTGTCGTTCGAGAAGTTTATTAATTTAATGATGTCCTTATTGTCTGAATAGGTATGAGAAATTAAACTGAATAAGTTTTTTAAGAAAAAATAATTTACATTCAAGCGAATTCAGCCCGCTAAGTGTAGGTACAGCGCTTCGTACCTTATAATTCAAATTGTAACACTTTAATAAAAGTAATGTGGACTATCCTACCCATGAATCGCACTACAATAATCCTACTAATATTATAAATGCAAAAATATGTGTCTGTGTGTGTGTGTGTATGTTTGTTGCTACTCAGTGCCTAACCGGCTAAACCGATTTTGATGAAAATTGGTATGTAGATAGATTCGGTGCCGGAGACGGACATACGCTATTTTTATCGGGATACAAAACATATTATACGCGCGGGCGAAGCCGTACGACGTAGCTAGTATAAAATATAAATCGTCGTTACTTTATGTACATTCATAAAAAAACTATGTCAGAATTTATAAAGCTTTTTTTGAAGTTATACTTCTTTTGGCGCGATTGCGAAAAATGATGAGAGAGAATTTTTACGATGCGCGCGCACACCGACAGAAAAAAGCAACACCCTGAAGTTAGTTGCGAACCTTTTACACCCTGAAGTTAGTTGCTAACCTTTGTGTGTCGTATCAGTACAAATAATCAATGTAAATAAATAAAAAATATATTGGCGTTTATATCAATTCGATGTTATGAAGGTGATAGATATTTTTTATTGATCATTTATCAGTAAAAATATTTATTTTGAATATTAGTGGTAAAAGTGGTTTTAATATACTGTTTCAAGAAAATTTATAGATTTGAGGTTAACTGTTATGTATGTATGCGTTGTGTTATTATTTGGCATTTTTGGATTGTTACGCTAAAGAAGTATAACTTCTTACGTGCGTACATGAGTACACACACTCTTTTTTTAACTCTTTTTAATTGTTTACCATCAAACCTACACACTAACACATATTGAAACTTAAAATTAGAACAAAAATCGAATATAAAATATAAAAAAGACGCTTTATTGCAAAATGGCGGCAACTTGATATAATAACTATAACAATAATTAATTAATACACCTGAAGCATAAGCAAACGGTTTGTGAATATATTTTTATTGTATTAAGATGTTTGTGATTTCAGTCGACATTATCATTTTATGTAGACAAAATATTAACAAAAGTGTTGAAAGATAACTTAAATTTAAATTGAAATTAAAACATAATAAGGGTACATTCCTCAAAGCACAAGATCGTTGAGATGATATGTACACAATGGGTATGATGACAAAATAACGTATCAATACAGTTACCTTTTATGAGCTCTCAAAGCGTTTTATTTCCTCTAGCTAAGTATGAAAAAACAAAATTGTGACGTCATAGGTCTTTGGAGGCAAATGATGTACTTATCGTCGTATAATTTAACAATTATGTACGACTAGCGACCCGCCCCGGCTTCGCACAGGTATTATGCTGATACTAAATATACTACAGAATGTCTTTTTTGTCATTAGACAACACAAACATGTTTTCTTTAGAGGCCGGCGGCTCCCAGCCGGTATATACCGCCGCAACCGCTATGTCCCTGCATTACATTAGAAACCTCTAAAATTACCAGTGTTTCTCTACTATATTTTGCACGTATTATACATATTAACCTTCCGCTTTAATCTCTATCTCTATCTATTAAAAAAACCGCATCAAAGTCGTATTAGTTGTATAGTAGTGTAGTATCGGGTAGTTTTAAAGATCTATGCATACATAGGGACAGACAGCGAGAAGCGACTTTGTTTTATACTATGTAGTGATAATTGCAATGTTTTAAATATTGCTGAAGTACTATTATATTTCAAGACTTCGTTTAAGAGGTATACATTTACTCAAACTACATCCAGCCTTGAAAAATATTTACGAGAAATAAAAAGTCTTAGAAATTATTATACGGTGCCATACCTCTTCTCCCGACGTTTCGGTCGAAATAGACCGACCGTGGTCTTGGGCACACGAGTAGACCCTTTCAAGAATAAAGTTATGTGTACAAATCGTGTCAGTTTAAAATATTTAAAAAAGTTTTATTCAATTTAAATCCCCAATCTCCTGCCCAGCTAAATATACACTCTAATTACCCAACCGATGTAATCAATCAGTCAAACTACATAACTACAAACAGTTTAACGATACTACCGCTGTTATATTCGTTATAGTAAACTTGGCACTAGTTACCTCGAGTGCATAAAACTATTATGAGGCCAAGTGTAATGAAACAGGCCAAGTTAAAGGTTATTCTATGTGTAGATAACAAGTCAATGAGTTCAGTAACCCTGTAACTAATTATGTTACTGTTATAATTACTGCTCTCATTTCAGTCGTGCTGTGTATCCACGTCCACAGATTTCGATTTTGCATCCCGCTAAAAAGGCATTGCGTTTTTTGTCAAGAAATATTTAGTGTTAGCCTAGAATCTGTAATCGTAGGTGAATAACAACAGGCACCAGACTTTTGTTCCCTCTTGTATAGGTGTGGTGGACTGGTAGACACTACATCAAAAGCGATCGTTACAAACTACTAACATGGTGGCCATCACTGTGATGTTTAAAAGTCAAAATTCGAAGGAAACACACGTGCTGATAAAGAATTCCTGGTTTAAATTTAGCGATAACTGAACCATTTGGTTTGTGACCCTTTAGAATAATAAAACATTGCCTCATTAAAGTAACTGTTGTTAAGCTGTAAAATTTGATAATTATATAATCAGCGTCTTATAAAATTATTCCTTGCGTAATTATATTTTCAACTTGCGTCCTTTTTCTTGGGCGTGCAATATCATAGCAATATTTATTTCATTCATCACACAACTCTACAAAGGCGAGTTTAATGCCATAGGTATTTTCTACCAGCAATAGCTCTTCTCATATCACCACAATAACACTATCACCATATTTACAATGACCTCGTGGTCAACCTTGGTTAGCTGAACCCGTCTGAACATCCCGAAATAGTTGTGTCCCCACTCATTACGAGAAGAGATGGCTGTATGCCAATATAGTATTATCAGTTAGGTGACAATACTGCTTGGATGAAAGATAAGATTATTTAAAATAAATGTACTTTTAATAGAATAAAATATATTTTTATTGGTTTTTAATTAAAAAAATAAACATACATTTGTTTTTAACAAAATAAAATATTCATTTGTGTTTTAAATAGAACTAAATTAATATTAATTTTTGTAATAGAATAAATAAATAATATTGTTCTTTATGCTTAAATATTAGAATTTAGTTCCATGTTAGAGCAGACACAATTATTTGTGAATGATCTATTTTTCTTTTTGAGATTTAGTTGCTCTTTTCGAAACCCATAGGCTGAAAGGACTGAAGCAGTTGGCCACTAAGCACTATCATACAATTGCAACTTGCGGTGATGATCATGTATTGTACTCAACCGACTGCTTACCATCAGACAGAGTGGTATAATATTGGTTACAAAATGTACCCGTTCATCACCCGGAGTAATAATAATATATAATCTTACTTAAACTTAAGTAAACATAAACTTAAACTTAACTTAACATAAACTTAAGTCTAAATAATTGTACTATTTGATAAGGAATATCGATGTAGATGTATAAATAGCATTGTTATAAACCTCAGTGGTTTTGAAATGCTAATAAAAGGATGTTCTATGTAATAAAATTGTTAAATTTGTTAAAAGAAATAAAATAAAAATAAAAAGAAACTTAAACAAACAATATTTATAATTTATAATTACATTTTCATCCTGTGTCCTGTGTATTAAGTTATATTTTGAGAGTAATAAAGATACATTCAAGTTGACAAAATATTTTGTAGCAGTAAACGTACGGTCATCAACTGTTTGTTTTACACGTCTTCAAAAATATATACACATGGACATTTTAAATAAAACAAACAAACTATGATGTTTTTGTCTAAATTAAGGATCTTTTTTAAACAATGTACTTTAATAAGAATTAAGGCTACGAGCCCATTCGATAATATAGGTAATCAAAGTAAGGCTAGGAGCCCTTAAGCTCAAAGATAATTTAAAAACTTATTTCATTGTTATTATCAAAGCAATAAAATAATTTTATAATTGCAAAAAACTTAAGATATTTTTTGGTAATTATCTACACGCAATTATATAGGTGCATTCTGTGACATTATCTATTTCAATGTGTTAAAATAAATCAATGAAATTTAATAAAACGATAAGCTCTGTTAAATCTTGAAATGGTTGCTAATTGGTCAACGATGCTTGGCGAAAATCCGTATAATTGTAACATTACTAGTGAAATAAAAACGCTATGACATAAATATCTAAATTACAATATATTCTTTTTTTCGAGCAACACGATTTCACGTAGCGTGGACTGAAGACTAAATAATTTAAAATAGTGACGGATGTATCATAGAAGCTCCAAACACACTATGAACTCATTAATATAGAGTCTATAAATGAGACATTTGGCCTAAATTTTAAATGTTTTGCGCATAATTTAAATACATGACATGCTTATTAATTATTTAAAGCGCAACTTTGTATGATAAATAAATGAAATTTTAGCCATACATCATTAACATAACGCATATAATATCAAAGTCAAAACATACTGTTCTTATTAGTAAGTAACGCTCTGTTTCAGAAGTGTACACAAAAATTTACAAATAAGATTGGATATGCTAACCATACTTGAGATCAAGAGTCTGCTGGTCTTCCTCGAGGAGCTGGGATAGATCAAGTGATCGCTGCCCAGCCTCATGCAAAATACGCGCACAGTCGTAGAGTTGCGGCAAACAGCCCGTTAATACCATACCATAACGGTTGGTATGGTATGGTATTTTATGGTATATATGGTTATATTTGAGCAAATAAACGTCAAATAGAACGGAGTTGAGGAGATCGTTATGACCGGCATCGGTCGAAGAAAGATGAATGAATGAAGTGTTCCGTGCTGCTCGTGAATCTAAAGTTCATAAGCAATGGTTACCTCTCACCATCAGTTAAATTAATGCCACTGCCAGTTGCCACTGAAAAAAAACTAACAAGAATAAAGAATTTTAAATAATTAATTATTACGAGTAATACTTAGGTAATTCATTGTAATTTTCCCTCGAAAAAAAGAATACGTCAAACTACTTATTATTTGACAAAGAAAAACATTCATTATTATGTTCAAGTTAATAAGCAATGTCATTAGTAACTTGGCTGACATCAAAAAACACGTTCACGTTAAAGTAAAAAAAAAAACTATTTTTCATATTTAGAAAATAGTTCTAATTCTTCTAATTTTATTAATATTTTGAAGAGGAAAGATTTGTATTTTTGTATGCAACGAATAAACTCAAAAACTACGGGACCGATTTCAAAAATTTTTTTACCATTAGAAATCTACATTATCAGTGAGTAATATAAGCTATATATATATATCTAGAAAAATTAGAGATTCTTAGTAATCCCTACTAAAACCAACCCAAGATGTAAAAAAGTTATCCAAAAATATGTTTTATGGCATGCGCTGCGGCAAGTATTGATGGTAAAACAAAAAAATGTTCTACAACATTATAGAACATATCAATATCTATAAAAAACTCCGCGGATATCTTGTGTCCAACTATTGTAGTTATGTAACTATACATTTAAAAAGTTGATAAAAATGCCTATCAAAATCAGACGATGTTATATTGTGTGTTGTTTTTAATAATTCTTATGCAAATAAATTATATCGTATTCATGACTGTTTCAATACCTGTTGACTACTTTTTGAATTATTGAAATCGGACATTCCATTTAAAAGATATTACGAAATTAAAAATAACAATAAATACACGCCGCCGCGAAGGTGTGGCTCCACGTAGGGCAGTAAGCGACGCTACGAGAGAGAGAGGGCGGACACCGAAGTTTTTTTCACCGAGAATTTAAATAAATTTTAAGTCATGTAGTATTTTAGCCATTATGTTTATTTGACTTCTATTTATTAGCCGAAGACGTTAACTGTTCGGCATAAGCCTCTTTCAAAAGGGCAGTTTGCCATTGCGTGTCGCCATGCTTGTCAGAAGGATTAGTCACCATAGCTAAATTTCATTTAGTACATTAGTCGTTTTAACAAAACTTATGCAAAAAGATGGAGTTTCATATTTCAGGCCAGAGACTAAACGGTTTGCGCTATAATTGAATCCCAAAATATATAATATTTTACATTCATTTTATATACAAAACAGGTACATAACTCTTTTTGCTTGAAAAGTATTTCTTTGATATACTTTGTAGCAATCATGATTGTGAGTTTATTTTTCTTTGAACAAGCTAGACACTCTTTGAGTTATGTTAAATGACGTAGCGACGGTAGTTACAGCGTTCAGGTTCAATAAAAAGAATATTTTAATACATTATTGTGAAAATTTATTTAAATCGGTATTGATATCGCCAAGTTTATATTTTCAATAAACTAGATCTATAAATTTGTAAACCTATTAATATTGATGTTTATATTTAGTTTGTGTAGTTTTTTTAAATACAGAGTTCTTCTTTTTATGTCATTGAACGGATTAAATTGAAAAAATGTTTAAGGTAAGTCGTAACAATTTTCAGTTCAGTTTTATACTTATATTACATTAATGAGCGTGATATTTTTCTATCAACAGCCATAAGATGTTCACTACAGAATAAAGGTCTATCTATACATATCAGGGCCGTGCCCGAGATGTGACTCGGCTGTCAACCAAAGGAAGAAGCTTTGTTGCTGTCACGGGCACGGATATAAATAGAGTCCATTGGCAATGTATACGCCATTTTTTTTTCACTCCTGACGGAGCACGGAGCAAGTGGTACTGTCGCTCATGAACGACTCAGAGTCCCTAACCTTGCTCCTGCAATGCCACTCTGCGTTTGTTCTAATGGTCACGCTTTTTTTTTATATTGTAGCCTACCAAAGTGACTCCACCCCGGCTGATGGTAAGCAGTCACTGGAATCCAGAAATGGCGGCCACTATACCAAAAGCCATCGTCTTAAACTGCTGGTATGGTGGCCTCCACTATGGCGGCTGGGAATGGAGTTAGGGGAAGGGAATTCGGGAGGTAAGGAAAGAGGAATGGGGGAAATTGGGCCTCCGGCGCTCTCACTCACCGAACGAAACGCAGTAGTACGGATACTACTACACTTAGGTCGATCGTCTATGAGAGGGTAGTACTTCCCCGGACGATCCGGCCCATTCATGCTGAAATCAGCATGGATCTACTACCGTAAAATGCGCTTCGAGAATATTGTCTAGGTCTTGTTATTCTATTTGAATTTATAAATATATTTTTAAAATTTTTAGGTGCTTAATCATTAACACGCTTAAACGTAAACTTTCTTTAATAAATGAAGATAATAAATTAAGTTCTTAAGCTCTAACAAAGACGTCGAACGTACGTGTAATGTAAGTACGCTTGCGGGAAATCACGTAAACTTAGAGCAAAGTTTGAAGACTTAATGGATCTAGTTGAAATTTCGCATACAATTTGCAATTTATGAACACAACATGCGGGTTAAACATCGATTAAACAAGATATTTTATTTAAAGTATGTATATTTCATGCATGAGTCCAACGTGATGAAAATAACGCTAATGACGACTCTTGACTGGTCGAAGTATAGATGCTTCTAGGTTTATATCCAGGCATGGAAGCCTGTCGATATAAATTATAATGCACACGTTAATTTTTAGGAATTTAGTATTTCCATATTTATAAAGGGTTTGGACTTGAATCTGCCACGCTGGTCTCTCGGAAGGTCGTTACACAGTGGGTGAAGTACTTCACCTGAAATACCTTCATTGCCGAGGTCTTCTCCAAGCATTTATAATACAACCGTCTTCTTATTTCTATCACTACAGCATCCCAACAGCTTAAATAAAACTCTTTAATAGCGGATTTCCACGCTTCAAAATAAATGAGAAAAACACTCAATATACTCAACGTCGTAATATTATTACGTTTTAAGTGCTAGTATAAATAGTAGCCGTTTTAAGTTCCGGCAATTAAGACGCTGCAAAAATTATTTCTATTTTTCTTGGACGGCGCTTTGAAATTTGAAGTGTATTGGATTGTTGACGTGTATTAAAAATGTTTATTCCGGTTAAAGATTTGGTTATACCATTTACTACTGTTTAAGATTAATAATTTTACCGTGATACTGTTAACCGATAAGACCACAGCGATCTCGGCTGCAGATTATAGTTATTAAGGTCTTCTCATAAGTTACTGTACAAGCAAAATTCTAAAACAAAGCTTTTACATTTTTGCCTCAAAATCCAACTATGCTATCTTATTTTAAATAAAAAAACTCTTTGCCATGTTTTCAACGTCAAAATAGAAGAAGACGGTAATAAAAGGCACAGTGGAAATGAGACAGATAAAATAAATGTCTCAGGACCTCTGAGAGTGACGACGTTCTGTTAGGCGTCCATAAATATTTATACGTATCAACATTATTCACATTTTATCTAGTTGTAAGTCTTATAAGAGGCTTGCTTATATGTTTAAATAGAGAGGCATAATATGTTTGGCAGTGGATGCGTTTTGGCTAAAATAATGATGATGATTCATATTAGCATATTTCTTAATTTATTCTTAACATTCTTATTATTCAAATGCAAGTTTAAAAAGAATTAAGCAATAATTGACTTTAAGCTTATTGTCGTAAAATAAAAATTCGGAACACACGCATTTTGTCTCTCTTTTCTATTGAGGATAATAAGAATATCATGTCTAATACTCTAGAGGGCAGTATTATCGTATACATTTACCTACATACATTGTATCTCCAATGGTCATTGAATATATGTTACATATACTCTTTTACATAACAAACCGGTTTCTATTCTGTTATTATGATAATAGCTCAAAATTTTAAAATAATGTACGAAAATAAACAAACATGACAGTTTGGTCATTTTTCGTGTTGTCAATAATACTTGTCAGCTGTCATTGTCAGACGTCAGTGTCGTCAAAAACGTTAGCCAGTTTGAGTAATGTGAGGTGTGTTGAATCTGTTGTCACATTGTTATTTAAGGATTTTTCAAAGTCTTACAAAGTTTCTAAATATAATCTGAATTAATTATTTTGTACAAAAATTTAAATGTTCTATTTGATTTCTAAACAATTGAAGATTGATCGGACATTGACATGACTATATTCAAAGAATATTGTTACTTATTGAGTGTTTCAAGAGGAAAGAGTCATTTCAAAAAGCACTGGAAGAAAAGTATTTTAATCATAATTTTTATTAATAAAGATTGTATTAAAAACATTTTAGAAAATCGCTTTGCTGATTCCAATCTACACTAAATATTTTGTGTCATCAATTATGTATTATTTCTTACATTTGCTCGTAGGAAATGTGATGAAATTTTACATTAATTAGTATTATGAACCGTTACGACAAAAATTGTTTCTACTTGACCTACCTGGTAACGCAAAAAAATATAACCAACGTAAAAAACACGCGAGTGCGAAAATTTAATCATTCCTTTTTTAATCAGAATGAGTCATACCGGTATCTGGTATTACGGCTCCAATAACGATTTGAATGATATTCCCAACGGATACAGCGAGATTTTTGGTACTTTCGACAGAAGATATTTTTTTATTTGGAATAAATTCTACGAACTAACGTTATTAACAGGCACCATTATGGTAGACTTATTTCTGAAAGGCTGATCAATGCGAAATTCACTAATCACCCGGTAAATCTCATGTAAAGATTGGGTTGCTAAAAGCATAAATAATTAGTGTAACTGATCTAATTAGTAACTACGTAAATCAAATTAAATTAGTTATCCATGCTTTTAGGTACTTCACATGAGATTTAACAGTTAGTTAATTTTTCGTTGATCAGCCTCTTACAAACTGGGTGTATGACTTTTGAAATATGCGGAGGTACGCCTTACACATTGTCAAGCATAAAAAAGGTTATGTAATGATTACTATAAATATTAATAAGATCATTTCTATTTAACATCAAAAGCGCTCTATAATTTTGGTTCCCTTTGTGAGTTATACCAGTCAAATCCCCAGTATTGATCCCCTGGGGATCAGTTTATTTTGATTATATTTTATATTCCAGACAAATATTTAAGTATTTTATTCCAGAAAATCTGTTCCAAAAAAAACAGATTTTTGGAACAGTTATTAACAAACTACATACATAACTTCACGCCTATCTCCCATTAATGGGATAAGCAGAGACTATAGAACTCCATTTTCAGCGATCCAAACATACCTACTTTGCCTCAAAACCCCAATGATTGTATTCATTTCATGATAATCATTTGTAACGTCTCTACTGGATATGGATTTTCTTTCATCTTCTTCTTTTAAACATCCGCCAGTTTTTTGTTACTTCTACTTACTACAGTTACCAGACATCTACCTATCTAACCACACCATCGATATTTGTAATTAAATCTATAAAATTTGCCGATATTAACTCAAAGATATCTTCTTATAATTTTAATATCTATTTTTTTCGCCATTCAGTCTATTTCAGGCCCACATTTTGGACGCTTTCCAGAATATTACAACGGTCTATGTCATATGTCATGTTGCTATTATAAATAAAGTAAATCTTATAATGTTAAGGCCGGTATCCACTGAGGCGTAACGGTGTAACATAAACGCCTTTGATTTTTAAGGTGTCATTTATCTTGAATGGGGCCGGCAGTAATAAATAGTCGTGTAAATTGAGTTTTTATATTATGAACTGGCAAATTATGATATGTCAGCTGTATAGATAGAAATAGTAGGGCGAAGTGACGTTAGTAGTGAAAAAGTGTGTGGCGTTTATAATAGTGTGCTTGTGTGTTTTGGTTGTTAACCGATGATTGAAAACCGCACTAGCTGCTATTAAGAAGATAGTAACTAAAATTAAATTTCAAAAATTGCAAATTTAGTTCAATAAATCTAACTTATTACAATTTTAAAGAAATTGAACTTCACCACTTATTATTCGCCATAAAATTTGTATGGTTTGTCAATTTTTATTTACGGATTTGTCATAATGTTGCAAATTAAAAATTAAACCACTTTCCAGGAAGAAGTATGTTACTTTGGTTTTATTTGTGTAATTTGAGACAACTAATACATTTTGTAGAACCAACAGAAACAAAACCAAATAGGTACTAGATAGTCCACCACTCTCATTCTCCAAAACCAACGTTAAAGTGCAAATTATATGAGGGTAGATACTTTTACGGTCGATCCGACTCATTCATGCGGCATCCCGTAACTATCTACTGGACTTTTTATAAGAGTTTTTTCATTAAATTAGAGCAGCTCGATTGAGCAAATGCCTCCATCCTGATACTAATAAATAGCTGTTCCAATACATTTAAAGAAGATTTTACTGATAGCTTGCGTTTAGGCTTCAAGTATTCATTTTTTTAATGAACATCCCGCCACTAATTCATATACATATATGCATCGTCAAAAGCCCGATTTACTCATACTAAAGGAAACTCCCTCACAAGTTACTAAGCCGTGAAATATGTTTGCATAATTTTACACCTGAACGCACTGTTTCCAAAGCGCCATTGATCCCTATATCCGTAAATAAAACCTCTGTGGAATATTTAAAGTTATCGAATCGGGCACCCCATGTATACGTGATGTGAATATGAGGGGAGCTTTTATATTTTTTTCGACAGTGTCAAAGTTTTTCGTAATAGAAAGGTAAACAGCGAAAATAGTTAATATCTTGCAATATTATGAGCGTGTGATTTTGAGAGGTGATTCTATTTTATAATGTTTTAAATAATATTGGAATAATATGAATACGGCAACATCTAGGTGGTTACTGGCATTAAACCTTTTATAGGTAGAAACGTCAAAGGGACTAGGGACCTTTAACGATATAAGTGTTAGCTGTGCGAATTGAAAAAATGTTCATCAGTATCGTTTCATTCAAAGACGTCTACTGCTGGACATAGGTCTTCCCTAATGATCGCCACTTTGACTGATCGAAAGCCGTAGTCATCTACTTTTTCTTTTCGTGTCGATAGTAAATCTTTCTATATGGTGTCAGCCCAAAACTTTACAGCTACTGCATTGTCAGCAGCGTTAATTAGAACCTCATGCGTGGAGTTGTTCGGACACGCAGAGCACGAAATCATGTGGGCCATCATTTGAGGATTGGCACCACACTTGTACTCTAGCTCGGTACTATCAGAGTTTTGTAGTCATCGATTGCCTAATACATTTAGAAAGTTGTCGGTTCAGGTTGTGGGTCTGCTTATGCTGCGTCTGTATCATTGTATATCTCGTTATATGTAACTACACCTTTTTTTACACCATTATCTTAGACATTAGATTCAATTGTATAAAAGTTGTGTTACTATTTTGATGCTTGTGTTACATGAGTTTTGAATTTCACGTGAAATCTATGTACATTTTATATGTATGTAAGATTACACTCCAGTCGTTTATAAAGTTTACTTTACATAAATGGCGTGACTCTATGTCGATTATGTTATAAAAATGCAAAGGAATTTCTAAATAGTAGATGTTGATTTCCGCATACTAGTCCGAAATATATATTCGTGTAACTGTCGTAACATATATTTAAATTTAATATAAAAAAATTATCTTAAAATGAGTCATTTAGTATTTAAAAGAGTATTATATTTTATATAAAGAGTATTATTACAAATGCCATATTTTCTGGTAAGTAAAACAACAAAAAAATGATTTTAAAATTTTATTTACAATTTAAAAAGTGGTAATCGATGCTCATGCATTCTCTGTATGAGAAACATCCTTCACCCTGTAGTGGAAATATAATAAATGCCCAAACTGGTTGATTAGATGATTAATTCTCTTTATTGTTTCATCATAAAATAACTTTAAGAAAATAACTGTAGGGAATGGTTATAAATCTCGAGTACCTCATGCTATTTATCATATATTCTAACATGTGCTAAATCTTTTGAAGTAATGACTTATTTCATTTATTACATTAAATAGTATAATTATTAAGCAGGTACTTAATCTACAGCTACTAAGATAATTATAGACCTCACTTTTCGCCTACTAGGCCGATCGTGAACCGCGCTCTTCTTTCGGTAGCCCGCCACTCATAACAGGTTGTCGGTCCACCTTGTGAGGGTACTGTCCACGCTGCGTCTTCCGATTTGTGGTCACCACTTTAGAACCTTTAAGCTCCAACGACCATCAGTTCAGTTTATATAATACATTATATTTTTCTGCAATACTAATGAATGGATGTAAAAATGAACTAAATGCATCATTTTAACGTTTGTAAAAATATATGAATTGGCGCCAAACGCCCACGTGCCTAGTACATTTGCTGTCTCCAAGAAATTTTTACTTGTATTATGTAGCAATAGTTTTTAGTTACATAATATTTTGTCTATAATGTGGGTGTACATTTAATGTACTGTTAAACAATAGACAAGTGTCGTCTACATTATTAAATTTAAAAGCTTTCTACGTGAAATAGATATATTATAAAATACATATATATACAGTAAGATGCCTCTAAATCTCTTACCGTTACCAGATAATACGAAGGTCGTATCCAGATAATATCTTAAAGATTAGCTTAAGACCTTCAAATTGAATCTACAGAATAGAATCTTGAAATGGAATTGACAATTCTTAAATCTTATATAGGAAATTATCGAGGGAATGAGGTCGTTGTATATTGGATGTTGAAGCTACAAATTTGGTTTTATCTATATTATGTACTATTATAAAACGTAAGTTTTTTTGTTTGTTTGTTTGTTTAAATGCGCTAAACTCTTGAACTACCAGTCGGATTCGAATAATTTATAAGATAGCCCAGTCCCTGAGGAAGGTTATAGACTATGTAACATCACGCTATTGGCGACGGGAGTAGAGCAGTAAGCAAAGACGCGGGTAAATTCGCTCCGCGAAAAGTTAGTTGTAACAATAAAAATAGTTAAATATAAAGTGTTTTGTGCTTACCCTTACATAGCCAGATTAGTCGTAAACAATGTTATTTGGTAGTAAATTTCTATAATACAGAGTCGGTATTTTTTTCTTAGCTAACTTTTTCTAAACCACGCAATGTTTATTTTGATATGATTTTAATTATCATTTAAAGTTATTTATTATACCTACATAGATGTTACACATAGAGATAAAAAAGGGGAAAACCAAATAAAAGATGAATGAATTGCGTGCAGGATGACTTGAAACAAAAGGGAGTAAGTGAAACAAAAATATCGAAGGAAAACCATTTTGAGCCGATCCCAAGTAATATAGGACAGACAAATGAAGATTTTACTTATGTTTGTTTGTCTCCTTAATTTTACCTCCTAATCTTTTAATGCGCATCACGCCAAAGCACGTCATCATTTTAATATATTTTCATGTTCCCAAAACAGCTGGAAGGGAATTTACGCCTCTAAAGCGATTTCACATATTAGATTTTAAGATTAATGCTATATTAGGTGTCATATTAAATTTTGGTAGAAATATTAGGGATCGTCGTAGAAATATTGTCTTGAATTGCGTATTATTGTGATTAAAAAATTGAAGCTGCACACAAACGTTTCCACGCTGGTTTCAGCATGAATGGGCCGGATCGTCCGGGGAAGTACTACTCTCTCATAGGAGATCGACTTAAGAGTAGTAGTATTCGTACTACTGCGTTTCGTTCGGTGAGTGAGAGTGCCAGAGGCCCAATTTCCCCCCTTTCCTATTTTCTCACCTCGCTCACTCCCCCTAACCCCATTCCCAGCCGCCATAGTAGAGGCCACCATACCAGCAGTTTAAAACGATGGCTTTTAGTATGGTGGCCACCACTTCTGGATTCCACTGACTGCTTACCATTAGACGGGGTGGAGTCACTTTGGTAGCCTAATATAAAAAAAAAAACAAGAACGGCTTAGATATTTCTTTAAAAACTACAAAATTTTATGTGTAATTAGAATTGTTGTAAGTAATACTAACCAAAACTTAAGGTTTACTCCTAATAAAGCAACCTCTGATACATATACATTCAATAAATAAATAATATAATTCTTTTGAAAATACATACTTAGAATGCATAGGAAACACCCAGACTGAAGATAAATACAAATGTTCATTACACAAATATTTGCCTTCCGCGGGAATCGAACCCACGGCACCCGGTGTCGCTGTCAGTTAGACTAACCACTAGACTAACGGTGCAGTCATTATTTTATTGTTTACAGTAATCATGTATTCTGGAGTTAACTAATGAGATAATATCGTAGCAAAGCCTTTTATAATAAAGGAGTAAACAGAAAGAAGCATTGTAATGTTTCACCAGCTAAGATTAGTCTTATGTAACGGAGATGAGTCATTTAACTTCTCGAAGAACACCCAGTATTACTTTATGCAGTATTTGATAATTCTACGCGAGAGTCTGTACACAGTAGCTACTAAAGCAGTGATTAATAAGATTAACCCTTTTATGGACACTACTGTAGACACAATAGATGTTTTATTGTTATCACGGCCATATACGTTTACTGTCTCGAAAAGTCTTAAATGTATAACTCATACAAAAAAACAACTTATGTATGTAGTCTTGGGCGAATAGAACTGCGTTTTGGTAAAAAGTAAACGTCTTTACACTTATCAAAGTGTACCATTATTAAATGGTTTATTGAGTAAATTAATAGCTGCCACAAGACAGCTTGCATTCTGTGGGTGAACTGTTAAAACATATTGATAATATTTTTGTAATTTGCCTTTAATTTTCAACATCCTATTATTATTATAAATGCGAAAGTTTGTGTGTATGTATGATGTGTGTGTATGCTACCACTCAGCGCCTAAATGACTGAAAAGATTTCGATGAAAATTGGTATGTAGATAGATTCGGTGCCGGAGAGGTACATAAAATCGGTCTAGTTGCCGAGGGATACAACAAAACATATTTTACGCGCAGGCGAAGCGGTGGGGCGTAGCTAGTATATAATAATAAAGTTAAAAGATGAAGTGGTCCACAGTTACTGAGTAAAAATTGAAACCGTAACAAATACAGTTTTTAATCGGTCCCATTTTAAAAATTATTTCAGTACTTTCAATTTTAATATTCAAGTTAAAATTTAAAATAATTTCAGTACTTTATATTATAAATTAAAAAGATTTTTGGTTCTGTACATTAACGTAAACGGACAGCGTAATTAATTTGTGCAGATTGCTGAGAGAATTATAAATGAGATTGCTGTGTACATCTGTTTTATTCATATGCAGATAAATGCTATTTTTGTTTGACTTTTTCTCATGAATAACCTATTTAGTGTGATGTATTTTGTTATAAAAGTGGAATACAAGAATTAAATCTGCGTGTCTAAAAGCTGTTAGCATAATACATAGGTTTTAATGCCAACAACCTACGCTCTGAAATAAATTGAAATCTACTTATTGCTAGTTTAAGATAAGTGCTACCTTCTGTCAAAACAGTGTTGTCCTTATCAGCTCAAAAGGACCACAATAGTAGTAATAATATCATACTAATTAACTTGTATTATGAGATATTAATTTCACGGTAGGCAGCGGCTTCGCAGAGCCCCTGGCATCGTAGAAGTCTATGAGCGACAGTTACCACTTACCATCAGGTGGGCTGTTGGCTCGTCTGCCACTGTAGGCAATAAAAAAAAAAATAATGAGAATTTTCGGACTAGATATGCAGCTAAAGCTAGCAGAAGAAATTTACTGATGAGAATTAATAATGGACTGCACCGTTGGTCTAGTGGTTAGTGTAACTGACTGCGACGCCGGGTGTCGTGGGTTCGATTCCCGCGGAAGGCAAATATTTGTGTGATGAACATTTGTATTTGTCTTCAGTCTGGTTGTTTCCTATGTATTCTAAGTATGTATTTACAAAAAAAAAGTATGAATATGTATTATATTTCAGTTACCTAGTACCCATAACACAAGCTCTGCTTAGCTTGGGACTAGATGACGGTGTGTGATAGTATTATTATTATTATATTATTATATATTTAAACCAACTAATATATTAGTTATTTAGTAGAGAGTCACCTCCCTTAATCCTTTCACCTACTCCACTCCCTTCACGGTAGACAGCAGCTTCGCAGAGTCTCTGGCATTGCAGGCGCAATACTCTGAGTTCTCTATGAGCGACAGTTTCCACTTACCATCACGTGGGCTGTTGGCTCGTCTTTTTTAGGCTGGCAACTAGAAATGTCAGACGTTTTTTATTTTTTATTTTTATTGCCTACAGTGGCAGACGAGCCAACAGCCCACCTGATGGTAAGTGGTAACTGTCGCTCATAGACTTCTGCAATGCCAGGGGCTCTGCGAAGCCGCTGCCTACCGTGATATTAATGCTCTCTTTAAGCCTCGTTTGAAGAAGGACATGTCATAGCGCTCGGGAAACACCGCAGCTGGTAGTTCGTTCCAGAGCCTGCACGTACGTAGGGGAAATGAACGCTGAAAACGAACCGTGCTAGACGAGATCGTGTCCAGGTAGTATGGATGAACTTTGCTGCGATGTCGAGTGGTGCGATGATAGAAAGAAGACGATGGCACCAAGTCAAATAGTTCCTCAGAGCACTCCCCGTTAAACATACGATAGACGTAAAAATTGTTACTCGATGAGATATATTATATTTTAATTAATTAATATTAGTTAAATTGATAACTAATTAGCTTAATAAGTAAATTTATTATCCTATAAGTGTTTGCAATTGTGGCAAGTTACCATAAAAACACGACAAAAGCGCCGGCCTGGCTACATAACACCAACACCAACAACCAACAAGCAAAGTGCCAACGAACAACGGACGAAATTCGAATGATTGGTGCATTAAATCTGGGAAGTATTTGACTAATTAATACGAACAAACACTCCACAACACCTGAACACCTTGCTCAAGTCTGCCACTGTCTGCAATAAAAAAAAATTGTTCATTTTTTATTTTTGCGGTGGCAAAAATTGGGGGAGACCTATGTCCAGTAGTGGACGTTTTTTAGCTGATTTAATAACGATGATGAATTTATTAGAGAAATACTTCATTTTCTATTTAATAATATTCTTGACAGATTTATTTTCAATGTTTCGATACCTATTCGGGCTCATTCAAAACCAGTAATAAGGATTGCCCCATTACTGTTTTTGAATTAACCATTTCATTGCAGGGGCATTGAAACTGTGAATTTACGTTTACCAGTTGCACTTTAATAAAGACTCAGTAAACGTTGCATATAGTGAAAGCCTATTTGTAAGCTAATAACAACGTTGATACTCAAAGCAAAGCCATTTGTATTACAAAAAGCCCGAGGCGAAATTAAATCAATAAATTCGTAAATGCACGACTCTTTTGTGTCGCTTAATCCCTTTTGGCTGAACACTGGCAATACATTACAAACTTCCATTAGGTTCAGTTGAAACATAAACAATATAGAATTAGTTCTTCACATCACTTTGCTCGGTATTTAGCGGCCTCTAGCGGATATTTTGCGTAATGATCAGTTGCGTTTTACCATCTACTATTACGGTACCCAAATAGATTATAGTAACTTACGGGTAAAAAATATCACCAAATAGTTTGCCAACAAATCTATCCAACTTGTCGAGCAGTGTTTAAACACTGCTGGACAAGTATTTAATTATAATAATGTATTTTTACCAGCCAATTCGTCCAGGTTAGGGAGTCCTTGGTGTGTTGAACATGTTAGTTCCAGTTCCAGCCTTATTCTCATTATATTCTTACTGCAAGGGTAAATGCTTCGTGTCATACCGTAAAGGTACGAGTGTTGACCACTACTCTTGTCTTGCTAATGATTTACGATTTCTTACTTAATTTTTTTAATTAATGTTGTTGCACAATATTTTCCTACACTGTAAGTCTGTAATACAAAGCGGGACCCTAACGACAACTAGTCCATTTACATATTATTAATTTACGAAAATTTAAAGTAGGTATAAACATGTAGGTATGAACAATAAATATACGTTTACATTAATCATAAATGTAACTGCTGACATTTTCGTCGTTATTTTTTTATCAAATAATAAATTCACATTTATTCTATTATTTTATTTCTTTTTGTATATGATTCAGGCGTAAAGTTATATATTTATGTTGTATAGGATATTTTATATTTGTAGCTCATTTATCAAAACACGAACACAAATATTCTTAAATTATTTATCACTAATTTTGACTGCAATAAATGATACATAGTTACAGTGACCCCCATAATATTATTTCATAAACTACCCAAGTAACTACGGAAGTCGTAAAATTAGCTAATCTGATTTGCAAAAAAATATAAAAATACATTGTATCGCTTTCTTTTCTCAAACTAGAACAGCTATCAGCGAAGAAAGAAAAAAAGCAAAAAAAAAGTGGCATTTTGACTGGCCTGTTGGTCTAGTGGTTAGTGACCCTGACTGCTAAGCCGGAGGTCGTGGGTTCGATTCCCACCCAGGACAAACCTTTGTGTGATGAGCATGATTGTTTGTTCTGTGTCTGGGTGTAATTTATCTATAATATGTATGTATTTACAAAAAAAAAATGTATATAAGTAGTATATCAGTTGTTTAGTACCCATAACACAAGCAAATATAATTGCTTAATTTGGGACTAGATGGCGCTGTGTGAATGTGGTAGAATATTATTATTATTGTTATTATTATTATTTCAGTATAGTATTTTACAGTACCTAATGTCGATCAAATTGTAAAAACAAAGAGTATTCTTTTAAGACTATTAGAACGGATAGCATAGAGTTACAACTATAATGTGATATTTTTAACAAAATAGCTCAACCAAATTATTTAAATTTATAAAGCGCTGGTTTACAAAAGTACAATTGACCTTATAAAACATGTTACAGTTTTGTTTACAAAATACACGATATTTATAAGCTAGGCCGGACAATATAAAATACAGACATAATGACAATCGTGTCGGTTATTTGGCTCGATCACAAGTTCGTTCGCAGCGTTGACCGTGTGTATCAAAACATTGAGATTATGTTCAACGTAGGTGTAAAACATATAAATGATACAAATTAAAATGTGTTAATCGTGAATGAAATAATAAGAGTTATTTTAAAATGTATTTACGCGTAATACACATAGATATTATAATGGCAGCTCGTTATAAGCTGCAGCGTAAATACAGAAAAGGGGTGAGCTTTGATTACCACACTTATTTAAAGCGGGTGCACAAATTCAGAATATTCTTTTTAAACCCTACTATTAGTATTGAGAAACCCCATTAGTACTTGCCTAATTTCGAAGCTACAAACCATGTATAAGAAGCAGATACTAAGTTAAGTTATTATTATTATAAGAGACATTTAGAATGATTAAAGAGTTATCCCGGTCTTATCCCCTCAGTCTTTTTGACAAGTAAGTACAGTCAAGAGAAAAGGAGTTTAATTTATTATTTACTAAAAAATGAAGAATGCAGAAATAAACGCAGTTGTATAGTCTCTGCATACTCCGTTAATGGGAGACAGGCATAAAGTTATGTATGTAAACGCAGTAAGTATAAACCTAAAATTAAGTATTTCCTAGTACCTACCTGACAACAACACAAGACTCTTTACTCTTGAGTCCTAATCAAAAACATGTAATAACACGAACTTTTTTACGATTTCATCAGACGTCTACCACCTTATCATGCAATCCAGTTATTTTTGTATTTTGACAACATAAACCTATATTATTAACTGGCAAAACAGCTTGATAGCAACATATTACGGGAACTAGTCCTACATTAGTTCATAGTATAGTTGAACTGCTGAGGTCAGAGACAGTTTCCTCAGTAAATTACCGTCGTGACCGGGTACACCGGAAAATGCCTCTTTCATGAATTATGTATATATATGTCCGTTCTCTGAAATGGACTGTAACTGCGTCGCTGATGGTATTTTTGACAGCTCACATCTACAAGGGAAAATAGTTTTTATGTTAGTGGTATATGGTCTACTATTAAATTATTGATGCAGTAAATTGATTTACAGAAACATGTCTTGAAATGCCGATGTAACATCAGTGACGACCGATGTGATATAATGTCGACATTTAATAAATTGTATTTCTACTGCAGGAAACTTCTATGTTTTTAAACATATGAAATAATTAATAATTTTGAACGCCAAGCCTTCAGACACAATAGAAAATCTATTATCTGCAGATCACCTGTGACCTCCAAAGGCTCTGCGTTCGCTTCCTTACTCGATGGATACTACACTAAACGGTCTTCGTTCCATGTGTAGCAAACAAAAAATGTATCTTCAATTTTATACGAATGAAACATATTTAGGCTTTTTACTTTGACAAGTCCTAAGTCATCTTCATCTATTAAGTTTTCCGTCACCTTACTAACCACAGATTTACTTATAATCGTTCAAGAACGAATACAAAATAAGCATAATACGTAGTTTTAAATTTCATTCAGTGAAATTTCTTGTTATAATCCAATTCGCGTTTCTTCAGTTTTTCACATATTACCTACATACATGCTTTCACGTGTACAAAACTAAGTTCTAACATAATACTTCTACGTATTAAACTTAACTTTACATCGTGTTCGTGAGTATTCTTACCCTATTATCTTGCAGCAATTTACCTCAATACAATTTGCCCAATTATGCAAATGGTTCCTCAGAATAATTCAATAGTACGAGTACATAGCCAACTCAATACCACTTTAGTATATTTATATTTAAGATTTAGGTATAAAGAAGTTTGAGACGCCTTTATTTCTTTTTGCTGACACTGTATCACTAACGAAAAAGTAGGTACTTACAAACTTTAACTTACTTATCTAGTCGACAAGTTATATTGGACAAAATATAGGTATTAACCCTTTTGAATCAAACAATAGGCCTTTCTTATAAAGTACCTGCTATAATAAATTGGTAAAACGTAGATGTAACGAGGTCTGCCTACTCCTACCGGGACACAGCTTTGACGCTGATAAGCAGAGAACTGACACTGTAAGTATTGCTGGAAAAAATCTTGGAAGATACAACTAAGCGTTTTCTAACTATGAAGGACGTTGCAATGCTGGTGCAGAAGAAAAAGAAATTAAGGAGTAATTGGGTCTCCAAAACAAAACAATGTGTATATTTTTAAATGAGGAGGAACTTCTCCGGTCAGTCGGACCTATTCTTTATGCTGAAACCATTCAGCATTTATTACCGTAAAATCTCCATAACGTCTACTAAACGCAAGCATGAATAGAAGCTATTAACTTAAACGATGTGAACCGATCGCCTTTCATATCTACTTAACTGTGAAATTCAGCCGTACAATTCTAATTCAGACAAGCTATTCGTGCACAATTTCATCTAGTGCACTACTGAACGCAAATTGTTGATATTATCCTTCAGACCTATTCTTTAATTCAATTATTGAAAAGATAAATTACTTGACATTCAAATTTCAGCCCTAACATACGTTATAGTATTTTTCGTATAACCAGTTAAGCAAAACACTGCCAGTCTTGAGCCACAAAAAAAATAGAAAGAAGCAAAGGTTAAAGTCGACTCTCATAATATTTCTGTTTATAGCGAAGGCCTCTTCTCATATTTTTTTTATACGACTAATGTGACACATAAGCATACGGCCCGCCTGATGGTAAGCAGTTACCGTAGCTTATGGACGCTTGCAACACCAGGGGCATCACTAGCCCGGTGTCGACCCTGTTAAAAACCTTTTAACTTCTTGATGAACTCCATGTTGTAGTCTCTTGGGAAAACCTCGACAGAGAGCTCATTCCACAACCTTATCATACGTTGGAGAAAGTTTCTCTTAAATCTCACTATACTGGACCTAAGAGGTTCTGAAGTGTGACGATGAACTCATCTAAAGAAGAAATTAATATTAATGACAGCGTACCGGTTTCAGACTGGGTTCAGGTTATTCACCGTGTGTTTAAAATCTTTGAAATCTAAATCGGAAATTTCTAGGGTTATAAGAAGTTTATAATTATGACTTGAATAAGAATTGATTTGTAGATATATGAAGCTACACATCACGACCAGAATAGAAGTACTCTGAATTTTTAAAACTTCCACATCCATAACATTAAATTACACTAATTAAACTTGATCTAGTATAAAAACAACCTATAGTGAACCCTTAAGACTGATAGAGACAAAATATAAACATCATATTGTAATCCTAATTCCAATATCCATTACATCAATTGATTAAAAGCCCGCCTTCAGTAATAAGATTTGCAAATGATATAACGTTTCAAATGCCTCCTTCAAGCATTAAGATTATCTGGCAAAGTAACAAAATATATAATAATGTCAAGATGTTGGGAGGCACAGCGTAAAAACCAATTTTTCTCCATATATTATTACTACATTTTACTTCGTACTGATAGGTACATTTTTATTCGGTCTGGGTGCGTGGAGTTCTTTAATAATCCGCTTTAGGGCGTGGCTACAGTATTAGCGATTTATGATGAGATAATAATTTAGATTTGTGTACGTACCTTTTCTTTTAGCAATAATTTTTCTAAAAAGTAATAGTGTTAATCCAAGTTAATTTTAATAATATTTCCTTCGTTGATGACGACCTGATAAAGTTCTTATTCGATTTAGATGACAACGAAGGACTGGCCAAAGATGAAGTTCTTGACAAAGGAACAACAATATAAAATATAAAACAAGATAAAATTATATTGATGTCAAACTCCATTGATGTTTTCAGTAGACAGCTTTTTCTTTAAGTCTTTTTCTTTGCGACCTGGCTGGTTGTCTTTCACTTTAGACAATAAAAAATAAGAAATTACTTTTGCAGATCTTTTTATTTTAATACTATTTGTCATTTAGTGAAAGTAAATTCAACAAACTAGAATATTAAGTAAGAATTACCGGTTTGTTGGGTCCTCCTTAGACAGAAAGTTAACACTTAAATACACGTTAGTAGATCCACGCTGGTTTCAGCATGAATGGGCCAGATCGACCGAGGAAGTACTACCTCTCACAGAAGATCGACGTAAGAGTAGTAGTATCCGTACTATAGCGTTTCGTTCGCTGAGTGAGAGTGCCGGAGTTTTCGCTCTTTCCTTTTGACTCACCTCTCTCAATCCTTTTACAGGCCTTAGGCAGCGGCTTCGCAGAGTCCCTGGCATCAGGAACAATGCTAAGAACTCTCAGTTATCCACGAGCGACAGTTACCACTTACCATCACGTGGGCTGTTGTTTGTCTGCCACTGACGGCAATAAAAAAAAAATATTATATCTTTTTCGTCCTTGCTGACAAAGAGACCACATAAACACTGGCCTGTATATTTGAAGCATGTGCCGGCTGACTGTCAATGAACGAAATAGACAGAAATATTTCAATGGCTTCACCATGAATACACCATCTGTATGCCAGTCTGCTTTCTCATTTATTAATCTTCGCTGCAAGATTAGTGTTTTAATATTCTGAATATTTCCATTTACGGTAAAAATGTCGAGGAAAATTAAATAGAGAGTATGTTATTGAAATAAATAAAAATGATATCTCTTATATGAAGTCAGATCTACCTTGTACATCTATTATTCGTGGAAATATTACAATATAAAGTGCAAGTCACGTAGAAAAGTAAATACACTTAAAATTTGGATTATTCCCATCTGTAATGTTTTCTTTATTGGCCGGACATATACATACACATGTGTATACAGACACAATTATAGCTGTTTGTAAACGATGTTAGGTAGTGTTACTGCAAAAGTAATGATAAGTAAATAATACATACTAACTCATTGAAATTCCTTTAAAGAGTAATTCTTTTTGCGTACAGGCAAGAGCATTGATCAAGGCGAACGAAATTCAGTTATATTTTCATGTTTAAATGCTTATTTAAAAATAATTTACATTATTGATACTTGAGGTGAGTTAAACTCTCGTGTTTAAGAAGTAGGTGCATTAAACATTAAGCCACCAGGACGAAGGTAAAAAACAAGAATATTACAAAAACTAGTTAAAATTAATAAAAAAAGAAATTAAATGAACTTTTGAATAAAGAGGACAACTAAAAGTACAATTATTAAATTTTTCTGTCAAATAGTAGCCGTATGTTTTAAAAATTGAATATGGTATTAGATTAAATTTTATCTTATAAACTTTAGTATAGTTCTTTATTATTTTTAGGCTACTTGTATAATTTGTATTTTGATCTATCAGTATAAATATTAAATATTTTTTGTAATATTATGTTCTTGGACATTAAGTTTCTGGAAATACAGTCAAACGTTTCATTTTCTTCAGTATACGTCCTGTTTCTGTTTTGATTACTTCGGCAAGTAATTAAGAGGTTTTTAGAAAGCCATTTATCATCCAGATGTTGTCTCTTTGAAGAATTCATAAGGCTATAATTAGAAGTGACCTTTCTTATGTCGTCATATGAAGGTAAAACATATTAATCATTTTTTATTCTTTTACAAATTTTGTAACGAAAAATATACAGGCATAAAAATAATTTTGTACGTCTCTTAAAATTAAATAACCCACAAAAAATCTACCTATAATAGAAGAGCAAATGTTTTTCATTAAGTATTTCTTGTACCAACCGTTATACATAATTACAGTTATAATTATTATGAATTTTATATCTCTGTCAACTAAGTTCTAAAGAAAAAAAAAACCATCTTTAGGTATTAACCATATCAATTTACAAATTATTTATTTCGTTGTATTTAAGTATAGACCAGGTAGACTTATCATCATTTTTAGTTAAAGATGAACTAATTCAAAATTTAATACTTAAAAAAAAAACAGTAAAATAAAACTGTACCGTCAGATTACAAAAGAATAAAAAGATAGTACACCTTCACATACATCTCGACGAGGCCTGCGAAAATTGGTTGAATATACAAACACGCTCGCCGAAATTCAGAGAAAAACAAAGGTCGGGGGTGGCGAACGATATTATACTGTCGCAATTAAACTTGTAAAATGGTCCGTGTTTACGGTAAACGAACGTTTAAGCGAATGGTGTAACTAGTGTTAATTAAGTAGTTAAAAATATTGAATAGGTTTTGTGAAACTACGTAAGTCTATACGTTTTTTTTTTTTTGTGACGATGATATATCACAAAGATGAATGAATGAGAATGTCTTCACTTCTAATCATGTAAAAAATTATAATACTCGTTATAATGAGACGGCGAATTTTTTATTTTTTTATAAATATGTCAGTCCTATTGTATTAAAAACATAACGTAATTTCATTATGAATTAACGAACTTTTGGTTCATTAACGACAGCGCCTCTAGTTCAGTTTTTTCAGTTCAGTTACGTGGGAAATGCATTACGCGTACACACCCGCGCGGACAAGCAGAGGGTGGTTATGTCGGACTCTCCGGTCGCAGATAATACGCGACCAGCCTACCGACTGAAACCCACGGTGTTCTTTCAGACGGCTAAATGTGCCGGGGTTACGGGAATCGCTCACGCATTCATCCGCAACCCGATAAGCCACGGTCCGCCACATCCTGGTGCACCCTGGTCGATTTGGAGGGTTGCACTCCTCCTCACGAGAAGCGCACGTAGAACACGTGCGTGCCACCGTCTTAAGCCTGTATAGTCGGACGACGATTGCCCAATCGCCGCCCACAGGCCAGCACTCAGCGACAAAAGCACCCTCGTTCCCGACATGCGTTGTGTTTACGAGTTGAAGGGTCTACAGCAAGCCAGACCCTTCCCTCCTCGTATTTTTTTATAGAGGATTTCTTCCTCGCAGCTCTACTCCTAGAGGTGGCAACCCTTTGTACCCGACTCAGGCAGGCAGTGCAGTGTCAGGAGGACAGACATAAGTCAGACATAGCCCCGTTACACACGGACTCGCCACTATGCCCTCTGCTGTTTAGAGGGACATGCGGAGAGATCTCGACTGGGTTCCTCTTGGTTGGAAAAACTTCCATGGTTAGTAAGCCCCCACGCCACGGCAAGACAGAATCAGGCCTTGCCGTGATGTGATGCTTTTTTTTTTTTTTTTGTACGTGGGAAATGCATTACGCATACGCACCCGCCCGGGCAAGGCGGGGGTTATGTCGGACTCTCCGACCGCACTCAAAGCGCGGCCAGCATACCGACTAAAACCCACGGTGTTCCTCCAGACGGCCAGAGTGTCGGGGTCACGGGAGTCGCTTGCGCATTCATCCGCGACCCCGACGGGCCATGGCCCGCTCACCGCGAGCGGGCCCCGTCCGATTTAGGGGCCTAGCCCCCCCTCCTTCGAGAGGCGCGTGCGGAACACGCGCACTGCCGTCTCGAGCCCGTGCTGTTCGGGCGGCGACTGCCCGATCGCCGCCCGCAGGCCAACTCGGCCGCAGAGGATAGGGAGAACGGCGCATCGCAATACCGACACTCCTCTTCCCCTGCGGCCCCACCGCGTCCGCAATGTGGCGGTTGCGGCCCCGCCGAGGCCGCGGAAGGTAGGGAGAGCGGCGCACCGTTATACCGGCACTCCTCTCCCGCCGCGGCCCCGCCACTCCTCAGCCGCAGTGTCGCCGAAGCAACACTGCAGCCCGACCCAGTTGCGGTGCCGCCCAAATAGCACCGCAACCCACCAGAGCCGCTCCATCGTGGGCTTATCGGCAAAGCCCAGAGGAGCGGCGCCTCCTTGGGGTTCCTCTTGGTTCACCGTGGTCCTTGGTAACCACGGCTACTAAGCCCCCCCGCCGCGACAAGGCGAGAACCCCGTTGGAGGGGGCCGTGATGTGATGCTAATCTAACCTAACCCAATCTGCCTTCGGCATATTACATATTGCCGAAGACAGCAAGCATTTAAGGAATGTCGTGGTAGATTGTAAACAGCGGATTGATTGTCATTTTTCTGCACTAGTGAGACGTTAGATTATATCGAAGCTAATAATTAACTTATTTTATGGAAAAAAAAATGCCTAACCATTCTTCATAATTATGAAATTACGTAAGCATTAAGCGTAGAGATCTAACTGCACCGGCTAAATTACACCGAATTGACTACAAGTTTGTACTATTTTTATATGGTTATTTGCCAAGAAAAAACTTATAAAATTGCTAACTTGAATAATATACAAAAATCAACTAGAATTTTACTATTATTACACAACTCTAACTATAAAGCTTTAATCAGAATGTAATCGAAACAAGGATCTAAGGAAAACTGAGCTCTGTATAACATTTAAATTAAGTTAGAAGACATCTAATTTAGAAGGTAATTAAGTTAGTGAAAACGGCTACATAGCATGTATAGGACATGTTATTGAAAGTTGAAACGGATAAGAAGAAGCCTACATTAATTTAGACTGTTAAACTAAAATAACGTCGTAGTTCGTTAGCTTAGGATGTGGGCTCACAAATTAAATTTGAGATATGTTCAGGTTTGTTTATTGTAAATATGTTGTTAAAAGATGTAGGTACGTAAATTAAGCTTAATGAATGTATTTATAGAAAACCAGCGCGTTTAAACGTTTAACGGTAGTAGATCCACGCTGGTTTCAACATGAATGGGCTAGATCGTCCGGGGAAGTACTACCCTCTCATAGAAGATCGAAGCAAAGTAATAGTATCCGTACTATTGCGCTTCATTCGGTGAGTGCAGAATACCTGAGACCCAATTTCTTCCTTATATCTTTCCTCATCTTCCTTAATCCTTTTACCTACCCCACTCACTTCACGGAAGGCAGTGGCTTCGCAGAGTCCCTGCTGTTAGCGCATTTATTAACCAAAATGTGACTTAAATTGTTTGCTTGCGTTTTGCATCGCATTTTCATAATATTTGTTATTATAGCAAACATTTTTCAAATCGCAGTCCAAGCAATTGATCGTCGCACGTATGAGCCATGGGACAGGTTAACGTTTATTGTTTTTCTTCGTGAATACCTCTCGAGGGATATATAATAATGGTGCAAACGAATAACTGAAGCGGACACCGTCGGACTGTTTATCAAGGAAATGGTTTGAAGCTCTGTCATTATACCGTGCATACCTTCAGGCCTTTTTATAATAATAATAATATTCTACCACATGCACACAGCGCCATTTAGCCCCAAATTAAGCAATTATACTTGCTTGTGTTATGGGTACTAAACAACTGATACACTACATATATACATTTTTTTTTTATTTGTACATACATATTATAGATAAATTACACCCAGACACAGAACAAACAATCATGCTCATCACACAAAGGTTTGTCCTGGGTGGGAATCGAACCCACGACCTCCGGCTTAGCAGTCAGGGTCACTAACCACTAGACCAACAAGTCAGTCAGTAGGCAGAGGTGTTTAACCACCTACATTTCGCCATTTTGTTCTGGATAACATGTAACAGAGCGAACCTATTGTCATTATTTTATCACACACAGCACAATTCCAGACTCCGTACAGAGTACCACCGAACCATAGAGGCAGTCAAAAATTAGTATACCGTGCATTCATTTATAATATTCATTTTTGTATTGTTCTCTATAAAGTAATTGCGTAGGGTCATTAGATTTCGTTGATGACAATTTAACTGGTAAATAAAATGAGGATTTTTTTCTTATTTATTTTTTCTGTGTTTTGAGTTAATCTTAGGCATGTTTTTCAATTCTTAAACTGAACGTTTTTAGGTTTTGATATAATATATAATAATTTAATATGACAACAACTACACAACGCTATTTAGACCCAAAGTAAGCTAATGTTATAATGTTAATATATTGATGCTCTGTGATTTTTATTAGTTTTGAAAAGTAAACAAAATTAAAACGATGAAATAAGATGCAAAAGTTTTAGTGTCATAGACGTTGAACTATTGCTACTATTAAAATTTATATTCCTACATAATAGACTTATAGATAAGTAATATTTTGTAAATTCCAAAAAAGTACTCGGAGAACATTTTTTTTTAACGACAGTTATGAAGCCTCAAAACTAAGACTAGTTTCCAAAACTGAAGTACAACTTTCAGTGACATTTCAGAAACATGAGGAAGAAAATGATCCATTAAACAACTAACCGCAATAAAGTTCATATTAAACGACTGCATCAAGCAATCAAGTTACAACCACTTCATTTTAATGAGCACTCTGGTCATTAAACAGTCGTTATAATTACTAGAATATAAGTATCAGCAATAATGGTGAACACTAATATGATGTCATTATAAAGCACGGCTTAGCTACTACAGTTACATAAGCCCTAGTATCAAACAGACTATTATAATACTCCGGTAAATATTCTAACGGAGAAGGAAACCTGTACATGGTCTGAAACTGCAAGAGTGGCAATAAATGGGTTCTGTGTATGAGAAAAGACCTTTGTTCCGCAGTGGGCCAGTAACGGAATGGTATTATACATTCTGAAAACAAAAAAGAAAATAAAATGAGGTAGGGCATAATGGAATTACAATGGGATTGGTCTTAGCACATTCACGTTCTGATTCTAGCAGCTTGATTGTGGCAGTACATTAACCTCTACTATAAAATGAAATAAATGACACTGATGTATGATGATAAGGAATAATTTATATTAAGAGTGGTAAAAACCATTCCAAGAGCCATCGTGTCAAACTGGGGTCAAGAAGAGATATTTCATAAATCGGCTATAGGAACTAAAGCGGCTGTAAGAGAAGCTTTTGCATGTCCCGATTAAAAGACCAGAGGCCCTAGATATGTGGCATAGATTTCTATTCTATTCATATAATAATTAACAAAAACTTATGGGATTGACAATTAAGCTACCGACAATGTTAGCGTTAGCTTATGTCATTCACATAAATTTTTTTTTAATCTAATTTATGGACAGAATTTTAATTGTGCGACAAAGGTGGGAATTTATGAACCGTTTAAAGAGATTTTAATATCTACCTTTATTTTATTATATTTAACACGAGTATCACCGGATGCCTAATTATAGCACGTAACTCATAAATTGTACCAAACTTTTGCTAGGAGCGTTAAAATTTACAACACCTGTGTCTCGCCGTTATTAATGAAATAAATTCTGATAAGTGTTATTCCTTTTGTTTATACCTACCGTTGTTATGAACAAAGTTGTTTTTTGGGGACAATTAAATGTGTTATCTTTTTGATGATTGGTTTAAAAATTTGAACTTGTTTCGATCACTTTATATAAATGTACTAGTTAACCGCGGCGCGGTTCAACAGCGTCTTTGCTTACTGCTCTGCTCCCGTCGCCAGTAGCGTGATGTTATGTAGCCTATAACCTTTCTCGAGAACTGGGCTATCATACGTAACAGAGATTAGCGCGTTCAAACAAACAAACTCTGCCGTTTTATGTAATAGTATAGATTATTATTGTAGTATTAAAATAATATTAATAATAATCATTTTATTTCAGACATTATATTACATTAAATACATAACATAGACCCATAGAGAAATAAATACCTTACAAAATAACAATATATAATTTCAACATGCGCAGTCATGCCACCACGAGAACGGTGATATAGAACACATTTCTACTAAAAAGTTTACTTTGAGAAAACTCTCAAGATGGTTATTCGGCACGCGTGCCACAAACTAATTAAAATTCGTAGTATTAGTAAGTGTGTATTTGAATGGTCATTGATTTTATATTACAGGATTAATGCATTAATTCTTTGGCTGCTGATTCATATCCTTGCTGAGTACAAGAGAAAACTCTACATTGAAATATACCTGCGAATCAATTTTCATTCAATAGCAATAGTGTTAACATCCAGTTCCACAACTAAAACTAATGCTTAAAATGTGGATATTGTATCCTTGTTTAATTTCAGAAGTTGTTACTACACTTAAATGTTATAAAACTGTTTTTCATACTCCGCTTTGATTTAATTACGTTAATTAGTATCAATAGTAACAGTTTCACACTGTCCTTATTAATATGTAGTCAATTTTATATTGAAATACATGTTTATCTTTACTATTATAATAATATTAAGCAACCTCTGGAAGTACCAGTCGGCTTTAAAAAGTCTTTTTGTGTGTGATAGCCCACTTCTTGAGAAAGGATAAAGGCTTTGTAACATCACGCTACTAGCAACGGGACCAGAGCAGTAAGCAAAGGCGCAGATGAAACCGCGGCGCGTAAAGCTAGTTGTATAAGGAAACAATTTTTTTAACACAACGTATGGATTTTGTAGAATCTAGTTTTATATTTCTAAAGAAGCATTATACAATTTGGGAACATATTTTGGCAAGCCTTCATGTATTTGCTGTAGTCTTGATGCCGCATTCAGAATTTTGGGTTCTGGCCAAACACCTCGGCCATTACCCGTGTCGTACCTTGCTTTTAATCGTTATTTAAGTTATTGTTTAATCTGCTAACAATAGGTTGACTTATGATTGTAATTTTCATTATAAGAAAATATATAAAAGTTTCTACGGTAGTAGATCCACGCTGGTTTCAGCATGAATGGGCCGGATCGTCCGGGGAAGTACTACAATCTCATAGAAGATCGACGTAAGAGTAGTAGTATCCGTACTACTGCGTTTCGCTCGGTGAGTGAGAGCGCCGGAGGCCCAACTTCCCCCCTTTCCCCTTTCCTTCCTCTCTCATTCCATTCCCCTAACACCATTCCCAGCCGCCATAGTGGAGACCACCATACCAGCAGTTCAAGACTATGGCTTTTGGTATGGTGGCCACCATTTCTGGATTCCACTGACTGCTTACCATCAGGTGGGTTGAATCACTTTGGTAGGCTACTATAAAAAAAAAATACATTTAAGTACATAAAAAGTATTTAAGTATGTATATCCGCATTCTAGAACTCATAACAGAAGCTATAATATATAATTGCTTTGGGACTAGATTGCGTTGTGCGTAGTTGTTGACCTATTATATATTAAAATATATATATATTAGTCAAATTGTCAAAAACGGAGGTGTCATAATTAAAAGTCAGCAACGTAAAAGTTGGTTGAATGTTAGAAGTTAAAGTATCAAGTCAGAACACAAAATGGGCAGTCAATTTGTTGTGCAAGTATGTTCATGATTGCAAAAACCTCCCTCCAAATGTAATGCTTGAGCAAGATCTTTGTCCACTAACAATGAATTAATTATCGAAACAACGTTATAACAATGCTACAAATATTAATTACTTTTGTAATTAAGAACACAGGGAAAGACAAATTCTTTGATATTGTACAACAATCTCGAGGTTTAGATACAAAAGGTACATTTATTGGGTTGTTATTATACAGGGCGGAACGGGAGGAAATGACACGCAATCGCGTTTGCGTGCGGTTTGATGAATGCGATGAAATGAGGGTTGGCAGAAATCAAATATATTTCCTTGCTACAGTTTGTTTTTGTTTGGCTGCTTTGACTGTAAGAATTTTTCACGTATTAGTCCGTAAAGATCGTATCTACAGTTAATATTATCAATATTACTTATTTAATTTATTTCTTTGTGATATATTTTGCCAAATTTAAGTATATTAGCTTTATTTTAATATGTAACAGACTTAACCTCTATAAGGGAGCAAGCACATGATGGGAACAAAGCACAATTATGAGTGTTATACATCTATTTTACTGCTTTGAGAAAAATGGGGTTTATATCTCTCGAACAATAATTAGTAGGTACACAATGAACACGTTACACCCTATTTTTCCGTCAATTGAATGACTACGACGCTCTAAGTTAAATAATATGGTATATTAATAAAAACCTCTCAGCGCAAAACAAAAATTGCTTTACTACAGCCATTGACATAAATCAATAGTACAATACAAACTCACTACGCTGGCTTGGTATCAATCGTCGATCTTACATAGAATACAATTTATGTCACAGCCATTCTATCAAAATGTAGGACACGTCAAAAAGAGATGAAGAAATAGAAATGAAAATATATAAGTGGTTTACTTGTGAAGCATTGAAAAGTATTTCCCAAGAGCTTAGAGATATTGCTTTTTTATATTTTAAAGTAAAGCAGACAGTACAAAGAAAAGTATTAAAATTATTGATGTACTCAAATTTCGCATTTTTTTTAAATATTAGTTTAATATATCGTCGTTGCGATATGTGAATGTTAGCTTTGTGTCCTCCGTTCAAGAATATAGGACGATCCTCGTCTCATAGGTATATTTCGTTAAACACGAGTAAGCAACCAGTAGCAAATGTATAAACTTACCTGTGGTCAGCAATGCTCCCTGCCAAATAATGGTGGTTATATTAAATACCTTTCTAGTAAACATCTTCTATCTGAGTTTAATTTATTATGGTGTTTATAATAAAATAACACAAGTATTTAAAGATTGACATGATTTTTATCTTTGTACAAGTAAACAAAAAGAAACGTATTTTTTATATTCCCCAATAATATGACTGCCTCCAAATGATAATCAGCTTTGTTAATATTCCATTAATGAACACGGATCTCCTTTCAGAAGGAAACCATAATCCTCCACCCCGGGCTGCGTCATAAGTAGACAATAATAATATTATGAAAATTTTTGGGTAGGCTTACCTCGGCCCCACACGTTGGCTCCAATGCTGATCCCATAGACACTCGTTAAACGCGTGGATCTAAAAAATATCACTTCCAACGCTCACCTAACGGTGGAGCCAATGCTATTTTCTAGATCCACACGTTGGACGAGTGTCGTTGGGGCCAACGTGTGGTGCCGGGATACGTTTATTGTAATTGGTTTTTAGCTCAGGGTAACATTTGGAACACATTGTCGGTCCCTACGCATACGCTAAACATGCGGTTTTTAAACAACTGTTCCATGAAAATTTTAAAGTATGTGTGGATAAAATTAGTTTTAATACTAATTGTGTTAGGTTTTTTTGTGGATAAAATTAGTTTTAATACTAATTGTGTTATGTTTTTTAAACAGTTATTTTGATACGTAATTAAGTAGTTACAGGTTTAATTAAGAGAAATCTCTGCTGTGCTTTGCCTTTTCCGTATAAGTTTGTTACTAAAAGCATCTCCGAGTCTTTTAAAGAGTCTCTTCAATTGTGACTTTACCGTTGGTGTAGTGGTTAGTGTAACTGACTCCGATACCGGGTGTCGTGGGTTCGATTCCCGCGGAAGGCAAATATTTATGTGATGAACATTTGTATTTATCTTCAGTCTGGGTGTGTCCTATATAAGTATTATAAGTATGTATTTACAAAAAAAAGTATGTATATGTATTATATTTCAGTTATCTAGTACCCATAACACAATCCCTGCTTAGCTTGGGACTAGATGACGGTGTGTGATAGTGTCTACATATTATAATATTATATTTAATTTTTTTTAATTCTAATTGATAAATTAATTTATCAATTAGAATATACTTACAAAAGTAACCTTAGTGCCAACGTATACGTTAATAAAATTTTATTTTTAAAAACATTTTCTTAGAGATATTGACTTCTGGGAACAGATTAGAAGCTCTAAGCAATTTGCGTTAAAGGCTGCTATGTAAAAATTCAATAATTTTATGACCGCCAAAATAAAAAGCCATTTACATTTTGTCACCTTTTAGAGCCGTATTGGCAGGCTTTTAAGCTTCCCAAAGCGGTATTACAACAAAATTATTTTCAATTTTTACGTGTTGTGTAAAAAGGGATTACGTATTTACTTTATTGTGTAAATTTTTGTATAAGGCCAAAATATAATGAATGAATAGACTCGAATATTATGAGTACAAGAGGTTTGAGGAGCTGTTTGAGGCAACATTCAGATGTTGGTTATTTTTGTCTGCCTGTAAATAAAGCCTGTTTACAGGGAAAAACCTGTATTAATATGTATACTTTTTGCTCCATATCTCATTATTCATGTTAAGCATTTTATTTGTAGAAGGTGAAGAAGACTTTTGATTTACTTTAGATATTTTGAATCAAAATTTTGCATTGTTCTTTCCACGTGATTGTTTCCGTTTAATATCTGACCTCAATAATTGACCTCAAGAATCTTTTTTATTTCTCTTGGCTCGGGGTTTAATGTGACAATAAATATCTACCGTCAAATTTAAGGTTTCATCTCAATACTTACTTGTTTGTTCCTTTCGATTTGTCGCTGTCACTGTCAATTCATAGATCATGTAGGTGTTCGCGCGTCTCATTCGACATAAGATTGACATCGATACTTGTTATATAGTTTTTAGTATATATTTATATCAATTCAAAGCTTTTATTGATAACTGACAAGCACACAGTACATCTGCTGTTAGATAAAAGCCGCAGAATAATATATGTCCACATATCTGTGTTTCCGTCTTATCTATGATTTTCCGACGATATATATTTATAAAAAGTCTTTGCAAATAGCTTCTTCATTACGTTGTCGACGTTGACGATCTTAACTTTATATTTTAGAAAGTTCAAGTTCGAGTTTATCAGTCTAAATTAGAGACTAGATGAATAGAGTTCGGACACAAGTTTTGTCTTAGCTGGTCGCTGGAATCACAATAATATTGTCTCTAAAATTAAAACCTATTCCTCGAGGATTTCCTTGACATTTATTTTTCGAAGGTTAAGTCAGTTTGATAGATAGAATTGTATACAGTAGTAGATTTTTTTGTAGTTTTAGCAAGAATGGGATGAACTTAAAAGAAAATATATTGATCATTGCTCTCTTTCTCTTTGGTTCTTTTTATTTTCTTTCTCCTACCTCATTGCTTTTTGACTTGCAAGTTTAACATTATAGAATAACAGCTTGGTTGTATTATCTTAACATTTTTGACAACGATTAGAGGACACATCATATTCATGGGTAACGATAACAGCCTATTAGTTGGCCTGTATACTTATTGCTGACTAGCTTTTGCCCGCGGCTTCGTTCGCGTGAATATGGTTTTTCCAATAGATACTTTTATATTGTTTAAATACTGTTTTCCATACTATTTCTAATCTCCCATTCATAAAAAACCTCTTTCACCTACCTAAAGATTTCCCCCGTAAAAACAATATTATACACAATACACAAAGGCATATTTTACTACTATAACTTTCCCCTTCCCCTCCGTCCCTTTCTTCCTATTTTCCCACTCCTCCCTTTCCGCTTCTCTCTTTCCCTCTCCCTTCACCTTCTTCACCATTCCTTGCTCCCTCCTCCAGCATCCCTTACCCCTTCCTCTACTTCCGTCTACCTTACCTCCTCACGTTCCTCTCTCTTCCCTAGCCCTTCCCCCTTGCTTTCCCTCTTTTCCCTCCTTTCTACTCTCTTCCTCTCCTTCTCCCTTCCTATCGCTTCATATCCCTTCCCCACTCTTTTTCTTCCATTGGGGAATTACCTCCTTTCCCCGTCCCTTCCCCCTCACTTCCCTACATTCCTCTTTCACTTTTCCCCTCACTCCCCCTCACTCACCCTCACTTCCCCCACACTTACCTCTCACTTACTCCTCACTTCCCCTTCACTTCTCCCTAATTTCACCCCTCTAAATCCACCCCTGTTAAAAAAAAACTATGAGGATATAGACTGTAAGATAAAAAATAGAGAAGTTTCATACAATCGTTTTCATCCTTTTTCACGTACTTAGGGGTTGAATTTTAAAAAACTTTTTCTTAGTACACCTCTAGACATTAAGACAAACACATCCTCTAAATTTACGACCAGTGGTTTAGGCTGTGCATTGTCAGTCAGTCAGTCAGTCAGTCAATAAGTCAGGACAAAGCCTTATAAAATATGTATGGATTTGGTGGTACCCGTAACTGTATAAATAATAATATTCTACACCATTGTGGATAACTATTATAATTATGCAAATAGTCTTACTTCATTATCGTGAAATTGTCACAACAGTATCACATTCTAATTAAACTATTTTTTTGTTACAGATTATGGTGATTACATAAAAGGTAAATAAATTACAATATTATTGGTATAGTTTAATGATTTACGAGTACATAGGTATCCATTTACAAGTGATATAATAATTAATAATTATTTAAATCTCATAGTTATTTTAATTTATATGAAAATGAGTTTTATTATCACTTTATAAGGCTACGAGCCCATTCGACCCTCAATAATTCTAAATGCAATAATGTTCTTTATTTAGATTTCACTTTTTTATACATCCTTGGTGTACAAGCAAGCACCTAATTGAAGTGACAGTCGTTAAAGTGACATAAATATAATTTAAAGCATAAAAAGCAAAACAAACAGTATGAATTTCATTTTATTTTTAATTTATCTATCAAGATACATCACTTGATACTGGCACAGAAATGACGAATGTTTAAGAGTGAATAAGATTCCAAACACGTAAATAAACTAAACTTACCTACATTTCATCAAATTTATTGGATTTATCCGACAGTTTACGGAAGAAAGAAAGTTTCTTTTACCACATAGGTAAAATAAACTTTGTGGGAACAAGGTTTCATTTTCCCTGGTGATATATTTATCGGATTTATGCAGTGTGTTAATACTTATTGATTATTTGTTTGTCAGCTAAATATTGCGATTGTATGTCAAAAAATGTACGTATGGGATTGACGCCAACATTTTCGTTAGCTTATGTCAATCCCATACATTTTATAATCTATTCTATTCTGTTAGCATAGCCACTTGTCTAGACCCTAAGGTGGGTCGATAGTAAGCTATAACCGAGAGCAACTAATAGTATAACAAAGCTACCAAGTTCATTTTCATACATCATTAGCAAAGCACTGCTCTCTGAAATTGTGTCCGTAGCAGAACCTTATGCAGTGTTGACCGCAGCTTGTGGTCTTGGCCGACCAAACTAGGCTTTGTTGATGACAAAATATGTTCGAAGCTCATTGTATAAAGGCTTGTATTGAACCTACATTATAATGGAACATTAGACGTAGTAGAAATTAGGCGTATGAATGCAATATGCTTTATGAGACACACACACACACACACACACACACACACACGCACGCACGCACGCACGCACACGCACACGCACACGCACACGCACACGCACACGCACACGCACACGCACACGCACACGCACACGCACACGCACACGCACACACACACACATACACACACAAAAACACTTGCATTAATAAAAAGGTGCAATAAGATAGCGTGATTCACTTTCCCTGAAGGAGTAGGCAGAGGAACACCCACATTTTACCAGCTGAGTTACAATGCTAGACTTCAAACTACAAAAAAAATCTCGATATCTCATACATAAAGGAAATAAGATATAATTTTGTATATTTATTTTATAATAACGTTTTATATTTTATAATAAATTTATGAAACGTTGTCGGTTGAGGGCCGATCCGAACCATTCATGATATCTGTAGCTTGGATCTACTGCCGTACCGTACGATTACTATCCGAATATTCTCTTTAGTCCTATTCAAAACATAACAGAAGCCGCATCATTTTCTTTAATTACTTATTCCTCAGCAATCATCATTTGCATTTAACATGCTCGAACCCGACAATCAATAAAATTGACTGTCGGTACAAAAATCATAGCTGTCCCTTATAATTGGGCAGTTACGAGCAGGCCCAACAATTTGTTCAATTCGTAATGTTTACGAGTTTTACGACTCTCGAGCCATTGCGTTTATAGCCTATTGCCCTTTATCATGTGAATGGCAGTACAAATTATTGTTACAGCGTTGTGTAATAAAAAATACAATTTTGACGATCAAAAATCAAATTGTTGATGGGCCTGAATGGCCCACACATTACTTTTAAGGATTTCTGTCTATCATTGAGCTGCTACAAATTATTTATTTTGAACTTAATGAACATAACTAATTGCTCTTCCGTTAGTTGCCGTGCGTTTTACTTCACACTTAAAATATTATTTTGAGTCAACATACCCGGAGCCTTTTGTTGAATCACAGCACTCCTGGTGTTAACATTAAAAACTAATTTTGCTCTAAAAATAAATCTGTCATTATTGCTGTCACTGGTAAGAATCACTTTCTTCCATGCTAAAATTAGAGCAGCTATCAAATTAATACCTCGGTAGTGTGTTGTATTCTGTTCGTGAATAGCGATTTTGATTGATGTTAATGTACAGCAATCAATATAACAGTATCTTCAATAAGTTAAAAATTTAAACCACTAAAAATAACCTATTATTACTAGTAGAACCCACAAACATTCTTCTAAGCATATAACCAAATGTAATTATAACAAAATTAAAAGTCTACCTACATTAGGTTGTATCACTGATCGCAGTTTAATCGCTTGTTCCCCTCGTAGTTTAAGTTTAACTAAACTTTGTGAACAATTTATGATGAATGGCATTGTGTTTGAAATATGTTGATGTCATTTTTAGTTTTAGTGGAATGTTGGACAAAGGCAGTGAGCTCGTTTCTAAAACCTTTCAAATATAAAATTTGAACAGATACTGCAGTACTGACAAGTACGCGCGTAACGTGCCATGACATTTCCAGAAATCAAGTTAATTACGGGAGAAAAAAACGAGAATTATTTTCCCAAAATAAATGATTTTCTTTCTTATTCTTACTTCAAAAAAGAGTTGCCTTCTTTCCTATTTCTTTTAATGACTCTGCCTGATCAGCGAACTAAACGTAATAGGTAAGGCGATATCTTATGACCCGTATTCGTTACTGGGTATGAGACACCGGAACAGCCGTATACATACGCTTCAGTAATCACTACAGGTAAATACCATATCTTCTTGCCATCCACGGTTCATAAAAAAGTCATTCAATTTGCAAGTTATCTACTAGAATTATATGTGAGTGTGGGACCTACTGCAATAGGTAATCGATAGATTCTATTTCCGTGGGTGCATGCAGTTTAAATGTCATTGGTGTTTGTATCTATTACTTATTTATATTCAAAGGTTTATCGTCAGTATATAAGAATAACCTATCACGGTCTCGTTGGTGTTCAAGTTTATTTTCTATAAATAGTCTAATATCTATCTCGTCATATATTGAACACTATTATATATACTTTGCTTAAAAATTTTCACAATATTTGTGAATAATGAGTCTATGTCTTTTACAGATGTATTAGTTCTATCATTGTAGGGTCACATTTAAATTTATTTAGTAGTTTTTGCGTGAAAGTGTAACAACCAGCCATACAAACTTTCGCATTTATATTATTAGTGAAATAGTGACAGTCTTCAATATAATGTAAAAATTATTATCAAATAAATTCTGGACAATTAGACAAGACAAATGTAGAGACATCTTTTTGCACCTTTCGTATAATAGAAAAGAATTGTAGACAAAAAACAATTGTCATGATTTTTAGTTAAACTATGTTTAATTTAGCAGGTACCAGCATAGAACAAATTTTCGTTTGAAACTACCTCACAGATATGGTTTTGTTTGATAAACGTTTCAGTGCTCGGTGAATTCAAGCTCCACATATGAACTTTCATCGTACCCAAATAACAGACCAAAAGCTTTGGCAGAGACCCAAATTAAAAAAGTTTGGCTTGCACCTGACCTATCATTTACCACTAAAAACAGTGGAAATAAATTTTCAAGCAGTCATGTTTGTAGTCATAGTATAATTTGTGATGACTTATAGGTTTAATTATTCACCTTTTTAGCCCGAGGTCACAGATTTTTATTCTATGAAGTAGCGCATCCATATTGTATTTTTGTTGGCAATTTTGTATGAACCGCACGTCAGTATTGCCTTTTTAAGTAATAATAGTAGTAGGCTATCTATTAAATCTAAAAATAACGACAAAGCCTAAATGAGGACAACTTCTGATATATTTGGGGTATGCCTATAATGCTTACTTTAAACTAAAAGTCTTTCGTCTGAGATGAAGTAACGTATTTTTTTACAAAAATAAATGCAATACGAAAAAATTAACACGTTTGTAACACTTACACCCAGTTTCTGAAAGGCAGATCAACGAAAAATTAACTAATCACCTATTAAATCTCATGTGAAGTACCAATTGGGTTGCTTAAAGCATGAATAATTAGTTTAATTTGATTTAATTAGTAACTAATTAGATTCATATGAGATTTAACAGGTGTTTTGTTAATTTTTCGTTAATCAGCCTTTCAGAAACTGGGTATTAATGCCTAAAAATAAATCATATGGTCCTCTTTTGATAAACCCACTTGGACAAAGCCGTGGGTGACAGCATTAATTAACTGTTCACATCTATCACGGATGATTGATTTGAGAGAGCTGGTGAAACGTGAGTGGTAATACATTCCCTAGATTTTTACCCTTGGAAACACATGTATACATACATAGGTACATCGCTTCACGCCTTTTCCTTTAAGGAGTAGGTAGAAGTGTATCTCCAGGCCACATTTCGCCAATTATTTTAGGTCCCGTGTACAAAGAGTAAGTGCCGTTTGCCATTTACCGGTCTTAATTCTCGACTCCTGGCTAATACTAAAAATTACTACTAATACTAAAACGAAATATCACTTTACCCGAACCAGGGGATGAACCCAAGACCTATGCGTGGTAGTACACAGTTCTACCAAACCACAGAGGCACATATAAAGTATACGTTTGTTATACGTTCAGAATCTTCTAACAATAACAAATTTACATCATTTACTTTTGTCACTCGTCTTAAAAGTTTTCTGACCAACAGAAGAATGTTGGAGGTAAAAACTCTTATAAAGACTTTTAGACCTTTTTCGATTTAAAAGATTTATAAAGGCTATCCCCTCTTCTTTTCAATGTATTTGTTTATTTTGTTTTCCTGTTTATAAAAGGACGAATTTCGTTAGACGTTTCACGAGTTAATAAACACACTTATCTCTGAATATAGGCTTTTTATTTGTATTGAATTATTTAATTACTTGTTTTTCTTAGATGTTTTCATGAATTTTGTGTCTGGAATTAAACATTTCTGCCTATTAAACAAAAAAAGACATCATGAGTTGTTTATAAAATTTTCTAGCGTTTAGTTGTTTTATGTGGCAATGCTAATACAAATTAAATTACCAATACCTAGCAATATTTTTGTACACCATATTTAAGTTACATAATTATGGTATACAATACAAAATATTCTAGTATATTTTTTTGACTTCGAACCCGCCTCTTGTGATTCAGTACCCATATGCCATATATAATGAGTATAATAAGTATGAATTTACAAAAAAAAAAGTATTTAAGTATGTATATCTATTTATTTATTTATTTAAACTTAATGCACACAGGTACATAGGAGGACTTAATGCTATAAGCATTCTCTACCAGTCAACCTTAGGTGGTGCAGAGATAAACGAAGTAGGTGCAGTAAATAAATCATGATATGAAAATATAGGTAATAAGAAAAAAAAGAAATGTATAGGTTGTATAATACAACATAAAACATAATACAATACATAAATATTAACAATTATTATACATACTGATTAACAATTATTATACATACATAAAATATAATATATAAATACTACTACATACACTAAATATGTACAAAAACAAGACAATTAACGTGATAATTCCAACAGTTTCTCGAAGAGTAGAGCCCGTACTTTCAGCTTAAATGTTAACCGGTTTGTGGCCATCCTGATTTCTAGAGGTAGGTCATTCCAGAGAAGAACAGCCTGGATTACAAATGAGGAATGAATAAATTCAGTTGAATGGGATATAAATAAATGGGGTATATCCGCATTCTAGAACCCATAACACAAGCTATAATATATGCTTACTTTGGGTCTCGATCGCGTTTTGTGTAGTTGTTGTGATATTACTATAAAACTAGCTTTTGCCCGCGACTTCGTCCGCGTAGAAGTCGAAAATGATTCTAAAAGGTTTTTTAACTGTTTTACTACGATATTATTTTTTGTTAAAAACATATAAATTATTATGTTTGAACGTTTGAATACATATTACATAACAATCTTTACTATAGTGTTGAGATTTTAAGGATAAATATCGCTATATTAATCCGCCCTTAGCACAGTAGGACCACGGGTACATAGTAGTATACCCTAGTGCCACCAAACAAATTACCTGTAGAACAAATTGGTGGGACCACGGGCCCTTACCCAATTTGGGTATTTTGGTTTTCCGTTGGGTGCTACCAGACTACTCTGTGCGCTTACTCTGAGCATGCCATATTAAACGGGTCGTGGAAGAAGCAGCTTTCTCTCAAGTCTTCGCCCGCTACCTTATGAGTTTGACCTTGAGCTTTGTTTATGGTCATTGCGAAGCAGACTTTGATAGGAAACTGCACTCTCTTGAATTTGAAGGTGTATTTGATGGTGTTAGGGAAATCCTATGAATATCCACAGATTCTCCTGGAGAACAACCGGTCAGTATAGTTGCCTCGATTATCTACATTTGTTTTCACTTGCAATCTGGTTCCATTGCATAATTTTGGTGGATTTACTTATATTGCGCAGCAACATACCTAATAAGCGCGCCGTAGGTACCTGCCTAACAAACACTCTAGATAAGTATTTAAGTATGTATGTTCTCATTTCTAGAACCCATAACACAAACTATAATATATGGTTAATTTGGATCTAGATGGCGTTGTGTGTAGTTGGTTGATATAATTATATCATATTATATTACTGTTACTTATCATATAGCGTGCCCCCTCCCCCTCCTATAGGCAGCACCATCTAAAATACGCAGGTAAAAAAATAGGCAGCTCCACCTTTTGACCCAGCTGATCAGCATCAACGGCCTGTGTCCCTATCGCACCTTGCAAGTCTATTAAAACTGTTCGCTCTAAGCTTCGCCTGATTGTTTCTAATATAACAAACTCGATCCGTCTCCGCCTCGATTTCTTTTCGCAAACACGTCGACTAAAAACTGGCTAAACAACAAATGAAAATATAGCACATGATATTATAGGTAACGGTAAGAATAAAACTTGCGGCAGATACCATTTTTGAAGCGGTTGTTTGGTCTTATGATCGCAATGAGGTGTAGAAATGAAGTATCCATCCTCGTCGTGGCAAAACAAAAGTGGGTACTGTAATGCATCATATGAGTGATGCATTTCACTTGTAAGATGCAATGATTGTGCAATCATAACACTGAATTTACAATATCCCGCTTAAAAAAATGCTGTCTAACAATAACTACAGAAACATAATTTGACGTAAGCTGATAGAGTTTTCAAACATGACGTGTATCAGGTGTCAAAATATATTTTTTTAATCAAAATCACTCAGGAGTATTAATATTAACTTCAAAGTAAATCATCCCCAAAATAACTTTGTACCCCTTTTTAACCCCGTTAGAAGATGAATTTCAATAAAATATGAAACACATCTATCAGAATGTATATACAAAATTTGAAATAGATTGCACCAAGGAATCACATTGTCCCATACAAACTTTGCCCTCCTTTTTCACCCCCTTAGATGTCAAATTTCGGAAAATCCTTTCTCGGATGCCTACGTCATACAATGATTACACCCTCCAAGTTTAAGTTCTCTACGATCAGCGGTTTAGGCTGTGCGTTGATCTGTCAGTCAGTTATTCAGGACAAAGCATTTGTTAAATATAGATGAATGGTCTCGAGACACCACTGAGTAAAATTTCGACCAATTACACTGAATCTTAATTTATTTCCATCGTCTAATCTCGGTTTATCTGCATAGCATATTACTTGAATAAATCGTTCTGTATATTGTATAGCCAGCAAATATTTCACGGTAGTAGATCTTTTAGCATACACGGGACGAATTGACTGGAGATGTACATTATATCGACGTGTTAGTTTTGTCCGAAAACCAGTGCTTAGAAGGCATAATTACCTCCTCGGTCTTCTTTATTTTCTTTTTTCTCCCACAGAAAGATACTGTGGTCCCAATATGGTCAGTATAATAATTTATGCCACCACTGAACTGAATTTGAAATAGCACAATCCACCAACAAAACTGATTTCAAATGACGGAGTCGATATGGATTTTCAGTTATACATGTTTCAAACAAAGCGTCATCATTCCTATGTTGATTATCTTCTAGTAAATGCCCGTATGTAAGGTAGATATCATCTATCCTTAAGAAAATAAGCGACATGAACAGTTTACAAAAGTAGGCTAGTTAGATGAAACTTGAAAATTATTTCTTTAAGTTGTTATAAAACATCTAACTGGTTCACCATTCAAAGCTGATCCACGTGTTTTACGATTATAACTACCCTATTGTTTAATAATGAAATAATTAAAAGTGTTTTACAAATTTAATGCATCTGTTTAACAAAGCTGAAAGAATACAAAGTAGTTTGTCTTAGATTTTCTGAACATTCCTGAACATTCATGGTGTCAGGGTTGTAGTAAATCCTTTGTTCACCTTCAAAATGTACGTACATCCAGATGTACTTATTATCAGTAATATGGTCCCTAATTAATATGGTCTACCATATTGATGAGAGTTCAACTTAAATTGGACATATTTATGTCTCGAAAACTATACATTACCTATTTTAAAATGTTGTGCTTAAATCCATATAAACGCATCATTATAAAAATCTAATATTAGTTTTACAAACTAAATTTAATAAAATTTCACCGCATTCACTAAATCGCATTTAAAACTTTCTAAATATAGATTAAATTGACCTAACTGTTTTGTTTATGAACCAATTTTAATTAAATAAACATTAAATTTTAATGTTACACAAAGCTAGCTTCGATACATAAGTGCAAACCGCCATCGAACTGCACCGGCGCGGTTGCTACGCGCCTCGTATACATAAACACTTCCATTTTCAAAAAATTTTAGTATTTATGGACGGATTTAAAAAAAAAAAATGGATTTTATGTATAGTGTATAGTCACTTGCAGATATTCACCGTGTAACACATATTAATAAATAATTAACCCCCCAACAGTATTTTTTTAAATATATTCAATGTACAGATTTTATCTCGCTAGAGATTTATTATAAGTATAGATATAGATAGATAGATATAGATATCCCTAAGTTTGTCATTTGCATGACTAAAATGGTTTTTAATGAGTATTATAGTTACACTACCAGTGTGACTCTTCTTGACATTCAATTTTAGTTTCTCAACTGTCTCAAACACTGATTGCCTATATTGCTACCTATATCATTAAACTTCTATAACCCTTATCAAATTCTAGTTAAAGTCAAATTTAGTTTTGAAACAGACAGCAACTACAATATGAACATCATAATAATCATGATTGTTATATTTGACTGTGTCTGTGGTGTGATGTGGTGGCGGTACTGTGTACAAACTGCCATGCTGAGGTCGCGGGTTCGATTCCCGCTTAGTGCAAATATTTGTGTGCATAAACATGTCTATTTGCATTGGTCTGGGTGTTTCTATGCACGTACTTATAAAAGAAAAGTATTTAAGTATGTATATCCGTATTTTACAACCCCTAACACAAGTTTTAATATTATATGCCTACTTTGGGTCTATATGACGTTGTGTAACTGTTGTAATATATTTAATGTATTTAAAAACTAGCAACCATTTAAAAGTTACTAACCACTTTTTACTAGCCTACCAAAGTGGCTCTACTCTTCCTAATGGAAAGCAGTAGGGATATAGAAGTGGTAGCCACCATTCCAAAAGTTTTTAAAGTGCCGGCATAGCAATAACAGTAGACTATGAGGTGACGTATTTAATCGTTGCGCTATAAACAGAGTTGAAAATAGGTATAAGTTACACGTAGAACCTGCTGCAGCAGTTTAAAAAACTAATTGGACATTTAAAATCTCAAAGCAAGTGTCTAATTATAATAAATTAATATTAATACCATTTGTTCGTCCGCCACCTCTATCAAGCTGTCGATTTTCCTTTTGAGAAATCTGCCCAAACGGCATGGTTCGTAGTCGCCACTCTAGAACATTACGGCGCCTTATAATCACGACAAATAATTAATATTGCTATTATTTTAACAGTTATTTACGGTATATGATCGAAGGCGACTAAGAGCACACAAAGCTATTTTGTTGCATATTTCAGCTTCATAGAAATCATTTAAAAAAAATATCTATATAAAATAGCCCAAAGTAGTCGTTGAAATTACCATACGGTTCTTGAATGGAGTGGATACCAACATACTTACGCCTTATGTAAATTACGGCTTTATTGTGTAGCTCAACAAGGATTGTGGTGGACCCTAACAACAAATACGGGTAACTAGAAACACAAGCATACGCATTTGTGGTTTAAAACCTACGCCCGTTACCATACATTGACATTGTCATAGTTTGGACATTGAAATGACGACTGAAATTTTAAGCACTTGGACTTGAATAATACTTCGTTTTTTAATGGGTCATTTTTAAACACAAAAAATCTGTTGTAATTAAAAATAGACTGCGGACTCGAGTCAGTAAAATATGCTCAGTAAATAATATTATTGTGTGGATGCTATACCAAACTATACAAGAACAAATTAGGATTTTTTTAAAGGAACGCTAATTCCGAAACTAGAGGCTTAGTACATTCACAGATTAAGAACAGTAAGGGTATCTTTTATCTTTATTGTTTTAGTATAAATTATATAAATATAAAAATTAAGATCAGAAACGTAATTGTAAAAATCTAGACTTTGGAAGGATAAGTTTTTTTTCTATTTATTTTTACGTAATAAAGCAATAGTTACAATAGTCACAAACCAAAAACTACGAGGATTTAAGTGGAATGCTGTACATTCTGCAGGTCATTAGTAATTTTTATTTTTACATACTTAGAACAAATAAATAAAACAAATAAAACATGAGTCATACAAGAAATATATCTCCCTTCTACTTACTTACCTTTAGTATAAAAATATTTACATTATTATTAGCGCCGGGCACCAACCACACTTGCGCCCGAGCAGTGATATGAAACCAGTTTTGTGCTAGGCATCACGGGATGTTTAGAAAGTGAAGTTTTACTCATATCTGATTGACGTGGTAACATTATAAGTCTAAGATCCCACCATATAATGATTACCTCTCTTTCGCACGTATTTACTCACAGCAATATTTCACTGGACTGATTTTTCGCAGACTACCCTATACCACCGTGTTCGTAATGAAATAATCTTTATTTTAATTTACCTTTCATTCATTAATCAGACCGGTGCAAGTTACTAGTATCGATTTACCTGTTTATTTTTTATTACCTGCCTACCCAAGAGTTGTGACGGGAAAGAAATAGTCAACCTAACATTTGCATATTCTATGGCTTCATACTTTCGATTGTTATGGAATTTGTCTATTAACCAAACCAGTGAAATGTTAAAAAAAAACAATTTTTTAATTGTTAATTAATCATATTCTGGACTGAAATTATTAAGACAACCCATTTGCAATATAATTATTGACATATTTAATTGAATATAAAATACTTTTCATCCATTAACCAGCCCGGTGAAGGTCATTATATGTTGGGATCTTATACTATTATAACATTACCAGCAACTGAAAGATTAACAACAAATGCTAAATAGCTGACAAGTCTCCTTGCGCCACATCTGTCAACAAATTGTGTCGCTGTCAGCCGATGACAGCAATAAAGACAGCTTAGCAATTTTTGTTACATTTTGTATTATTTTACAAATTTTAACAATGGCATTTGAAACCTAAGCAAAATTACGTTTAGCAAAGAGTTGAAAGCCAAAAGTAGTTAACCGTTCAAAAACATAACTGTGAATTACCCACATAAGTTACATTTATAGTAACAAAATATCGGGTGGTAATTTTTTTTATTAACTTACATAAAACATCGTAATGCTTTGACTTACCTTGCACTATTCATAGAAATAAAAGCAAGCTATTGGCCACAGAGCGTACGAGTATAACCAAAACGTTTAGCAATTATTGCTACAAAGATATGATTTAGAGCGAGAGAACGCTATACGCTACTATTTTATATTATTAGCAACGTTACTAAAACATTCATTAAACTTAATTTCATTTTAATTGTACAAAAATGTACTTTTAGTAATCCTGTACAAAATATGGAAATCGAGTCCAGGAGAGTCCACATTCGAGTAACGAGTCAAACAAGCTTATTGTTATGTAACCCATTAATTAAAATTTGGCCAACGTTAATTAAAAACGCTGTACGTTAAGTTATTAATTCTACAAAATTAAAGACTGTGGGTTGAGTCGTTCTTGTAATTATTTTAAGTAACTAATTGTCGTTTATTTTTAAAAGTTCTGAGACAGCCACAATGAGGCTATTTTTTACTTTTACAAAGTATTTTAATGTTATTACTTTTCTTGTTGTTTAATTTGTTTTGTCAAATACATTTTGTTACCAATGGAGAAAATTCAACCACAACATACATCATTATCATATCAGCCGCTGGACGTCCACTGCTGGAGATAGTGCTCCCGCAAATATGGACATCTTGAAAAAACTTCTTAATCTTGAAAATCTTGACAAAATAAAAACAACTTGGAATGTTATTAATAGTGAGACTGGTCGTATTAAATTGAAAGATAACAATTATGAGTTAAACATTAAGGACAATATTATTTCAAATAATACAGATGTAGCCCACATTTTTAACGACTACTTTGTTAGCATACCAGTAAAGACAACCAGCTCCTTAAACTCTTGCCCAATCAAAGCTGAGCATTTACTTAGGGGGAATGTGAAAGAGTGTGACGTCCCTTTTAATTTTAATTATGTTAACCCAAACGACATAATAAAAGTGTTCAAGTCACTACATTCAAAAAACTCTGCTGGCTTGTAGGGTTTTTCAGTTAAATTAGTTGAGAGTATAATTATAAATATAGCACCATATCTAGCTGCTATCTTTAATAAAAGTGTTGATGTAGGAGTATTTCCTGATTTAATGAAACATAGTAAAGTAGTACCTTTGTTTAAAAACGGCTCTAAGAGTGACCCTAGTAATTTTAGACCAATATCTATACTGCCAGCTATTAGTAAAATTTTTGAGAAAATTATATTGCAGCAATTAGAGAGCCATTTTAACTTTCATAAATTACTACATAATGAGCAGTATGGTTTTACGAAAGGTCGCTCAACTACAGATGCAGTTACACTAATAAAACATATTTTTAACGCCTGGGAAAATAAAATGGATGCTATTGGTGTTTTTTGTGATCTCTCTAAAGCATTTAACTGCGTCGAGCACAATACGCTCTTGAGAAAACTCAGTCACTATGGGATCAGGGATGTTGCACTTAATCTAGTTTCCACCTTTCTAAGTGATAGAGTGCAATACGTTGATGTAAATGGAAATAGGTCCTTAGGGTTACCTGTTGCTATGGGCGTCCCACAGGGCTCCATTCTTGGTCCTTTTCTATTTTTGGTGTATGTAAATGATTTGCCGTACTTTGTACAGGATTTCTGCGATATAGTGCTATTTGCAGACGATACGTCTCTTATTTTTAAAGTTAACCGTAAAGACCCTAATTTCGACGTTGTAAATGGTTCGCTCGCGCAAGTCCTGAACTGGTTCACGGTAAACAATCTTCTACTTAATTCCAAGAAGACAAAATGTATAAAATTTTCTATGCCAAATGTCAAAAGTGCAGGTATAAACCTGGTTTTAAATAATGAGTCAGTTTCAATCGTAGAGTCCACAGTTTTCTTGGGCTTAACTTTAGATTGCAAACTTCAGTGGGAAGCCCATATTTCGTGTCTCGCAGGTAAAAATCAGCTCAGCGGCTTCTGCTATCAGGAAAGTTAGGCAACTTACTGATGTGGCAACCGCCAGACTAGTCTACTTTAGTTATTTTCACAGCGTTATGTCTTACGGCATATTGTTGTGGGGTAGGGCTGCTGACATTGAAACCGTTTTTATTATTCAAAAACGAGCTATACGTTCTATCTACAACCTAGGTTCACGAGACTCCCTGAGAGAGCGATTCAAAGAGATAGGTATATTGACAGTTGCATCTCAATATATAATTATATGCTAATGTTGTTTATGTTAAGAGTAACATTAGTCTATATACTAGGAATTGCGATGTGCATGAGATTAACACCAGGGGTAAGCATAAACTGGTTGGCTCACACTATCGCTTACATAAAGTCCATAATTAGTTTACGGGACTTGGTGTACGTTTATTTAATAAATTACCTATCGACATAATGGATAAACCCTTAGACAAATTTAAACAAATTGTCAAAAAACATTTAATACTTAAGGGTTACTACACTGTTAATGAGTATCTGAACGATAAAAGTCATGGGATGCTCGCTTGACGAAGGAGTAAATTAATTTTACTCTTAATTTTAATGACATTATACTTTAAAGGACATATTTTTGTTAATTATTGTATGAATGACATTTTTTATGATTATTATGAATGACATGCTTTAACAAATAATTTTTTGACATTAATTTTTATTATTATTATTAATTTATTGATACATTTTGACATAATTTATAAAATGATTTTTTTTTGTATTAATTTTAAATGACATGATGCCCGAGCCATATTTGAACAGTTAAGTACACATTTTGTATTGTTTTGTTAAAATTGTATACTTAGTATTGTTAAATTTTTTTACATTGTGATTTGTGAAATAGAGGTACATTGTGAACTCCTGTGGTAGATTAAGTTCATCTTACTTTATACTTATACCAAAAATTAACAGTTTATATAATATCTACATAGAAACATTTATCACAGTTCACATGTTGCCTTTACCTTTTGTAGCAATATGCAAATTGAGGCAGCCTGTAAAGCACACATTTTACTTTTTAATTTTTTTTATAACATAGAAAGCTGTAAGTAATTAAGTATCTATAGAGTTAAGTGTATTGCCTGCGTCACTTTGCATGCTACTTGAAACTGTAACTTACAAAAATTGTAATAACCTGGCGATTAAAAAGAGTGGCCTGAGTTTCTTGCCAGTTCTTCTCATGGCTCTACTTCGTCAGCGAACTGGCTGTAGGTTAATTTGCTGACATTTTGTAAACTTTGACGTTCATAAGTGTTAATTTAATTAACCTAAATGAATAAACATATATTTCATTTCATTTTATTTCTTTTCATTTCATTTCATTTCATTTCATTTCATTTCATTTCATTGGCCGATCGTGTCATTCATCGGTTGCCTCTATCTTCATCAGAATAACATTTATAAAATTTTAATTTTATCTTTAAGTTCTTTATATTCTGAATGATTTAAGTTTTTTCAATAGCGTTTTCAATTGCATAAGAAATTTAACAAAGCTTCTACTATTAGCTCGGTAAAACATCTTTGATGTGTTCTGTGAACCATCAGATAAGCGCCTTCTGCTAAAAACTAGCAATATATACATCGGCACATTATTATCCCACTGCCTGCAGGGAAAGGCCTCTTTTCATATAGAGAAGGCATGAGCATTGATCGCCACGCTTGTTCAAGGCGGATTGGCAATTTGAGACTTTCTCAGTAGTCCAGGTTACCTCACGAAATTTTCGTTCACCGTAAGTCAGTAATGTCTAGATAAACTTAGAAAGTACATATGATTTAAAAAATCACATTGGTACTTGCCCGGATTCGGACACGTGCCTTCACCACTGGGCTATTACGACTTCAAAAACTAGCAATAAAGCATACATGTAACATAGGTAGTTAATAATTTATTCACACTAATGAACATTGACCACAGTATATTACTCTATTCCAATTATAAACGTTCCCCTACACATAATCAAAACTATTACCCTGCTAATTGTAATAACGTAGAATTATTAAAGCATTACATCATTTTTATTGACATCCATTAAAATTGAATAATACCCACTGGTTTCATTTACACCGAATTGATTTTTGTTGGAAACAGATATTAATGCAATGCGGTTTTGTAATCCGTGGTGTTACTAGTAACCCGCCCTGCTTTGGTTGTTGTAATTCTTGACTTTTCCCAGCTATAGGTATCACAAATATTATACATTTTTATAATTCGGTTGAAAGTCTCTAAATAATATTAAAAACCGAAACAAGATCGGTTGTGTGGTTTAGAAAAAGTTAGCGAAGAAACAGACAGAAGAAAACAGTTTTATATAAACTAATATTATAAAGAGAAAAAGATTTGATTTTTTATATGTTTGTTCCGATTTAACTCAAGATCTAAGTAACCGATTTAAAAAATTCTTTCACCTTATAAAAGGACGGGTAACAGCTATATTTTATTATGTTTGACATATTTTTCAGTCATTTTTAAAATTTCAATATTTAAATGCCTTTGTAAATCTGAATGACGCAATACTTCACTATTGCTTTGATATTTTCCGTAGGCTTTGAGCCCGAATGAAACTTTTGATACAAAAGTGAAGCGAGTGCGGACGTCTAGTACATAATATCGAAGGGTGTAAGTAAACTGCTCAAGTTAGTACGTCGATGCCAATAGTGTTTGCTCTATTTGGAATACCGAAGGCTATTCCCAAGTCTAGTACTGAATTTTCTTATCAAGAACTGTTCAGTATTAACTTGGAGTTTGGTGCATTTGCTTAGCAAAGCGGAGACGTTTGTCCTCGTTTAAAATCTATTTTTTGTTAATATTAGCCTACCAAAGTCACTCCACTCTGCCTAATGATAAGCAGTCAGTGGAATCCAGAAGTGGCGGACGCCAAACTGCTGGTATGGTGGCCTCCACTATGGCGTCTTAGTGGCTTTAGAGTTCTATGTTATTACACTGTCTTGCTATTGTGAAAAGACGTAACTTCGTGACACAAGTTCAGGATAAACGTCGCAATTTAAACAATATTTACAAGGTTTTTACTTATATTATCTTTTTATATTACTGCTTTCTTTCTTAGTAAGCAGCATAGTAATCATAGCTTTATGTAAAATATTAATGATAACGATATTAGACAGTAAAAACATTTTGAATGTTTACAGTAAAAAAAAATATTTATGAAATAAAATAAATTAACTAGAAACATTTCTTCACCGTAACACCACCGAATGATACAGTGAACAATGAACGCCTAAACAATATTATGTTATGTAAGCATAAAACGCTAGAAAGAAAAGTATATATAATACACGTGTAACCTTAATAGTAATCTTAAAGTGTTAGAAGGGATTACAAGTCCTAAGATTACCTCAGGGCATTGCGTAGGTTTCGCTGAAGCGACAAAAGGATTAACATCTTAAGACCCGTAGTTAATAAACTTACTGTAGTCTGTAGTATTATCGAATGTACATGAAACACCGATGAAATACGAATTTAATTTATGGTGATAATCGTGAGTTGTATAGAATCAAAGTCGCTCAGAGGGCGATGGAGCCATGTTAGGCATCTCACTGCGCGATCGTTTGTAAAAAGGAAGAAATCCATAGCCGACCTAAAAAGACCGATGTGGCCGGCAGAGATACCTCTCTGAAGTGGCATTGGCCAGGACACATAGTTCACAGAACTGACTTCCGTTAGGGCAGAAAGGTTCTAGAATAGCGACCACGAAACGGAAGATGCGGCATGGGCAGACCCCTCACAAGGTGAACGGACGACCTTATAAGGGTGGCGGGCAACCGATGGATGTGGGTGGCGAGCCACTGATATGATGATGATGAAAGAATTGTTTACAAAATTGAGCACTTGATTGTATCAGAACACCGCTACAGACTTTATACATAAATTTAATAGAGAATGTAGACAGCTGCAAAATAATCAGAATTTCAATAGAAATATCTTTATTTTGAGAATCCTTTATAATCAGTTTATATATTAAACTGTAAATATTGTGATATTACTGCTAGTACTACCTTTTTGAAGGTTAGGCTCAAAAATATGTATAAAGATCTGTCATTGATACAGCGACTATGCATTTAAGACTAATCGATAGTCACATCGCTGGATTCAAGTTTTGACAAGTGACCACCAGTAATAAATCACAATTCATTCAATAGAATACATGAATATCTTGGCACTAGTGACGCAAGGCTTACAATGTCATAATTAATTATTTAATTTCACTTATATAACATGAGATTGATGATGATGAACATGACATATAAAAAATAACCACAAGACATTATTTTGGATTTAGATTTTTCTGTCTGTAACGTTTTGAGCATATATTATATTGTATCATGTTTTAATAAATGAATTACAACGAAAAAATTTCTAAAATTACCAATACGCCTTGTTCAAGTGTGATCGTGATAAATGACTATGCCTTCTCTGTATGAGAATAATGCTTTTACCCTGCAGTTGTACGGATTATAGATGAAAAAACAAAATAATCTATAATAGTATATAAAGCGTAAGTTTGTTTTTTTGAACGCTCTTATCTCTGGAACCACCAGGCGGATTGAAATACATTCATAGCCCAGTTCTTGAAGAAGGTTATAGGCTATTTAACATCACGCTAGGAGCAACGGGAGCGGAGCAGTTAACAGAAAATGTAACTCAACGTGGGTGTAACCGCTCTGCGGAAGGCTAGTTGCAAATAAAACTGCAAGGATACCAATATTCTTGACAAGTTAAACGCTGAGTCTTGTTTTCAAAAGACATGTTTACGTTCATGAATAATATAATATATTCTTTGAAATCTCAAAGCTTTCAAGTCGCCGCAGGATTTCTTGCAACTAAAGATTGTAAAGACTTTTCTATTGTTGGACTTGATATTTGCGTTAGAAATTGTTTGAACAGTTCAATACGTACAACAAAGCTGTATTTTAAGTCACTGAAAGTTTTGTAAGTTTCAAAAATATTGCTCAAATTTAAAACTTTAAACAATTTTTGTATCAAATATTACTTTTAAATTTATCGGTATTATCCAATTTGAATGTCAATTTTATAAAGTAAGCACAACGTTTTTGAAGTTACTTACTTCTTTTGGCGCGATTGGGAAAAATGATGAAAGTGATTTTTTACGATGCGCGCGCACACCGACAGAAAAAAGCAACACCCTGAAGTTAGTTGCGAACCTTTTACACCCTGAAGTTAGTTTCGAATCTTTGTGTGTCGTATCAGTACAAATAATCAGTGTGAATAAATAAAAAATACATTGGCGCTTATATCAATTCAAATATTTATGTATGTATGCGTTGTGTTATTATTTGGTATTTTTGGATTGTTACGCCAAAGAAGTATAACTTCTTACGTGCGTACATGAGTACACACACTCTTTTTTCTCTGAAGAAGCTGTGTAAGCAGATCTTTTGCAAGATGGATGGAGTGGGTCGAAGACCTGATAAAGATAGAGGGCAAGCGATGAGTGAAAGCAGTTCAAGGATGGTCAATGTTGAAAGAAAATGCTTCACTAAGAAAAGTCTTCACTAAGCATTTTCATTCAACATTGGCCATCCAACAGATCCAAAAATCGACGTCTTAACGATGATGATTATAAGAGAATAAAAATATTTACATACATACATAACTTCATGCTTTTATCCGCAAAGGAATACACAGAGATGTTAAACACCCACTTTTCACCATTTTATTTTGGGTCCAATGTAACAGGGGGCGAGCCTGTTTTCATTTATCGGTTACAATTCCAGATTCCGGGATAATACTGAGAAATTCTCGACAGAAAAACCCACACTTTACCCGACCCGGGGATCGAACCCGAGACCGTGGTAATCTGTGGGTAGTACCACCGAACCACAGAAGGAGTGCAAATATTTGTTTATTCTATTTATAATAATTTTATATAAATTGGTATTACAACTCGTTTTTATTCCCTCGAATTCCTTTAAAAAGCTTAATAGATGTATGTTAAAATATTCAATTAAAATTTGCATGTGGTTTACCGAAACGAGGTCAAAAAGGATTACATACAAAATTGTTTTTGAGTACCCGTACCCGTCGTGTCGGTCCTAACATGATTGATATGAGCCGCTCAATATCTCATTTATCAAGTCGGCTAGCAAGTTGGTTATAAAATTTGTATAAGCATATCATAGTTTATATCTATTTCGTTCTTTAACGTTATCTTGGGTTTTATATTACTGTAAATGTTATTGGTGATCCCAATTTCATTATTATTAGTTTTGGTTTTACTGGCCACAATTTTCGTTTTATATTTATTAGCCTGTTCTGTTCCCATTCTCAGCAAGGCCCAATTTCCTCCCTTTCCTTTTTTCTCACCTCTCTCAATTCTTTTACCTACCCCACTACCTTCAAGTTAAGCAGCGGCTCTGCAGAGTCCCCAGCATTGCAGGGCAACACTAGGGACTGAGGCGTCCATGAGCGACAGTTACCATCTACCATCACGTGGACTGTTTGCTCGTCTATAAAAAAAAGAAAGACTCTTCTATCATTATTTTCACTTTTAACTACATTGTGTCTTTTCAATGCAACATATTAAAAAACTGTCCAGTCAACGCATCCATCTTTTCAGCCGCTATATGGTACCGTCTACTTGTTAGTTCTAAAACAATATTTCCTTAATAATTTCGTAGCCGTACCCTTCTATAGTCACGAAACTTTGCGTAATAATGCGATACCGGATAAATGCAGATGTGACCAACTATTACCAAAACTAGTGGCGAAACTCTGTATATAGTTTAGTAGTTTAAGCTCGACTAGCAACATATAGTTTTATCACGATGAATATTATATACCACGTAGGTACGAGGTACCATTATGATGATGAGATCTTCTGTTTCATTATTATAAACAGTAGATCATATTAATTACAACAAGGCACATTCATTGAAATTGATAATGTTTAAATCAATAATGTGTATGTTAATTATTTCCTACTTACATTTAATTTATTTTAATTGTAAGTATTTTTCTTTAAATACTATACTTCATTAATAAATATATTACTGTAGATCTTTGCTGGTTTAATGAGTGAAAACGCTAGAGACTTATGTTTCTTAGTTAACTTACTTTTTCTACTTCAGTAACAGTTAGTTAGTTAGTTTCTACACAATTTATATAATTTTTATTTTCTATCATTTCTGATAGAAAATAAAAATTATATGAATTATAGTTTTCAATGGTTCCAATATTTTTATAACAGAGTCATGTCTGTTTGAGGACCATACCATATGCAATATTATTAAGTCCATGGTTCGTGCCTAATACAAACTTTAATCAATATTTTATTTTAAAATTCTGTGACACTAATCAAGTTATTTTAATTTCATTCACATTGAAGTTAAACTAGCAGATGAAACAAAGCAAATAATTGCATTGTCTCACATTTTGTTTGTAAAATTGTTTGGATTCAATCAGGCTAATGTTTTATTCATAGTTCAAATTAAACCGAACTGCAAGGGGACGGTACAGACGATAATATATAGCCCTTTGTTTAATTATATTACATACGGTTGTCATGTAGATAGAATATATAACGGGTGCTACTATAATTAATTATAGGCAATCTGTATAAATCCTGACACTAAGCTGACCACTGAAGGAAAACGGCTGTTCTTTTTCAGTTTGTTTTTCTATGTCGTAGTTTATATCAGAGTCGAGTATTATTTTACGTTTATATGACAGGTAATAATTTCTTTATACTTATCTTTATTAATAATATCACAACAGCTACACACAACGCCATCTAGACCCAAAGTAAACATATATTTATAGCTTGTGTTATAATGCACAAGTTAGACTTAGAGATTATCTATTCTATTGTAAATCTAAATATACGGGAATTCACGCCATCTTGCATTAGGTATTTACATACCTTATTTTGCTTGACGTTTCAACCAGGTTACACCGGCCGTGGTCACAAGTAGACTGATGTGGCGATGTCACTGCTCTGTATGCGAAGCAGATTCTAGATCTATCCTCACATTTTTGTCTTTCCACGGACTATCACAAAACACACTCACAGTGTCCTTATTCGATATGCCGTCCGTATTCCAAGCGTTAACCGACTGCGCAAAGCGAGGTTGTGTAATTTGAATTTGAATTTAAAAATCTACACATCAGTCTGCTTGTGACCACGGCCGGTGTAACCTGGTTGAAACGTCAAGCAAAATAAGGTATGTAAATACCTAATGCATGATCGCGTGAATTCCCGTATATTTAGATTTACTATTATATATCATGCAACGCGAAAGTTTAAAAGTAAATCTATTCTATTATATTTATACTATTATATAAAGCGAAAGAGTTTGTTTATTTGTTTGTTTGTTTAAACGCGCTAATCTCTGGAACCAACAGTCAGAGTCAGTAAAATCACGCTATTGTCGACGGGAGCGGAGCAGTAACCAAAGATGTAACGAAACGTGGATGAAACCGCGCCGCGAAAGGCTAGTTTAATATAACTTTAAACTATACAGATGATTACATAGCCATGTTAGGTTTAGAATATGAAATCTGTTAAGACACGACTGCAAAACTGCCATCCAAGATTCTTGAAAAGCCCGATTTTTCGTTCAGCGCTGAAGCGCTGTCAATAATAGTCATTGTAATTGTAAAAGCTAATAGCGCTGAACGATCCGTTGCATAAAAAAAGATTTTCAAATAAAAATCGTATAAAAAAAGCCACTTTAAGTAAATGTCACGTAACGGACAGCAGCATTATTTACCTAGATTCTAAAAATCACTTTACTGCGATCAGTAAACCGCCTTATATTGGATGTAATGTTCTCTAGTGGATATCTTTAATCTGTCATCATCATCGATCATTATCATTAATCCTCATGTTCTAAGAGTTTGTCACGTCTGATGACGGGATCCACATTCTTTATACTTTGCCGTATCGTGGACATCGTCAGCAAAAAGCTTGCAGGTTCTGAAATCAAGCTGATAATGAAAATATCTTTGAAAAATATTCTCAATTTTTGTTTTTGCACTACTGTGTTTAATTTCGGTGTGATAGGGTATCAAAATCCATGAATATATGCGTGACTCGAAACATTTTTGCGTCACGCCATCATAACGGAACACTACTTGACATTTTTACGACTGCAGTAATGTTATTTAATAATTGTATCGACGATAGTGTCAGATAAACGCATAATTTAAGAGTTAAGTTTAAAGTTAAGTTTAATTAAATTAAATTTGGTTCATAAAATAATTAAGGAACAATATTTAATAATAATAATAATAATATTCTACCACATTCACACAGCGCCATCTAGCCACAAATTAAGCAATTATATTTGCTTGTGTTATGGGTACTAAACAACTGATATACTACTTATATACATTTTCTTTTGTAAATACATACATATTATAGATAAATTACACCCAGACACAGAACAAACAATCATGCTCATCACACAAAGGTTTGTCCTGGGTGGGAATCGAACCCACGACCTCCGGCTTAGCAGTCAGGGTCACTAACCACTAGACCAACAGGTCAGTTTATTTAAAAAATAAAGCCTGGTATGATCTGGTAAAATATCCGATGAACATTTGTAAAAGCATGATTCGACCATTATTGTGATTCCTGTAGCCATGATTAGCAAAGAATAACCGATACGAATACTGAGCTATGACGCTAGTCCACAACTCTTGGAAGACTGACTTCTTCATCGTGCAGAGAAGAGTTGATGGGCTATAGAAAAGGCTATAGAAAGTGTCAAACCCACTGTATTGGATCCAGCAACGAATTTCCCCAGAAATGAAACGGAAAATCTGGCAATAAAATGTTTGATCGGTTACTAAGTTTTGTTATTAATAAACTTCTCTCTTTCAATGTAAAAAGTACTAAATGTGAATTGTAGAGACTGTGATAATAAAAGAACCTAATAATGAATAGGAAATAAATAGGGAGAATCGGAAGGTTTTGAGAAAGCCTTCTCCCAGCAGTGAAACACATCTTTGTTAATAAAAAAATAATAATTATGATAAACACATAAATCAAAATTTCACATAAATATTGGTGACAGAGTTAATGTAATAACTGCATACTGATACCACAGTAAACCACTCATACAAAATTGAGCTCAAACAAACCCCGGCTTTATATAAAATAATCAATAAACATACTCATTTTGCATGGTCCTATGTTTGCTTGCGAGAATTCCCAGGATCCTTCTTTATCGAAGGGTTGGCTAGATATCAATAATGGATTGAGAAAACGTTTTTTTCTAAGAAAGACAAGATCTTGATAACAATAAAATATGAAGGGAAGTTACAAACATATTTTCTATGTTAGAAGGTAAGCAAAATTGATAACGAATGATTTTCTGGCTCAAAAAATAGCTTTGTAGATTATTGAATGTTTGTTGTACATTATTGAATGTTTGTAACTCAATACAATTCATAAATACAGAAATATTGCTTTCAGTAAAACCTTGTTATTGTAAATTTTATGAATACCTATAGGTAGTAAATTTGATATCAATTTTTTGTCGAATTTTGTGTCATTTCTTTATACTTAGGTATTTGTTGCTTAAATTTGTATATTTAATAATCATAATAAATAGATACCTATTGAAAGCATTATTCAATTGAAAACCATATCAAAATATTACTTATTTTGATTTTATTTTTCAAAGATGCAATTGAAGTCTGCTGTTTAAAAATAAAAGTAAAAATACAGCTTATGAAAATAGCCACGTATACACGTGACTTCACTCAAAAGCGTTTACCAGATTATTAAATTTTACAAACGCGCTATTACCGGTCATTACTACTGTACATTATTACTGCATGCCTTGATTTAACACCTTTTTTGATTTTCTACATTTTTGAATGTTCATCGCTTTGATTTTTGTATACCTACCATTTTACAAGCATACCTGAGAGTAAGTTGTAACCATAACCTATAGACATAATATAGCAGTGTTTTTTAATTATGCATAGAAAGACGGTAGTAGATTCACGCTGGTTTTAGCATGAATGGTCCGGATCGTCTGGGAAAGTACTACCCTCTCATAGAAGATCGACGTAAGAATATTAGTTTTCATACTAATGTGTTTCGCTCGGTGAGTGAGAGCCAACCAAATCAAATTACCCCTCGGTCCTCTTCCGTTTCCCTTTTCTTTCCTCACCTCCTTCTTCGTGGTCGGCAACGGTTTGGTTGTGTTTTATAAGCATTATTAATTCTGCGATGCTTGGAGAACACAGGCATTTGTATAGGTTACGGTTGCCACTTAGCATCAGGTATGCTTGTTTGCCACCAAATATGTATAAAAAAAACACAACCAAACCGATCATGTAGGGAGAAGGAAAAGAGGGAAAATAGGAAAAAGGAAAACGACCGGGAGGGTATTGATGTAAGAACAAAAGTAAAGTCTAAATGTATCTTTAGAATTTAGGTATGTAAGAAGTTGTGGGTACGATATCTACTGGGACATAAGTTTGTGTGAGTCATAAATATTTGTGCCGTCTGTATTCATTTGTAGCTGTTAATTGTATGTTTGTAAAATCCCTTGTGACACAAAGCTTGGCATTGAGTTCGACAGTTCCCTTTGAAAAATTAATATTGTAAATTATATTTGTAAAGCTACTTTAAGTTAATCATTTATAATTTTTCACTATTTCGTTACGACAAATAAAACGTTCAGACTTAAGCTTTTCAAGGTAGTCGAAACAATACAATTTGATTGTATACATACACATTCATAGATTTTAGTATCACTGGATGGATCAACCTACTGAAAGGGATGAATGAAGGACCTTATCTAAACAGGCGTCAAAGGTTGTATAATTGAAGGTGTTGAATGAAGCAACCCCAGGAGAACAGAGAACGTTTTGTATAAAGATTAGATCAAGGGTACTATTAAAACATTGATATGGATAGAAAAAAGGAATAAATTGTTCTCATTCCATAAATAAATAATAGTAAACAACATAATATGAAAAAAGAATTTGGAGTATTAACCTACTCTTACGACAGAAGACAGTTAAGATTTGATATCCAATAGTTCTACTTAAACCCATTCACTACTGGACATAGGCTTCTTATAATTTTTACCATCTTGGCCTCGTGAGCCACCCACATTCATCGGTTGCCCGCCACCCAGATAATATCAGGTCGTTGGTTCACCTTCTAAAAGGTCTGCCCATGCTGCGTCTCCGATTCATTAACTTTACCCAAATCTATTACCTACGCTTATTTCTTGACGTCCAGGACTAAAATTTGAAAATACACAAACAAATAAATAATAACATTTAGTATCGATATTAACTTCCCATCCCTTGACATTTGTAGCGTGAAAGAATTTGTGGAGTTTGTTTGTACAACTTTATTTATATTTGTAAATACTATTCCCCTTAGATGAAATAGTTCTTATTTATTAAACCTACCAAGTAAATACCTTATTACCTTATCGTTATTTGTTATTTGTGTACTTGTTTTGTTGATGACATTACTTTTATATTTTCTTTTACTTTGTGGTAATGGTTTTCTGTTATTAATGACATCTTTTGTTACAGTAGATTTAGGTCTAGATAGGTAACTTTCATTGTCTCTATTATAACAGTACATTAGCAATTTATTGTCTTTTTTACTACACCTACCTAATTTACTTTGGTATACTGATGCCCATTATGTTGAGCTCATGTTTTTTGTTAGCTATAGCAGTAAAATATTTGTTCCAAAAATTTATAGTGTCTCTAGTGTTGACTCTGTGTACTAAATTGTGCAACGACACGTTAACTCATGTCACCAGTCAATCACGTGAGTTGTGAAAGTGGTGAATCAGTTAATGATGCCATAATTGCAAAACGATATTACAGTAGTTAACTAAACTAGATAATATTAATATATAGCTCATAATATTATGTATTTATCATTATTTAGTTCAGCCATAGTGCACCAACCACCATTCACAATTGAAATTATCACCCATTAATTGGTAGTAACAAATGTTTCGGCGTCGTAAATACTAATAATAGCTAAAGTTTATATTTATGAACAGACTGCGTACAATACGGTTATAAGTCATAATAGATCAGGTGAAGGTTTACGGTGTTTATACATGAAAATGTTTCCTGCTGTTTCAATCTGGAAAGAGATTATAAACTAAGAGACAAATGAAGAAAGAATACAAGATAGAAAAGTGACTATGAGTAATATCAATAAAAGAAAAAGTATACATCCTAAGCTATATTGAAATAAGAAAAAGCCATTAGAGGTTTTGTGGTAGAAAAAAATTAAAAAATTAAATTAACAGTTGGTATAATTGACAAGGATTTAAAGAAAATGACAATGAATAGAGAAAAATGATAATTACCATATCGACGAGTGATTTCATAACAGCCTTTAGGTTCATAAAGGCTGTGACCAAATCACTTTTTTTTTAAATTACAATAATATCTATATTTATATAAAAATAAAACACACTTGTATTTACACTCGTTCTAAAATCACCACCCGGATTATTTTGATTCATTGGGACTAAACAAATTATAGTTATATACGCATAAAATATATTGTACTTTATAACAATACATCCTTCCCCAAGAGTGTCGTAAGTAGCAAATAACGATTTATATCAGGAAGCTGATATCCCTTACAGTACCTACTAAATTATATGGTGTGCTTAGTACAGTAATATAAACAGTGTATTCCAAAGCAGGCTTTGGTATGTTAGATTTAAAAGTTAGTAAAATCCTTTATTTTTGAGATGTTAGATTGATGTTATAAAGATAGAAGATAAAATATTCATTAATGCACAACACAATTGAAAAATAAAATAACAGAACAGTATAACATTATGTAATAATAATGAGCTTTCAAACAATTTTTGGATGAACTTAAGAAGGAAGAAGGAAGGAATGTTGTTGCTAAAATTCTTTAAAGTTATATTACTATCTACTATTTCTATTGTCGGACATTAATTAGAAGTCTCAGATCTTAAAATTCTTTACAGTATTTCATAGGTTATGTCACCACATAAAAAAAATATCTCGAAAATTTCTTAATTTGTTTTCTATCTATGAACTGAATTAAAAAAATAATTTCAGTGCGTCTGTTTTAGCCTGGAATATCGAAATTCAATCCATTTATAAAAATTGTGGAAAGAAATGAGGTTTTTACACAACGCCGAGTAATTTTATTACGGGTTTGTTTTAGTATTAACGATGTTACAGGATTGAAATTAAATCTATTTTCTTATTCGTGTTGTTTTATTAATAATAAGTTATTTTACCCATATTTACAGAAGCATGTGTAATAATTATGTCTATCTGTAAAAGTCCGGTGATATTATTTTTGTAAGGAAATTTAAAAGAGAAGTCGAGGATTTCTTGTCTCTTTTTCTGCTTACTTCTTAAATCACCAAAGCCATTTAACTATAAATCACACATCGGATTTAGATACACCTTTACTATCGTTTAGAAAATTTTAATTCCAAAAGCTTATACATGTGTACGTTGTATGTATATTTATAAATGCATATTATTATTGAGGAAAGCCAAGAATTTTAACTATTTGTGATTATATCGTAAAAATATATCAACCCTCTAAATGCAGAGTTCTCGTGCGACAAAACATTATTTAGAAGCGCTTGCCTTTTTAGGACCAAACCTGTATATAATTTGCCACTTGTATAAACTTATGCTTTTGATGGGCCCGTACCCAAAATAAAATATCTTTAATATAGCGTGCAGTAGCTCATAAACTGCGTAATGTATTCCGGACGAACAAATCGACGGTTGAGGTTGATGTTAGATCTTGGCTCTTAAATTTCGAGTTTATCACGTGTTAACATTGCATGTCAATCATCTGTTTGTAATCTTGTTTGTGCAATTTGGAAGATGATTATTCGTTCTAAGATGATACTAACAAATGTTTAGGTACGAGAATCAAAAAAAATATAACTCAGCTAAAACTAAATTTCAATTAATCTATTAATTCTTGTTTGATTGTGTTCTTTTCTATTTTAATGAAAGAAAGCAAGGGCAATTTCTACCAGAAGTCTTGCTCAGTGTTTTACTAAAAGTTGACTCAGAAATAAACTAGTCTACGACGTTGTGAATAAAGTTTATATAACACTTAATTTACGACAAGCAGCTTTGCTAAGCGCTAACTGCGACAGTCTAAGTAGGAAGGATGCCACTTACCATTTAGCAGTCCGTAAGCGATAAAACTACCGAAAATGTGATAGTTGATTTTAAAAATTATTTTGGCAATAATAAAGTAATAAGATACTCTGACAGTTTTAAAAGCACTTAAGAAAAATGACATTTGTTTCGTAATTTAAGAACAAGTATTTTTTTTATCTTTCTCAAAACAGTTTCAGGGGACACTCTGAGATAAATATACTCGTAATGTTGTTATGTAAAATCTACCTTGTCTAATATTTTAAGTGCTTCCTCTAAATCTTGCAGAATTTTTCAAGCTATATTTTTCTCGAAATTCAGTTATCAGTCGTTATGTTCTAATTTAAAATATTTTCGCCTCCCAAGCATTCTTAATGGATTAAAAAGGTAAAACGCCTCAAAATTCCGTCAGCAAGTGGAATTCCGCACAATTTCATCGTTCTCCCCTTTATTATTGTTCATTTGATCAAATACCGCCCTGCCTACCCCCATTTATTACTTGAGAGAGGTTTCATTTAGAATAATTTCCTTTTTTTCCTATTTCTCAAGCACAGCAGAAATTTTTGTATTAAAAGCCAGATTTGTAAGTTAAATAGAAATAACGTCCTTTTTCTTGAAGTCGGTTAAAATTGAGACACATGTTTCTATATTCGCCATTGTTTATGGAGCAAATGTTTCTAATATACCTTTGAGATTTTTTTCTTGTTTTGTGGTAAAATTTTTAGTATAATTTAAAAAAAAATATCTTGTGATTTACACACAGTATATCTAAATAGTATATAGTATCGTATCGTTGGTGATTAACTTCTTTTTATCCACATAAGAAATTTTGATATAGTGTCACTATCGTCAAAAGCCTAATAAATAAGATAAATTACGTTAAAATTTTGAAAATGAGCACGAAAGTATCATTGAACGATTTAAGGCGAGGTATTTAGTTTTTTTATATTTAGATTTTCAAATAATGTACACGACGCGACGTTTAAATAGACGCCTTCAAGACTCCGTGAATACATATAAATAGCTACACAAGCTCTCTTCTAATCATTTCCCTTCAATTAGATGCCGAGAGTGGCCGTCCGTTCATCACTAGCAACCGACCCCTTAGTCAGCAATAATGAAATTGTACCTAATTCATTATGTGCCTGTCGTGAATTACTCTACTTGTTGATTAATTACATGAACAAGAAATCAGAAATGTTTGCGTTCGTCAGCTTGCGTGTGTTTACGTCTTTCAAGGACTAGTTCATCCAATCTATTTCTTATACGTCAGTAACATATGTCGCAACATCCATCACTTCTTACATTTAGTCTACACCGTTAGTAAAACTGAAGTCAATTATTTTAGATGAAGGAAGTTTATTTTCGTATAATAAACTTCTTCATAATATAACATAACATCAGGGCTTTTTTTACGTCACTTATGTTAGGTTCGAAGTACCAGGGAGTGACCTTGAATAACATTTACTAGACATAACTCTAGACTCCGGGCTAATGTTAATTTCTCGACAGGAAATCCAATATCACTTAATCCGGAGAACGTAAATATCACAATACCTCTACATGGTAGTCAGTCTAAACTTCTTTGTTTTGTATTTTAAAATTCATTCTCTTGTAGTATCGTATTCACATATGTCATTGACTATAACTTTATATATTTGAGGTTTTAGTAAAACATTTTTACTTACGTATATGTAAACAACAGTTACGTAATCTTATACTGTTATTATATTTCATAATTCACAGCTGAGTAGTAAATACTACTCAGCTGTGAATTATAAAATTTTAGTTTTTATTTTAATTTTTTATTTATTTTTAAAATTTTAGTTTTTTATTTATTTTTTAGTTATTATATTTCATAATTCACAGCTGAGTAGTAAATACTACTCAGCTGTGAATTATAAAATATAATAACAAATGAATAATATGAAATATAATGACGTAAATACGTCAAAAAAATAATTCAGTATAACCTTTAAATAAAAGACACTATCACACACTAAGCAGAGCTTGTGTTATGGGTACTAGATAACTGAAATATAATACATATACACACTTTTTTTTTTGTAAATACATACTTACAATACATAGGAAACACCCAGACTAAAGACAAATACAAATGTTCATCACACAAATATTTGCCTTCCGCGGGAATCGAACCCACGACACCCGGCGTCGCAGTCAGTTACACTAACCACTAGACCAACGGTGCAGTCAACCTTATTTTAATAGAAATTCATATATTTCATTAAATAATTATATATAATAATAATAATAATAATAATAATATAATAATAATAATATTCTACCACATGCACACAGCGCCATTTAGCCCCAAATTAAGCAATTATATTTGCTTGTGTTATGGGTACTAAACAACTGATATACTACTTATATACCTTTTTTTTTTTTGTAAATACATACATATTATAGATAAATTACACCCAGACACAGAACAAACAATCATGCTCATCACACAAAGGTTTGTCCTGGATGGGAATCGAACCCACGACCTCCGGCTTAGCAGCCAGGGTCACTAACCACTAGACCAACAGGCCAGTCGTCTATATATATATGTATATAATTGGATATTGGGAAAACAATCTTCCTTACGTGTAAAATAACAATTATCTTACTTTGTTACTATATTTCATGATTCACAGCTGAGTGTAGTATGCACGTTAGAAGCATAATAAATTGTATAACCTTCTCTTAATTAAGAAATATTAAGTAAGTAAGTAAGAAATAGTAAGTCTTACTTGGGATTATGTAGGATTTATTGGTAATGTCTGAGATATTTATTTTTGGTAGCAAGCTATAGCATTTACATAACATAGACTAGGTTACTTATTTACTTACGTAGAATGAAATTTATGAGGTTAGATCGAGAATATTAAGATAAAACTCAGCAAATATTACAAATTATTTGCTGTAATAATGCGGGACGACCAGAAGGTCAATATAGATCAATACAAAACGACAAAGCTACACAAAACTGTACAAGAAATTGTTTACTTTGAAAACTATCGGAAACTCGTGATAGTGACGTTCCCGTAAGTGCTTCGTTTAATTCCAACCCGGAACAGTAAAGACTGATTTTCATTGATACAGTAGCTGGCGCCAGTACCACTGGATTCCGCCATTGGATTAGCACTGTATCAATGTAACGTTTCCAATCCAGTGTATTAATAAAAATGTTTTCAGTCCAGTGATGCTGGCGCCACTTACTGGATCAATGTAAATCAGCCTTAATTCAGCTCTATCAGATTTATTCACGATTGAAAGATTACGAATGTTACGTCAACAGTAATATTCGTCGTCGCATGCAAAAGCGGGTCGCAATCAATCCGCGTTCGTACTGTCCCCGTTCTACCCTTCCAGACCGTTGGAATATCTCATAAATTGTCCAACACTCCCCACATAACAATGGGAACATTCCGCCCTTGAGGGGAAGGTCGCTTTAAATGGACCACTCCGTATATTTTTATTAAGGTCGAAATGATAGTTCTCGGGGTTTGTTTGTTAGAGTCTTTTGTATTCATTGTCTGTCTTGTAGTGACTAAAATGGCGTTATGATGTGATATGAATATAATAGCAATAATACGATTATGAGTTCATAAAAAGAAAATTGATGAATATTTTGTTCTGGCGAAGCATTTTATTCTCAACCTTGAAGCATCCTTTTTTGTTTCATTTCAGCAGCGTGTCATCTTTTTTGTTGTTTAAATATATTTATTTATTTAATTTTAGACCAAGAGAAAACTTTATTATGATTAAATCTTACAGTTAAGTCTTTTTTTCCAAGCCTTATCCTTGCTTGACCTTTACATAGTATTTACTTTTATCTTAAAACAAATTCACTAAACAGACTTGATTCGAATTAGAATTGACGAAAAGTGGTGAAGGAAATATTGTTATTTGTGAGTCAAACAAATCATTAATTCTAAGATTTAAATTTAACAAACAAATAACAAATTCAAGTTTCTACCTAAGACTATAAACCAAAACGTTGTAAAAGATTAAAACTTCTATTAATTTAAGCAATTTTGAACTCGACTATTTTGACAAGGTCTTTAAATTTATTACATAAATGAAGCCCTATTATAATCTCAGAATATGTATTTAGTATAAAATTAATGTCGCTGTTTTTTTATCTGTATAACTCCAAACCACGAAACGCGCATCGATTGAAACGAATATATTACCAGAAAAGCTAAAAATTTAATAATTGTATTCGCATAGAAGATCGACGTAAGAGCAATAGTATCTATACTACTGCATTTTGTTCGGTGAGTGAGAGCGCCAGAGTCCCAAATTCCCCCCTTTCCTTTTTACTCGCCTTCCTCAATCCCTTCACCAACCACACTACCTTAAATGTAGGTAGCGGCTTCGCAGACTGGCATTGAATAATTCCATGAACGACAGTTGCCACTTACCATCCCCATGGCTCGTCTGTCACTGTCGTCAAAAAAAAGTTATAAAAATTACGTACGAAGTCGGAGCAAGTCACTAGTATGTATTTAACCGTTTTAATAGAAAGGCATTTTATCTCAGAGTGTAAACAGTCACTCAGCTTGTTACACATCAAATTGACCAATATTTTCAGTAAATACAGGCTTGGGTTTTCCCGTGACGGTCATTGAATACATATTAAGGCTACTTTAAGTAACTTCGTACCTTGGGATATTATTTTAGCTCATAATTTGTACCCAAAACCCCTAGTTATATGAAAGTGTAAGGTTTGGAAGCTTGACAGTTATTTTAGCTAATATTACGTATAAATCTGTGTTATTATACAAAGCGGAAGAGTTTGTTTGTTTGTTTGAACGTGTTAATCTCTGGAACTACCAGTCAGATTTGGAAAATTCTTATTTCGTATGATAGCCCAGAACTCGAAGAAGGTTATAGGCTATGTAAAATCACGCTGCTGGCGACGGGAACAGAGCAGTAAGCAAAGACGCGGTTGAAACCGCGTCGTGGAAAGCTAGTTTATTTATATAGCAAGTAGAAAAGAATATTTTTTACGGAAGTAGATCCACGCCGATTTCAGCATGAATGGGCTGGATCGTCCGGGGAAGTACTACCCTGTCATAGAAGATCGACTTAAGAGTAGTAGTATCCGTACTACTGCGTTTCGTTCGCTGAGTGAGAGCGCCGGAGGCCCAATTTCCCCCCTATCTCTTTCCTCACCTCCCTCATTCCCTTCCCCTAACCCCATTCCCAGCCGCCATAGTGGAGGTCACTATACCAGCAGTTTAAGACTATGGCTTTTGGTATAGTGGCCACCACTTCTGGATTCCACTGACTGCTTACCATCAGGCGGGGTGGAGTGCTTACCATCAGGCGCGGTGGAGTCACTTTGGTAGGCTATAATATAAAAAAAATAAATAAAATTCGTTGCATATTAAATTATTTGGGTATTACATTTGTGCTGTGCTCAATTTTGTGTTTTAATTAACTAATAAATAATAGATTATTTATTATTACTAGAGTCAATGATCTTAAATAATGCTTCATCAAAATTACAGTTAAATTTAGTTAAAAGAACTTATTACTATCCACATTCAACTAAAAATAACCAATTTAAAATAACTATACATTTACGTAACATAACAATTAATTAATTTTAATTAGTATTTACTATATAGTGTGGGAGTATTGTATATCGTATTAATTAAAACAATAAAGTACAATGATACAACACGCCCATATTTCATCATTCAGCCAATTTAACAACTCCACGTCATACAATGCTGTTACAATGGGATTCTTCTTTTGATTGGTCTTGACACAAAAATGTTATATGTACTTAAAAGTTTATCAAAGACAACTGCATTAATGGTTCTCTGGTACAACTACGCAAAGGTAAAGTATCGAGGAATTTTTAGTTTTTAGCTCTCAGTCCAGAAATTTTTAAAAATGTTTAGTTTAGATCGTGATATTGTTTCCGCTCGCCGGCTGTTACATGAAATGTAACTTATCTGGAGACACGTGGATGTTATACTTTTCTGCCCACCCCTTCAGGGAAATTAAAGAAGTTTAAAGAAAGTACATTTTTTGCAAATATAGACATTATTGTTTTATAATATACAAACGACATAAAATTTACTATAAGGGTGGTAAAGCATTATGGTCGACTACACAAGTGAGATATTTAGAGAGAAAGAAATTGGTATTTCTTTATTATGTTTCTTTATTATACATTATGTAAATAGTGGTCTATTTTTATATGATAATATATGATAGCATAATTTTAGTTCCACAGCATTACAGAGAACTGCAGTCAGTAGTTACTTTGTTTGTCAGGAAGACACTATTGTCTGCATTGTCTGTCTCCCCAATTGCTGTCACAATGTCGATCACACGTTCAACTACAGATTTACGCTTCGGTGAAATCCTGTGGCCATTTGTTAAAGCCGTTCATTCACGAGTTACTCCTCACTTCATGCGTGAAACTTGTTGTTACAAAACATCAAACCAAACTAGGCGAATTTTTATTTTAGCTCACATCTGTAGAATAGTAGAAATACAGACTTTAACATACAACAAAAATTTCTTTAAAATGAGATTACTTAGTTTAGTTTAGTGATTACTTAGTCCTTGTTTGTTGTAGTTTAGGTTTTGCCCTAAATCTAATTTTTAAACATTTATTTATTTTTTAGGGCATTGAAGACTGGTAATAAAATGTATCTTGGCCGAATGTATTAACATTTGAAAAATTATGACCGAATGTATTCACATTTTAAAATGATAAATATAAGTCATTTTGTTAACACTACGGAATTTTAATTAGTATTACCAATTTTGACTTTTGGTAATACCTGGTAACGTGTAGCAGCTTTTTCTGGGTATAACCGAATGGACAACAAGAGTGATTCTATGTTATGTAACAAATCATATAAAAAATCCACATATAACTCCGCTAAGTAATTGTTTGGTATTTGCAAGTCAGTAACATATTTGTTTTATGAAGAAATTTCAATAAAATGTACAGTTCGCTTCCAGCGTATGTTTTCTGTACATGCTCTGGAACGACACTTACCTATAACATACTATAATTACGACACGTAAAGTAATTCCTAAAGAAAACCGATCATAAATTCTCCGGCACAATAATACGATATTTAGTCCGGAACGATATTAATACTCACTATAAAATATCCCTATAATACTTCAAAGCAAACTAATATTTTGACGACAGTATATTAATACCTTCAAATCTAGGTTAGGTTATCAACGAACAATATTTTACTGAAACCATAAATCATTATAATGACGTATACGCCACACAAAATGTACGGTTTTTTGTGTTTTACCGTCGTTTTAACAATAAGTTTAGATTGGACGAAATATCAAAGGAAATTAAACATTACTTCGTGTCCGGTGAGCGGACGTCGACCAATGGAGCTGGATGCGCCAATTAGTTTAATTTTATTGACAAATCAACGACCACTATTTAGGTTAGTGTTACGTTGGTTAAAAATATAGATTACTAGCTGCGCCCTACGGCTTCGCCCGCGCGTAAGACGTGTTTTGTAACCCTTGGGAACCCTTGGGATAAAAAGTAGTCTATGTCCGTCTCCGGCACCTAACCTATCTACATACCAGTTTTTATCGGAATCGATTCAGCCGTTTAGGTGCTGAGTAGTAACAAACACACACATACTCACACACATACACACACACACACACACACACACACACACACACACACACACACACACACACAAAATTTTGCGTATAAATTTATAAGTAGTTATAAGTTATAACACAACTACGCCAGAGTATTTGATTTTGACAAAATATAGCACTTTAGCTTTAAAATAATAATATTTTAATAATAATATTCAACCACATTCACACAACCACGGTAATATTATCTATACACTATTCCGACTTCATACAAACGACGAAGCTATGCCTACGCGCCTCGATCTCGGCATGCGCTCGGCGTCCAGACAAAAATCGCGACTGTGCTGCAGTGACAATCGGACGGTGTGTTGCTTTTTTAACAATAACCGCGCGATTTTTCACTAAAAATAAGTTCAAGTTCATATTCAATATGAAGTAGGATATATCGTGCTGTTTTTGGTTGTATGAATTCGTCAATAACGCATCCAGTGATAACTTTTTTTAGATTACCTGGAAACTCTGAAAGGCAAGACTATAAAATAATTTTACTAACAAGTAGGTAGGTACATAATGTGTGTCTTTTTAATGGATAAGTATTTCCATTTATATCACGAAAAAAAAAGATGTCTGGATTAATAAATAAAGTAAATAGAGTCAAGGAAAATGATTGTCACGAGTAAAATAGGTAGTTATAGGCGGTTCTATGAATCATGATACGGTAGATAGGTACCCTTGTGTTAAAACCTCAGGGCATGTGTGTTTTATTTTGTTAGTTTGTATAATTCAAAGTAAAGACGTGGTATTTTATTATTAATAATAGGTAGTTGTTTATTGTACTGTATGTATGAATAATACTAGAAAAAAAAATTCCAATCAAAAAGCAACACGCATTTTTATTGAACACTCCCTATTCAATTCACACTGTATTTTATGTTTATATAAAAAAACATATTTACAATCACAAAACTAAAAAATGGAAACACAAAGTAGGCAAATGTAACTAAAGTGCTGGAGGCGGGCAGACCTATCGCATGATTACGTACCGCGCGGCTGTAGGCATTTATTTCAAAAATACGGCTGAGTCACAATACTGTATAGATAGTATTACCGTGACACAGCGTCATCTAGTCCCAAATTAGGCAATTATATTTGCTTGTATTATGAGTACTAAACAACTGATATACTACTTATATACATTTTTTTTTGTAAATACATACATATTAAAGATAAATTACACTAGACACAGAACAAACAATTAATTATGCTCATCACACAAAGATTTGTCCTGGGTGGGAATCGAACCCACGACCTCCGGCTTAGCAGTCAGGGCTACTAACCACTAGGCCAACTTACAGGCCAGTCAAATAATCTTGATGTCATTGTTAAAATTCACCATTTATGAATAATATCTTAGCCGTCATCGTCAGCACCTAACACAGGTCTCTCTCATCGATTTTTACCTAACATCTTGCCAGTCGCTATTAGAACGGCACGCTACTTAGTGATTTCAATAATTTCCAAATGATCTGCAACAGTGCGGACTTATTGCCTGCATTCTATAATAGACTACCATGGTGATGTAGATATGTGACGGAATAGGTGCATAATAATATTAATAATTAATAGATACAGCTATATCAAGTGTCATATATAGCATGTCTCACTTCAAGTTGAAGTTCTTTGTTATAGCTGACAATGACAGACGAGCAAACAGCCCATGGTAAGTGGTAACTGTTGCTTATGGAAGACTCAGAATCCCTAGCATTGCTCCTGCAGCTAGGGACTCTGCGACGTTGCTGCCTAACGTGAAGGGAGGTTTTTTTGCTTTGCTTGGTGGCCATGTAATAGTATATATTAGTATAGAGATACCAGCTACTTTTGCTCATTTCTTATTTTTATTGAAAGAGGTGGAGTTGTCTTCTGTTTTGGACCGAATAAAACAAATACACGCATACAATTTCCAATAATAAACAACTAAAATTGACGTAAAAAACTCATTATCCTTCCAGCTAATATAGGCACTAGATCTGGAAACATTTGGTGACCTATCACACAAGTTTAAATAGGCTTTTCCTGTCTGCAAGTTTTGTTCTATGTAAAGTTACTCATCAATTTGTTCGGTGTCCATACAATGGTAAACTTAATCGTAAGAGTATATTTATTGATTCAGCACGACGTAAAAATCTTAAATGTATTGTGAGAATTGAATCAATACATATTTCAATTAAACATATAAAATAAATATAATCATCATAATAAAATAATAATATAGCAGTTGCGAAGTGGTATCGTATTTGTTAAACGACTTCAAAAGATATTTTATTATCAAAAAGGGCTGAGAAATACTTTGTTCTTATAATTCAAGAGTAAATATTCAGAATAACGATTATTACAGGATTATCTATCCTGTAATAATCGTAAATAATGGAATTTATTTAAAAAAAAAAAAACATTTTAGCCCTCATTATAACGTTGTGGTTATATAATTTAAGGTATCATCATCCATTAGTTCTCCCTCATAGATTTATAGTGTTCCGCGGTGCAGTTTCGCCTGCCTCTTTGCTTACTGCTTTGCTCCTGTCGCCAGTAGCGTGATGTTACAAAGGATTGATATAACATTCCTCGAGAACTAGGCATACGCAAAAATATTTTTTCAAATCCGACTGGTAGTTCCACAGATTAGCGCGTTCAAACAAACAAACAAACAAACTCTTCCATTTTATATAATAGTATAGATTTAATAGCAGCCTTGATTGAAAAACGAAGGAGGTGATACACACACAACATAGCGTCTATCGCCTCAGTAATAGATTCCTTGATGTTGGTTGTCCTACTCTGCGCTCTCTGATCTGCCGTTTCTATTCACAATACTTTTAACCACAGATGTCATCTATTTGTTGTGCTATATGCGCTGCTCATTGCTATTTATAAATAAAATACATTAACTTCTTTATGACGTAGGTGCTAGAATATAAACATGCAAAAAACTGACTAACAATTTTTCTTAAAACGATAGCATGCATATTATTCACCATTTAAAATATGTCCTTGAACCAAAATAACTTGTTAATATACGAGCTATTATTATACCGTAGGGGAGGCTTGCCCAAAATGGCATATGAGTGACCTTTTCACGGGATTTTGCTCTTCATTAGTTTGGGCCAAGTTATAAACTTAAAACTTTGTGTGAAGTTCAATTATTCAAACGCTTATTACGAAACTTTACGTCCGTGCTTACTGAACGTTGTCGTTCAGCATATTACTGTTATTACGTTGACAGTTTAAAATAAGTTGTATTATGATAAAGATAAATATAGTAGGTATTATGATAGCATTTTTATTTTTTTTACGAAAAATGTTTTTGATATAGAATTGGTTATAGTAGTAAAGGTCAAAGTCAATATATAGTTAATTTTGTATGTCTATTTTGTTAGGAAAATGTTCATTAGCGTAAAAAGATATCTATTGTTTTTACAAGCATTTCAATCTATCCTCTTTATATGTCCAATTCACCTAAATTTACTCATTCTGATCTTTAATTTTTTTATTTTTAATCCAGATAATACTTTATTTAACACCAAAATATTTATATTACACAAGCAACTATTTCTGGGTTTATTTATTCAGTAAATCAGGGTAGCCACAGCTAGTTACCTTCATAGATAGTTAGAAATATAAACAAAAGATCAATTTAAACAATCTAACGATTCAACAATTAAAACAGAACCTTATTTAAGTAGGTACTTTAGAACAAAAGTTTTGTGTTCATTGTTCAATTCGGGAATATTTTCATCTTGTTATTAAATTGCTTTGCCCTCATAAATCTTTTCAAATTAAACATCGTTATCGGCATTATTATTTACATTTATATAAGTAATAATCAGCAATTCTCTATTGTTCGATGCCCAATTTCTATTGTTTGTCTAAATCAATTTGATTTATTGAGGGTCTTAATGTTAGTTTTGGTATCAGCGAACAGCAATAATGTACCTTAATAGATTTTCTACGACGCACAAATAAAACACTTTGGTGCATGTTTATGTAAACTGAGATGTTACCGAAAAATTTCAAAGCAACGCGTACCTTAATAACATTGTAACCATAAAGAAAAATAAAATTGTAAGGCGCTGGTGTGTGTTGAAATAAATGATAATGATATTAAATGTTGCTGTACAAAAAAGTTCACAATCTGTTTAGAGTGGGTATAGGTAATATGGAGGTAAAAAATCATGTAGTGAAAACCACCTCAATTATTTTTATAAAACACATGCAGGACAATAGTAGCAATTTTATATCAAAAGCAAGTACCACGTAAATTTATTAAAAGCTTGCTTTTGTATTCAGCGCCGAACGGGCTATTGCTACTTGTAGGTGATTGAGATTTAAAAAAATCGTATATAGAAAATGCCAGTATGTTTGTATGTACTTACGACAGAATCTACTTTATTTCTATCCAATATATATACCAAGCCGCGTTGATAATATCAGCTATACATAACTACGTTTTTTTTTGTTACAGAATAATGTCGACGTGGAAAACGCGAAAACATCAAAAATGAAAAATTAACAGCAATCGAAGATGAGTTATGAAAATGAAAAACTAAGGGTCGAGACGGTGAAAAAGAAAATCTTTAACGATTCGAATAAATGTCTTATTATAAAGAAATTATAAGATTATAGTAATAATGTGTGAGACAGTACAGACTATCACCGCGAGTTGTGGCGATTGGATTGTCAGTGAAACGGAGATAAAACGAGCGAGATAAAGGTATGGATGACTAATATTTTACACGTAACATACATTGTGAATGTGGTAGAATATTATTATTATTATTATTATTATTATTATTATTTACAAAGATACAAAGTAACTCCCTTATTCGTAAACATCTTATTAACCCCTCAGCTGTGCCGGCCATTAAAATAGGTATATAATTCGTTTGTCTTAATCTGTCACCTTGACATTTGTACTAGTAAGAAAGAGACAAAATCCATTTTAGCTATAGAGATTTTTATAATTAAGGGTGTTAGAATTCTGAGACAGTTTACGTCTGGATAAAGAAAATGGAAAACACAGAATAATATTAATAGCTTGCCGCAGCGCGGTTTCACCCGCATCTTTGCTTACTGCTCTGTTCATGAGAACCTTCCTCGAGAACTGGGCTATCATTCTCGAAAAGAATTATTCAAATCCAACTGGTACTTCCAAAGATTAGCGCCTTAAAACAAACATACAAACTCTTTACTTACTTTACTTTCACTCTATATAATAGATAGATATAGATATTTTTATTAAAAAATTAAAAGATTTCAATATTACTAAAGAAAAACTAGACCGAACTCAGTCGAAATTTTAATTCTAATAAACAATGAGTCTTTTTCCTGAAATATATTAAAAATTAAAGAAGATATAGTTGTCATATTATGGCTTCTATAACTTAATTCACCTGAGATAATTCGCCTAGGTGCTATTTCTATGGAAGCTTGGCTATATAGAATTTGTTTCCCAAACAATTTACTTCTTTTGAGATACAGAGAAGGTTGGTCTTTTAAACCAAACCTATTACTTATTTTATATATTTCAATAAATATATTTCTTCAATTACCTTACCGTTAATCTTATTCACAAAACATTGTATATCAAAAACCTTTCATTCAGTAAAATATTACCTCATAATCCTTAAAATTTTCAATTTTTTTTATTAATACTGTTACTATAAGGTGAAATATACACTTAAAACCTTGTATAATCTAATTAGTAAAATGATATCGTATTATAGGTAATTAATGAAGTAAATAATAGACGTTGGATTAGTATTTAATCTTCCTACAAAGCTTATATAATGATAATACGCGAACAAAATATTGAGTTTCATTATCATCAATATTTCGGTTGAAATTTGTCTATTGTTTTTTAAGGCTCTAGCAAGAATTCTCACTTTTGAGCCATTATCTCTAAATTAAAGTCTTTGACTTTAAGAATTTTTGTGGTGTCCCATTCACATTAAGAGCCTATTCTATGTTGATTTTTATTTTGAATTTTATTTTTAAAACATTAAGACATTATATATTATTTCCACATACCTATTATAAATACTATTGATAATAATTACAATAGAAAATGTATAAAACAGACATATAGGCATGGTGACCGAATCCATTGAAAAATATGAACTAAATTCATCTAAAAACAAATAAGATAGATTTCTTCGTTATCGTTAAACAAAATTAACTTTTAACATAAGAAACTGTAAACTAACCATCTAATGTTATACTTAAAAATATAAATATTAGACACATTCAGAATAACAATGTTTAAAAAGGCAAAGCATATTTTCGGCACGTAATGCCATATTTTGATGTCCGTATATTTTACGCTTATATTACAAGCTAACCACAAGCTAACGCACGTATTTCTGTGTTGACACGAATTTGGTTCCGCTTTTTTGTGATATTAGAAGAATTTTTAACTTTTATCTTCATGTAAGCTACGAGCAGCATCAAAAACTTGCAAATATCATCATAGACAAGCTTAAGAGACTCATCATGCCAGCCAAAAGACGTCCGCTGCTGGACATAGGCCTTCCCCAATTTTTACCACCTTGGGCGATCATGAGCCACCCTCATCCATCAGTTACCCGATATAAGACTCAAAGCGATTTGATTGTCGTAGAACGGCAAACAATTATAAAGAACTCAAAACTTTTTTGTGTATAATAGAAGTGTCCATTATCCATTCGACCCAAATAATAGCTCATAGAAAGCTAAAGTTAACCAAATGTGTTTATTTCAGACTAGACTCCCGCACTCGTTTTGCTTCAGTAACAAAATTTTAATTGTTGTTCAGTGTTTACAACACTTTCCCGTCCTTTATAAAAAATTAATTAAATCTAATTATCGAAGACACTTATTTCATTAAATAATTTGAAGGACTTATCGATTTACAAAGCCTTCAAACTATTAATAACGGCAACTTAAATCACCCTATTAGCTGTATCGATTTGTGGTCACCACAGCAAAACGTAGCAACAATAATCATAATTAGAATTATAGACGGGCATTGACGCGTTATGCATTAGGTATTTATATAGGTACCTACCTCATTTTGCTTGAGGTTTCGATCAGGTCTAGCTGGCTGTGGTCACAAGCTGACTGGTGAAGCGATGTTATGGCTCCGTATGCGAAGTACATTCAGTATCTGATTCTATTCTCACATTTTTGTTCATCCACGTACCTTCGCAAACCACACTGTTGGTGTTCTTATTCCTTATGCCGTCTGTATTTAGAGCTCTAATCGCCTGCTCAAGAAAGCGAGGTTGGGTAATTTGACAATTATATTAATTATTTTTTAGGCCACCCCATATGGATCGAGACAATTTAACCCTCTCCGCGGCACTGAACGCGACGGTCAATGCGACTGGGAACACCACAGTCGCAAGGGCCGAGGATGATGACCTCACACAGGATATATTCTTCAAACTACGGATGTCGGTGTTACTTCTTATTGTCATCATGGCAGTGCTGGGCAATATGCTCGTCATTGTCAGTGTTATGAGGCACAGGTAGGTTGGGATTTTATACTACTTTTTTTAATACTATTGCGGTGGAAATCTTATGGACGGTTCCACTAAGGAGGTTATAACTTATAATACTAGGCGAGTCTTCTGTTTAGAGGCTGCTATACTGAAGTATTTCTCTTTCGGCATCCTGGTTAAGAGCATATAGTTTTAACACCTAAGCTATCCTGCATAAAATACCAAGGTATATAGGTATATATAGGTATAAGAGTTTGGTGCTCGAGATAGTTCATTTTTGCTGCCAAACCATTGTCTCTACTCACGTACATAAATGCAACGAGGTTTTAACTCAGAGTTCTTAACTTTTTTTATAAACTCATTTATCATTATTCTTGCAACATTTACTCACATCATCATCTTTTTAACATATTCGCTTTAAATTTGTACTGTATTAAGTTATGCTAACATTTTGTCTACATGTTTCAATGTAGATTTTGTGATAGAAAATATTCATGTATAGTTGCTTAGTCTATACGAAAGAGTTAGGCAGTAATCCGAGATCTCTCAACAAATTTAATCGAAACAAACATTGAGGGAAAGAAAACAAAAATATTCACGTATTTCGTACCCAAAACGTGAAGCAAATAAATATTAGTAGCATAGACAGATATTTATTTATCACCTGCTTTGTGAAACAAACGAAAAGCCACCACGTACTTTAATATACGGCCTTGTATTGCTAATGTTTAATAACTGCTAGTAAGAAAAACGAAAATTGCTACGCAGATATGCTTATACTAAAGTATTTATTTCTACATAAACATTCATTTATATTAAGTTGTAAACAAGTTAAAAACAAAATAGTTGGCGTCATGCTTTGATTCATTTACAATAACACGTTATATTAAAATGTTGTTTAATATCTAGGTATTTAGCCTAAATTTAGAGTCTATTATCTCGTTTGTAAATATGAATATAAAACCATTCATAATAATTAAATATAAAAATCATTTTGTTGTGCCTAAAAACAAAATTCATAAATTCGACGTTAGCAAATAATAAAATATTCACACCCATTTTTCCTGATAGAGAATAATATTGATATTTTAACGTATTTTCTGTATTTTATGAACAATTATTTAATAATAAAGAAAAAAGAAGCAATAAAATGTAGTATATTCAACACTTATCGCTCTAAATCATGTTAAAAGTACGTATTCATATAAACTATAAGCTGCAATAATAATATTATTAGAATAATGAACATATTCGAAAACGCAATAAAATTTGAACATAGATGCTTTATGATATAATTATAAATATTTATTAGGTACTTTATTCTCATGAATTAAAAATAGTGGGATCATGTTACGTCAAGATTTTGTAGATTTTCAATTTGCCCCCTTTTTCTTTTCTCACTTTCCTAATTACCTTCACCTACCGTATTCCCAGCCACCAGAGTAGAGGCAAATTATTCCACTTTGTCTACCAAGCTGCCCTATTTAACAGGCAAAGTCGAATGCCTTAAATTTTCAGTAGAATCTGCCCCGTTGAGGCCACCATGCCAGCAGTTTAAGACGATGGCTTTTGGTATGGCCGCCACATCTGGATTTCTCTCACTGCTGACCACCAGGCAGAGCGGAGACACTTTAAAATAATATCAAAAAAGCTGCTCTAATTGTTATTTTATTCTAAATATGCTATTACGAAAATAAACTACAATTTTGTTAGGAAAATTTTAATTTAAAAAATCTCGGAAAAAATTATATTGGATCTTTCTATCTGAAATTAAATAACCCTTTAATGTACAAACAAATAACAATTTACTTTACTAAAATATTGAAATTGAAACCACAAATTAAAAAATAGATTTATTTTTATTAAAATTTTATTAAATTAGTACCGCTGTCGAAATAAAAAATACTATAACCGGCATTTCTTTTTAAAATTTATGATAATATTCGTTTTTGTTATTCTCTTTATAACGATCGATAAGCAGTAAGCTTAAGATCCCTTGTTGTAGCCAGTTTTAATAAAAGGCTAGTGTTTATGAGCTTGCATTATAATTTATCATTTTATATAATCTTAAATAATAAAAAAAATATCATTAAAATCAATTTGCCAATAGCTTGATTCGCTTGAGCCCTTCGTCCTCTTACGTAACTAAGGTTTGTAACTAGCTACGACTTTTCTAGCTGTTGCCAGCAGCTCCGCCCGCGTTCGCTTAAAATGTTTCATCCCCTATTTCAAGCCCTTTAGGCCATTTTTAAGACTATGTTGTTCCCCAAGGTCTATTCTATCTCTATACCAAATTTCATTAAAATCGGTTTAGGCGTGAAAGCGTAACAGAGAAACAGAGAGAGTTACTTTCGCATTTATAATATTAGTATGGATTTTAGAACAAACTCAATAAGTTAAAAGACTATATAAACTTACAAAATCTTAAAACGTCATTAAAAGTATATTAGATTCAGATGTAGATGTAACAAAAGATTGCAAGGTTATAGAGGGTCAACGTATTTAATTAAGAAAATCACTCTCATTCTCCCCTAATATTTAATTTAAAGTTTGACAAATTAAACTAACAAGATTAATTTATGGATAAAGCGTCTGTTTGGCATAATAATTGTATCATCAAAGTGAAATTAAGTTAAGACTTACCTTAAAATAGGGTCACTTCACAATGATGAGAATTTCACGATAATTAAAACTTTTACCAACTTTTAATTAAGATATTAGCAATGAATACTTTAGCATCTATGCATAATAATTAAGGACTAGTAAAACGTTTACAAAATTAGCTAAATTACCTTTGTAATATTAGTAACCAAGTTAGCATATTGTTCTACTATGTTAGTGTATATTGATATGAAAATGTAGTTTTCGGAGTCAAATCACAATAGAGCTACAAAATGCTTTAAGACATCTTTTGATCATTTGTAAGCTCTTTAAGTTATAACGCTGGCTGGCAAACTATGATAAAACACAAAGACTTAGCTAATGACTTTGAAGACAAAGAAATTACAGAAGGAAATATAGTGATTAACAACTAATATAATGAAATGCAATAGTACGAATACCGTTACTTTACATTCATAGTATATGTGACACTTCTTTGGTCAATCCGATCCGATTATTTAAGATTTTCCACTGTACTAATTTAATTTGTTTATTGCTAAAAAAACAAAATATGAAATCAAAAGACTTTCTATATTAGCCGACACGTTCAACGTTATTGAGCTTTAAGATTCCCGACGCGTCATAAGAACCGTCCAGAACTTTCTGCGAAGCAATCAAAACTTCTTCATCCTTTTTCTCTATACACCAGTTTATGCAATGATGGAACAAATGTCTATATTAACTATGGACATTTCACTTCAAAAGTTGAAATTAGGTGTTAATTTGATCTTTTGTTTTCACGGAAGATGGTTGTCATTTAATTTCATCCACATTTTTCTATTTTATCATTGTAATATACCATTAATATCATCAACAAGAATATTATTCTACACTTGACGCTGGCAGAAATAGCTGACACAATCGTCGGCACTGTTGCCAAAAAAAAGGAGAAGAAGAGAAGAAGGTGTTAATTTTGTTATAATGTTGTATCTTTGTATACCAACTGTTTTTTATTATCTTTCTATACCTTTGCTTTTTATAGAACCAGTTCATTGTTTTCGATCTGATCAAACCACGAGTAAACTTGTAGGTTAACAACTTAAAACAAAGTGTTAAATCTTTAGGCTCTTTTAATAGAAGGAAGAGAACTCAACACCAGTTATCCAGTCTTTTTATAATTACTTTCATTAAATTATTATTTCAATTTCCTTTCTATTCCACGTATGACAGTTGCATAAAAACTACTTTGGTTTAGCCACTCATAGAACTTTTACTTTCTCAGGAAACTCCGCGTGATCACCAACTACTTCGTCGTGTCTTTAGCGTTTGCGGATATTCTAGTCGCAATGGTAGTAATGCCATTCAACTTCAGCGTGCAATTCAATGCCAAATGGATATTTGGGCCAACTATATGCGATCTCTGGAACTCCTCCGACGTCTATTTTACATCAACATCGATATTACATCTGTGCTGTATATCCGTGGACAGATACTACGCTATTGTGAAACCGTTGAAGTATCCTATCAAGATGACTAAGAAGGTTGGTTAACCTGAAATGTATCTTTGTTATATTAATCGCAGAAAAGAAAAGTACCCAAATTAATTAAAACTACTACAAATTAATGATTTTTAGATTAATATTAGTTGAGATAAGTATTCACTGTAATTTAACAATTTATTTAAAAAGAAAAGAATTCAATGTTTTGAAAGAAAATAAATAAATGGTAATTTTTTTATCTCATTCATATTTCTACCAATTTCAATTAAACAAATTAGGAACAGATGGAAGTTAAAAGATATAAAGTTTTAATTAAGAGCTTCAGAACTACCACTTCAACTGGAATCAGCAAAATAAAGATTGCAAACATCTGTTTCATTATGTTATTAATTCTTAAAACTAAAGTTTTTACAAAAAGTAAAAATCTGTTCAAAGTTCATTAATTCTTATAAAAATAATGAATACTTTTGAATTACCATTTTAATCGTTTCATTTGTTTCAGATGGCCTACGTCATGTTAGCAGCGACATGGCTCAGTCCAATCACAATATCATACGTACCAATTTTCATGGGTTGGTACACAACTAAAGATCACTTGATGGTGCAGACAACTGACCAATGTGATTTCAAAGTGAACAAACCTTACGCTGTAATATCTAGTTCAATTTCGTTCTGGATACCATGCACCATAATGCTGTTCACTTATTACGCGATATTTAAAGAAGCGAATCGACAAGAGAAGAATCTCCATGCTCGAGCTGGCAACGCCATGCTCATGCATAGACACTCACGAGAAGTAGGCGATAAAAATGGCGCCTTACATATAAATGCGACGACGCCAACGAAAGATAGAAATATTCTTAAAATGAAGAGAGAGCACAAAGCTGCCAGAACTCTTGGTATCATTATGGGTGCCTTTATTCTTTGTTGGCTCCCTTTCTTCTTGTTCTACGTATCAACATCGTTGTGTGACAGCTGCGATGTTCCAGAAGTAGTGACAGTAATCATGTTTTGGACTGGTTACTTCAACTCCGCGTTGAATCCTATTATTTACGCATATTTCAATAGAGACTTTCGTAATGCGTTCAAAAACACTTTAGCATGTGCGTTTTGTAGTTTTTGTAGGAGAAGTGCGTCTGATTTGGATGCTATGGAGAGGTTAGATCGTAGAGGATCCGCGCAATTGAGAGTGCCAGTTGCTTCTAGAAGAGCTTCAGATTTGGCGTCACTTTGAATACCGCCCAAATCTGAAATTACAGCAGTTTAAGAGGCCTAGCGAAGTCTCAACGAAATAATTAAGGACATTCATGTACTTATTCCCAAAGTTTATGTGATTTATTTAATATCGTCGTATTACAAGTAAATGTACAGTTAGGCGAGTATTAAGCGGATACTAAAAATTCTTGCAAATATGAATTATTAGTTGCTGATATTATATTAAGTTTTAGAGTATTGTTCATTGAATTCAAAACTAATAATTCTCTTTGTAAGACGTAGATATATAATAATTACCAATTTTAAACCAAATAAAGTTATTTTTATACCTTTGAATATATATCTCTGTTTTAGGATCAAATTTTTATAACGCATAGGGATGTGTTTCCTTAATCATTCATTCATTTTATCCGTTGAATATTTCAGCATTATGTAAGTACGTACTTGAATTTTGTTGTATTAACAGTTTAATTTGTTTGTATAGAAGTTAACAAATAAACTTAAGTTACTCATCGTGATATAAATTTGTATCCACAACATAGAAAAGTATTTTAGAATGTCTGACGAATATTTGTATGAAATTGTCTGGAATAACTATATCTGTAGATGTAAATATTAATCAAAATAAAATGTAAATAGGTAGATATATTATTTATATTTATACTGTTAACTGTTTTCATATTGCATACCAAAGACACTCTGAACATACGTACCTATACGTAAAACCTCATTTGTGTTTAAGTAGTTACTCGGTATAGTCAAAAACATTAGTTTCATTTTTTGATATTTATATTTTTATTATGTACTTTACTATTTTGAAAATAATTGTAATAGAATCATTCCATAGTAAAACATTTTAAAGTCATTTTAGCATAATACTGTAACGTAGGCTGTTTAATCATTACGGGCCTAATTATAGGATTTTAATAATTAAAAGAGGCCAAAGTCTTGTAAAATAAGTTAAAATGATTGTAAAATTTATTTATTAATAGACTTAACCGTAGTTTTAAGTATTGAGTTCATAACTTAATAAAATAAATAATATTCATAAATTAAAGGAACACCTAGTTATTCATCTTGAGAAAAATATTAATACAGTATTAGTATAACTTAAATAAAGTAGTTATCTTTGTTATGACTTTAAATCTGTAAATATAAGTAGACATTTTGTAATTACTGACAAAGTCAAAGTAAATAATTAGGAGTTCCATCTTAATTGTAAATTATATTTTGTAAAATAATTTAAATTCGGTTTATTTTAATATAATTGTAACTTTAATTTATGTTGTGTAAGTTAAAGATTTATTTTGTGTAAATAGTAATCAAAGAATAGTCAGACTTGAATAATCTAGTATTAATTAATAATATCAATCACTTAGTAATAAGATACAATTTTATTTAAATTTTAAATAGGAAGATACTATAATGGGGACAAATAACGCTTCAATAGAGAAAAAAGGAATTTTAAAATAATTATTGATGTGCTACGGTTAAATAACAAACCTGTTAGATTTGATGTGTCAGTGTTGTGTCAAAACTCATCGTTTTTAATATTTATAGTTGTATGAAAATATAATCATACATTAGTTATTTTTAAAAATGATTTAAAAGTTACTAATGTGCGACAGCCTTTACTAACTTGACTAATAATGGCACTGTCGGCTTATTCAGTACTTTGACTTTATCAAAGTCTTTAGACGGTTGAGCAAAAATTTCAAGTAAAATATTTTCAGTTTTGATCTTTATCCTATCGACCCTTAAATTAATTGTTTTGACTGAAGTAAGATAAACTCAAAACGCTTGTTTTTTTTTAAATACAGATTCATTTGGACTGATTTAATCAAATTAAGACAAAAAGTTATTCCTTTAGTTTATTTTTGGCATATTTATTTATATTATATTCTTTGGTAAAGTCTAAACTGAAATCTTATCGTTTCCACTTGTGTCCAGAGATATCTAATAATAATTTCTGTCGTGTCAATGTTGATATTAACCGCATTAGCTTATATTTCCGCGTTCTCATGAATTGTCTGAGAATTGTTGTTTGAAAAATAAACTGTAGCACCGAAACCTATTTAGAAGCGAAATTTTAATAATGTTAATAAACTTTCAAAATCTTTCATAAATTTACTCATTTTGTAGTATTTTCTTTCAACGATATATAAGAAAATGTTTAAAATATACATTATAAGAAATATTAGGATATATCTGTACCCGAATATTTAAACGCCAGTTAATTTTAATTATGACACAAAATTCTATCTTTATTTGCTAAAATTAATATTCTAATGACAAACATAGTATGACACTTAAGAACACTTAAAAAGAAAAGAGTGACAATGCAGTATTTAAAATACGTAATTTTACTAATTTTAAGCAACTTACAGTAAATTAAAAAAACTAGTACCACTATTATTTTTATCGTGACTAAACACATAATTTACCAAATACTTAAAAAAATATCGAACAATTTTTTTGTAATTATATGTGCGAGTATATTATATAATATATATACGATACAGTGAGTACAAGACCACAGCCAATTGTCTAGTAACTCAGTAAAAACGATAAGCAATAATAAATATAATACACAAACGCAACAACTCTTAATAGGCGATTATTACCTTAATATAACGTTAAAAAGAAAGCTGTGAATTTATGATGAAGATGAAATTTTTCAAACAACATTTCTAAGCATGTTCGCTATTGTAAATTCAATGTGTCTTCCTTATGAATAAGTAAGATAGGCTCAAAATAAATGTAAAAAACTAGAAGAAATTAGTGTGTAAATTTTTTAGTAAAAATTATAAATGTATCTATAGCCAATTTTTAGTGTTACAGTATGTGGATTAAACACATGCAGGCTGTATTTGTAAAAAAAGTAATAATAAATGGTTGTGACTTCTTTAGATATTACAACTAACTTGCTAATCATATCTGAACAAATTTTATTTTTCCAAAAATAACTACTGTTTTTCGTTAAACTTTTACTAAAATTTTTTACTGTATATATTTGGTAATAATTTTTTTTTGGATTCATATTTCTATCCAAAGCAAGTGCTATTCATAACCGTTTTCTTTTAAGATCCGTCCATTATTTTTATTTAATTTATATAAAAATCTGTTTTCTAAGTTTTTTTTTTATTTTTAGATTTTCTATTAGCTTGTCGTGAACTCAAAATAATATGTGTTAGAAATTTGTAGACAAATATCAATGTGAATTTTCAAAAGTATGTAAATAAATCAATGTTTGTCAGTTTTAAAATAATGCATATGTAGCCATTTAAAAATATTAATAGGTTTGTTTTTTTTTTCACAAAATAGATGAAACCACTAGCAATTATTATAAAATAGGAAATACAGCAATATTATTACATAATTAAAACCTTTACGTAAATAAGTAGTTCTGTGTATAGTATAGTTTCTTCTACGGTCATACTCTAATTCATCACAAGATTCATATGATTTGATGCGTGGGACTGTAATTTTTTGTAAATTATTTGTTAAGTTTTTTGCAATTTATGATTTTGAAAAAATCATTTTAAGATTTTTTCATTCGTATCCTATGATACTGTGATAGTTAGTTCATTGTTCATGTTTTTATCCATTGTTAAATCACAAAACTTATTTTTTAACGTTAATATAGTTTTATTAAGATTTGACTAATCATGTTTTGGTTTAATTTGTAAAGTTGTAAATATTATTTTTATTGTCATACGTGATAAAAATATTGATGAAATATTATTATATCAATGTATTATTATTGCTATTGTAAAATTGTTTAAATTATTTGAAAAATAATGATGCGTGGTGAGACTTTAACCTTTAGGTATTGCGTGTAATCAAATGCTTTTTGCAAAAATAAACGAAAATTGTTTCGTATATAATACTTTTGTGTTTCATTATTCTTATCTTATAACGCCTAAATGAAATTTTAGGATTTTAAAGATAAATCCTCTATTTTAGTCTTCAGTTATTTTCTTTCACTGAATTAAAGTTTAAATGTTTAAAACATCTATTCATTCATTTATATAATATATTCAAAGATTTTTTGTAACCACCAAGCAAGTCAGCAATAGCAGTGGCAGCTGTCAGGGGGACAAACCAGAGGGAAAGATGGGTATAATCCGTTGTTTTGCCATATCACGCTTTCTTAACTAAAGTTTATGACCACTACCATTCGATTGATAGACTATGGGTATAATGCTCGCTATATAAAGCGAAAGAGTTAGATTTTTATTTAAACGCGCTAATTTCTGTAACTACCAGTCGGATTAAAAAAATATTTTTGCGTGTGATAGCCCGGTTCCCGAGAATCCGTTACTGGTGACGGGCGAAGAGCAGTAAGCAAAGACGCAGGTAAAACCGCGCCGCGGAAAGATAGTACTATTATATAAGGCGAAAGAGTTTTTTTGCATGTTTGAATTGATTTTTTTTTTTGTGTTTGATAGCCCAGTTCTTAATTTTTTTTTTTTTTTTTTATGTTAGCCTATCAAAGTGACTCCACCCCGCCTGATGGTAAGCAGTCAGTGGAATCCAGAAGTGGTGGCCACCATACCAAAAGCTATCGTCTTAAACTGCTGGTATAGTGGCCTCCACTATGGCGGCTGGGAATGGGGTTAGAGGAAGGGAATGAGAGAGGTGAGGAAAGAGGATAGGGGGGAAATTGGGCCTCCGGCACTCTCACTCACCGAACGAAACGCAGTAGTACGGATACTACTACTCGTAAGTCGATCTTCTATGAGAGGGTAGTACTTCCCCGGACGATCCGGCCCATTCATGCTGAAACCAGCGTGGATCTACTACCGTCGTTAATGGAGGTTATAGGCTGTAAAAAATCATGCTACTGGCGACGGTAGCAGAGCAGTAACCAAAGATATAACCTAGCGCGCTGCAGCAAGCTAGTATATGTGTAAAAGTCTTGGAATGCATGGCAGCGATAGAAGAAGGAGTCAGAGTTATAATCAACTATGATAGCATTAACCACGCTTGGTTTGTTCCGCAGCCATGCGCAATAAAAGAAGTTTCACAAATTAAGTCATCAAAACGACACAAGAAGCAAAGCCACCATAAATAAATAATTGCAAGCCGCCCCTAGCGTCTACTTCCGATCGGAAAATCATTATCGCGTCGAGACCTTTATTACTGTTGTGGTTTTCACTTACTCATATGTTTTAGAGTGCGTTTCCACTGAAGCGACGAGGAGCGGACCGTGAATTGACCAATCACAATGCTTGAAATCTCCACTCCGCGTCAGTGCAAACATTGTAAGGGAAGCAGAGCAGACTTTCAAATAAAATATGTACGCGGCCTCGAGCTGGACAGAGCGTAGTTGAGTGGAGTTGAGCGGACTGTGGTGCCTTCACTCCGCTACAATACTTTTTACTGCATTTCTCCTGTCCGCCCCTCCCAGCTCCACTTCAGTGGAAACGCACCCTTATTCTAGCTTTAATGTAAAAGAAAATTTATTTTTGTTGAAAAATATTGAAGACGTAAAAGTAAAATTGGTTCTTTCATGTCAGTAACAAACAGACAAGAATAAAAATTGAAATTAGATGTCCTACACTTGTCCTTTTAATAATTTGTAGTACAAAACATTAAAGAGAACTTTTTAGCATTTGAAGATATATTTTTTATGTTTATAATATTAGCTAAGTGGACCGCCCACAACCAGCCTATATAACTTTGGTGCTTATCATAAATTTAGTCAAATTCGAAGGTTGATTTAGTGATTATTATTATACATTATATTCTTCGCTGGTACTGTGTACGTCTACCAGAGGGTTAGGTTTGATCTCCGTAACGATTAAGTGATATTCGGTTTTTCATGATTTTCTGTCATCTGTATTGTATTCAGTAAATGGAAACGGGCTGGCAGTTTTAAGGGACCCAACAGATTATCAAATACATTTATGTCCATTTTTTGCCGTAAAAGGCAAGAAGTTACGTCTATGTATGTATTAAGAATAGTAAATCTAAGAATTGAAAATACAAAAGACGGAACAACAATAGGAACTTTGTAAGATTCTAAACAAAATTAATCAAGTTAAATAGTAGCAATTGGGAAAGAAGTGTCTCATCGCGATAAATTTCCTGAATCCATAAATCTTTAAAACTGTCTATTCATAATGCCCTTCACAGTTAAACCTTACAGTTGAAAAGATAAAAATGGAAATTGAATATTCAAATTTGAATTTGAACACGATTTTTCCAAGACCCTCTTTTAAACATTTATCACTTATCGGACTTCAATCGACTTCTTATTGTAGCAGATAGATATCGTGCAAAATAGAGTAATGTTGTTAAAGCAATTCTTCGAAAGTGAGTGCTAAGCTAATTTAATTAACTAAGTACTAACTTCAGTGCTGGCGACATTATTACTTTTAAAAGTTGCATTACATGGAATTCCTCGGACAACAAGCCTAAATCATATCAATCATGGATCTGAGCTGGCTTTACATGACGTTATAATTTTAAATTGTACAAAATATTTTTCTTTTTTCAACATAATATAATAAAAGTACATTTATCACAGCGGTTTAAACTAATAAGTACACAGATTTCAGAGGTGGGTAGAATAGATAGAATTTATCTGTATGAGAGTTGATACCCTGTATTAACTGTTGTTTAAAGGAAGCAGCTTTAATCAGCAGCATACGTGTTTCTGCTGACACTTTGATAAATAATGAAAATAGCAAAAACATATGTAACATACGAAAACTAAAAAAATCCTTATAAATTCAATTAATATCTTTATCAACATCAATGAAACCAGTAACCCATATATCAAAACTGAACGAAGTAATATAATTACAAGTTATAATAGCGACACTAAGAAATATTCTGGTCTAAATTGCCGTCCATTAACAAAATCAAAGCATTCGTGTAAACAAGACGATGACGTAATCGCGGTATAAATAGAATACCTATTTATTTGAGAGTTTGTTTCTAAATACATCAGAAACCTAAATTAAGAAGACTTCATTGTCGTTACAGCCGAAACACGTTCACTGATGGGTATAGGCCTCCCTAATGTTGACACCTAGGCTGGTCGTGAGCCGCCTTCATCTATCGTTTACCCGCTATTCTTATTAGGTCATCGTTCCACGTTATCAGGGGTCTATCTACGCAGCGTCTTCTTAAAAGCCAGAACTTCAAATTCCATGTTTTTTTTTCTATCTGCTCTGGTTCCATATTACTTGGAGTCGGTATCAAATGTTTTACTCTCAGCATTTTGCAAGAGATTTCGGGACACAAACGTTTTGAGTTTGGTCGCCTGCCTGACTACAACTTCCTTGGTAATGTTCTCCTTGGATTTACACATGCCACCTTAATTTGCTGTTACCCATCTCTGTAACCAAGTGCCTCCATATGCACCAGCTGCCAGGACCTTTACTTTATAGGTTTGATTTTTTTACATCCCAATTATGTCTTTTTTGACCTAGAAAATTCTTCTTCAAAATTCGAATATACTAGAAATATAATCAACAACAACACTGTCTAATTGATATAATCTAGATTCGTATAATAAATAAAACGTCATTGTCGGGTACAAATAAGCTATCTTCATACGTATCCCTCTAGTTCCCAGTTCTTTCAAGGTTAATTGAAAACGGAGGCACAAACAAGGAAAAAAAATAAAAACAAATCAGACCAAAGGGGAAAATAAATCCTTTTCTACTGTTCCGGTAATAACGTGTAATGACGTGGTGCATGTCATTTGAGGAGAAGGTTGCATTATAATATCTAGAAATTCTTTGAATGTTATTGCTGCTAGAGTTCAAGAAAACAAAAATAGATTTATAGTTTTAATATGATGCGTAGCGTCACACTATTTCACAGGCAAAGCTAAGCAGAGGTCTGTTATTTTATATTACACTGAATTAAATGTACTGAATTGAGTGCAATAAAATCGATGTATTGTTTTCTAAGATAATATAAATACATATTATAATTTCATAGGTACAATATTTCAGCAAATCAATAAAATAGTCCGCCTTTTCTTATTGCCACAAAAATAATTATTATATCGGGTAAAACCTGTAAAACCGACCAAATCCTAAGACGAAATTATGCTTTCACGCAAATTTTTACCCCGCTGTTATTGTCACTAGGTCTAAAATCATCAAATAGAATTTTGATATTACATTTATTTTTAACTAAAGGCGGGATATAGACTTTATGATTACTATTTATATGTCTATTAAAATACAGTGAGTACTGTAAACTAATGTATTTGGATTATGTCCAATGCCTCAACGTAAGACAAAATTAAATGTCGTTGTTAAAGTCTATATAATGAATAGACGTTGTGAAGTTCAAAATATAGTTAAAATAAATAATGGTAGAAGCCGAGAGTTAAAGTTATTGACATAAGTTCACGAAGTATGAATTCAATTCGGGCTGGTTGTGACAAAAATACTTTAAAAGCAGTTAAACAGCTATTACTCCTCTTTGATAATAAACCGAAGAGCATCAAGGTCTTATGTGGTCATGATGCTGGATGACAGTAACTGTATCAGTATCTAGTAGGTACTAATGAAGACTTAAATGAAAATTCTATAAAATTTTGACAAAAAGCGCAATTACAAGCACCCGCAACCGACGTGTGTATATCAATGTTGAAGAGGCAAGAAAGGTATGTTTGGTCGTAGCAAATGGCGTTCTATAGTCTCTGCTTACCCCATTAATGAGTGACAGGCGTGAAGTTATGTATGTATGTGTGTTCTATAAAGTTTTATGAACGACAACCAACCTGTGCAATCTACGCGCAAGAATAAAATGTCATCATCATTACCGCCTCAGTCGTACGACGTCCACTTCTCAACATAAACTGGAAGAATATTTTTACGATTTTTTGCTTTCAGCCTGCCAGTAAATATTCAAAATTTACGATATTTAGTGTTCCGTACCTCAAGAGGCAAAACGGAACCCTTATGGAATCACTTCGTTGCACGTCTGGTTGTCTGTCTGTCAAGACCTATTTCTCAGTAATGCGTAGAGTATCACACTATATTATATCGTATACTTTTATCTGCAACCTATTGTAATATACTATTATAATAATTGATTGAGGCCTTTCATGTTATTTATATTGACTTCGTGTTTATACGTTACCCTCGGTGCAAGCACTTGACCGGTTTGAAAGAAGAGGTAGTAAAAATCTAGCCAAAACACTATTTACAGTAACCTTTTTTAATTGTTTCATTTAACATTCAGACTTTTTCCTTCTTATAACAATAACAAAAGCAGTAGGTACCTGTAAATGTCACATCTATACTATATATCTATACTAAGGGTTCTTCCGTATTCATCCTATGACGTCTCATCCCATTTATTCACTCATCCCAAACTAGTATTCCTAACTCATCTCGCCGCAAATATTAAAAAAGCTGAATAGTTTGTTTGTTTTTTTTTTTATTTGGACGTGCTATTTTCTAGTACTACCAATCGGGTTTAAAAACTCTATTTTGTATTTGATTGTCCACTTTCACGGAGCTACAAGAACAGAGCAGTAACTTAAGATGTAACTTAATGTGGATGAAGCCGCGCTGTGTACAGTTAGTAAGTAATAAAATATAGCAATTGAATTCGCTCGTCCATAATCGATCAGAGGTCGTAAAAGATAGTAAAACAAAAAGATTTTACGATCTCGTCAACTGAGGTTACGACTTATTATGTAAATGCGGCATATCTTTCTGGGATAAATCTTTTAGGTCAAAGTTGTTACAACGGAATTTTATGCTGATGGATATAAATTGGAGATTTTAAAGCAAATGAAGCAACTACACTGAATTTGGTAGATGAAGGCACTATAAACAAAGCCGCCTTGCATAGTAATGACATATTCGTGAGATTAAAGAACGAGGTAATGCAAGTTGGCATGCGACGACGGCTTTCCTTTAACTATCACTACATTATTTTGTTGTTTTGTACTTTTTAATCTAGAGAAAATAAAAATGTTACAGCTATCATTTTTTTTATTTCTTCAACTAATGTTTTTCATAGATTAATACATTGTCTTCGTGTAGTGTTCCAGTGAATTATTTTATGTTAATGTGTCTGGTTTGCCATCCATAAAACCTTTGCTATTATTTGGATATCAACATTTCAAACTTCAGTTTTCCTTTTTCAAACACCTAAAAAATCTATTCAATGGATTGTATAATACCCAACCTTTTTATGAATCAAAACATCAACCGTGACAGAAAGTAGTAGACCTTTTTTCAAAAGAGTCAAATATATTTTCAACACACATCCTTTGGACTCTGACGTTGACGTGGGGTCCAATTAAATCTAAGCGCGTGTGACGCTGACATTGTCATAATTCACTTGACAACCTTACCCCGAGGACCTTAACATCGTTTTTACCAGAAAATATTAATGCAATAACGCTTGTAATAGGTCTTTTTCAGCTTGAAGGATCCTATCCCTTCCAAATTGCCAAATTGTGTTGACCTATTCCTTATTTGTTTAGTAAAAAGCCTCGTGAAAAGTCTACCTTTGTAAATTAACGTGGGTGTTGGTAGCGTAAAAGTTCAAACATTATATTTTGTATAAATATAAATATACATTTTTATTTCGCCTTGGTTGTTTAGTGGTTTGTATAGGGATTGCCACGCAGATGTCTCGAATTCGATCCTCGACCCGGGTAAAGTAATATTGGATTTTTATGTCGTGAAATTAACCGTGTCAATATTTGTTGTGCTCTATATAACATGCTTTTTCCTTGCTAATTAAGAACCAATATAATATAGCAGAAGCTGGGTGTTATACACATGCACCTCTATTTACTTATTTAAGGAAAAAGGTATGATGTTATGTTATATTATTTCTAACAATTCCTAGAACACATTGTATCGAAAAATGCTTAACTGCTGCTCATACCTATTCTGACATTCACATCATCAACTCTACGTGACCTAGACCTTCCCCCTCGTGCCACGGGTAATGGGCAGATAAGCAGTGGTAGTATTCTTATAGGTTTTTTGTTTGATATTTTTCTCCTTCCTTCTTGTAACGTTTAACCGCCATCATTTGGTTGACTGATTGCTATCATGAAGTCTATACACTGGCCAGATTTTGATATTTACATTGCTAGTGAGTAGTTATTATCTACGCCATTATAACGCCATATTTTTGTAATATCTTAGCCTTCAATTGACTAATTAGCGCTTGACTTCAGTAGTCCTAATATTTAATTATAATACAATAGCATAACTATAACTAAATGTTATCACTTTTTGTACGGTAGTAGATCCACGCTGATTTCAGCATGGATGGGCCGGATCGTCCGGGGAAGTACTACCCTCTCATAGAAGATCGACTTAAGAGTAGTAGTATCCGTAATACTGCGTTTCGTTCGGTGAGTGAGAGCGCCGGAGGTCCAATTTCCCCCCTTTCCTCTTTCCTCACCTCCCTCATTCCCTTCCCCTAACCCCATTCCCAGCCGCCATAGTGGAGGCCACCATACCAGCAGTTTAAGACGATGGCTTTTGGTATAGTGGCCGCCACTTTTGGATTCCACTAACTGCTTACCATCAGGCGGGGTGGAGTCACTTTGGTAGGCTATAATATAAAAAAAAAAAAAAAAAATCACAGTGACCTAGTAATGATAACATAACCACAAACAATCTTAATGACTTCCAAAAGTCAACTTAAGTTAAGGGTAAAGCTACCATTAACATCATAATATAATATGAACATAAAGGAGATTTAATTCCATAATTTATGTTAGTCCACGGACACGTAACGACTGCGACACGTAAGGGTAAATTATCGTTTAAAGGGAAACTAATCTAGGGGCACAAGTTGCACGGTTAAGGGGTATGTAATACGGTTAACCTTTTGTACAGCCTAAGGGCAAAAATCTTTTAATGTGCTCCTTAAAATTGGTTTTGGCAAAACATCGTATTCACGTGTTTTGCGGGTATGAGGCTTAGACACGGTATTATTTTGGCATATGACATTACGTATCTTGTGCTTACTATAGCCGAAGTTAGAACTTTTTTTATAATTAAAATATAAATGTTATATTTTTATGCTACTTTCTGTTGAGTCTTAGGCTTCAAATTTAAAGAGATTTTATATTATTTTTACTTGGTGTAGCAATAGGATGAAACCGAAATATAGCAATATTTAATTCCATCTTCGAGTGAATAAATAAAAAATACAAAAACCTTAAAAAAAGACTTTAGACTTTATATTTATTACTCCTTATATTTAAACTTTTTTAGGAATCAGAAGAAGGTCAGAATCAAGTTTTCTAACTTTATAAAACCGCGTACCTTTGGTTAAAAACCTAAACCCCTTGGCCTTAATCCAATCTGCCTTACACGAGACGACAGGGACAAAATTAAGCGCTCGCTACTTATGTTCTTAATTATTAATTATAGCGTAACTTATTGTAAGTGCAGCCCTGGTTTTGGTCTCAAGGGTGGGCAGCTTAGTAGTATATTATTGGGCATTCTGTCCCACCTGTCGCGCAGTCGAACAAGTTCGCCTACGCTCTGTTGTGACAGAATGCCCAATAATATACGATCGACTCGACTGTCTTGTATACATTTAAACCTTTTGAACAAAAAAGTGTTTAGTTGTGTAGTAGTAGTGTTGTGTATTATGGTATCGTTTACGGATTAATTGATTCCTAAGACGGATTTTTACGCTTACCTCATTTCATTTAATAAAACAAGACAAAGGTCTTTTAATTATTTTATTTATTTATCTTTATAAAATCTTGGAGGTTCTTCAAACAATTTGTCAACCGAACGTACGAAATCTTGCAATTTACGCCACTGCAATGTATCCGTATCGGTTTGGAACTTAATACGAACAAGTGCCTTCTTCCATAACATCATGGAATCAGTGTCACGCGCATCACTTGTTTTGTAAACTTTACAATCGACATAGTATTCGCCGTCGGTGTTTGCAGTTCGTTGCTCGGTGCCATTAGCCACACGGTTTACGAAGAACGATGATAAAACCAGTTGGTTGCTCGATGACCCACCGTTGGCCTCTGTATCAGTATCATTATTCCAACTGACCCCGAATACATCAATAGGACTGGTCTTTGTTTTCTTACTGAAACAACATAGAAAACAAAACGGTTAATTACATTATTTCTTACTCAAATCAAATGTCTCTTCCTTCGATGACAAAGATACATAAAGCTGAGGTTATCGCAAGCAATATACGCGCCGACCTCCGTTGCTGGAGGTGCCGCGAGCGCGTACCAACCTATTGCTTCACGCTCCACTGACGCGAGCGCTGCGTACGTTCAACATCGTGGGCTGGGCAAATTGATTTGTTTTCGTGTACATTAAACGGATTCACAAAGGTCACTTATAGTGTAGTTAGTAACTTAGATTAAGTTAAGTTTTATGTTATTGTGGTACACTATCGCATTAGGTTAAGCGTTACCTGTAAAGATAGTCGTATGTTGTGTATATATAAATAAATAAATAAATAAAAAATAAATGACTGTATTTTAAGCGTTGTAGAAATTATACTATGTGGTTATGCTATGTGACTGCCTCTGTGGTTCGGTGGTACTGTGTAGGAACGTCGATGTGTCACGCAGAGGTCGTGGGTTTGATTCTCGCTCAGTATTACATACAATATTATACATAGCAACACCTACACACTGAGCGAGAATCGAATCCGCGATCTCAGCGTGGCAGTCCGTATGCAGTACCACCGAACCACATAGGCAGTCAACTCATCATATCAACAATACTTGAGTAAAAATAATGTTAGTTCTTCTGAAACATCTTGTGAAACCGTCTCTGAAAATAATTTATTTAGGGTCAAACCAGACTTGATCAGTGATCAACAGTAGCTTATCGGAAGCTCCAACACCTCAATCAGCACACATACAAAATCTAGTCGCGACGGTCATGTCGTCATTTGAACGCTTGAAGTAGCAACTGAACGCAGTTAGCTAGCATCGAAGCGATCGAACGCTACAAGTCACTAAACACTATAAACCTAACAACAATGCCAGTCACAAAATCATCAATCGCCTATGATAAATGTATCATGTGTGCTCGAAGCTAAATTTTAAAATTAATTGAACGCTCGCACTTCTTATCTGAATATCTAGGCGAAAACTCAACTTTGTTTTATAACAAATTTTGATTAGGTACCTTGGTTCTAATAAATTCGTTGATGATCCTGACTTGCGCTTCCTGTTGTTGTTGGCGACAGGCTGCTTGCGTGTGTGTGTAGTTTTCTTTTCAATTACAGCAGTTGGGTGATAGACCTCGCACTCAAATTCGGACCTGAAATATAAACGTAATAACATTTAATTAAAAATCACGGTCACGGTCTCATCACGGTCTAGGCGATTTCTACCAGACAACCTTAGAAAGGACAACATAACAATTTAGACAAGTAAAGAGATGGATAGTACACAGTGAAACTTATTACACTTACATTATTTATTATACTTACATTTTTTCAATCAACAGTCGATTTCTTGAGAAGGTAGCTTGATGAGTTGGTGACGGCAGGCGGAGCGGAAGAAGTCAGCGAGCGGCAGCAGGTCAGCAATCAACACCGAAAGTAACAACAACCGATAGTTGTATACTAATGAAAGAGTACTTTGAGTACGGTATCCCTACTTGAATACTTAAATTCGACTGTATCTAGGTCTTCGAAAACATGATGTTTAAAAACGAAATCGTGTGATAATCCTACTGTATTACAAAGTTGTTGCAAACCCTTAAGTTATAGTGAATAAATCAACTACTTTTCTTGTACGTAGTGTATCAACGTAAAAATGAAGAGTAAGGAATTAGATTACAAACAGTTTCGACGCAAACAGTATCGATTGTTGATGCAGCGAAAAAACTTAGGGCTGTCAAAATAAACTATATTATCAAAAGCAAACGATGATATTTAGATCAATAAGGTAAATGTGAATGCGTGCCATCCTTACCTAATATCGCTGATTTATGGGAATAGATTTTGTTGACCAGAAAAATATGAAGGTTGAATAAAGTCAAATAAAACTGTTGAATAAGTATTGCTTGTAATATTAAATTATGAAATGGTTACTTTATTGGAAAAAGGTCGTATGATTATAGTTAATAACAGGCTCATATGACTAATTATGTACCTACCTATTAAAATATTGAAAAAATTGTTTCGCTTAAAAACCAAATATTCTAAAACATAGGCTTTCATTATCATAAAGCAGCGGTGCAGTGGTTGACTGATTTATTAACGCGAAATAAATGACGTTATTAATTTAGGAAAATAAAGGTAAATGTTAACATTTTATCACGTGTGTTAAGCGTGTTACGTTTAAAGTATCTACTTAATTAAATTATATGTATGTTTTCTTTCAGGAAGCGTTATTTACATCGAATTGTGTTGGAAAGCGTGTTTTGGAGTTTGGTCTGACTGCCGCAAGTTAAATGCAAAGCGAAATATTTATTCATAATTTGTGGAAAATAACAGGTATACCTACTTACATTTTTAATGAGTGCTAAACAGTGGTAATATAATAATATTATGACGTTTTATAGTACTTATCCAATTTTTATAATTTTCAGAATTAATTTTTAAAAACTTTGGAATCTCGCGAAACCGTTTCCAAACAAATCAAGATATTAGGTACACCGCATTACGTTGAGAAGTTTGGCTGGGAAATAAACATAAATAAATAGGAAAATAAAAGGTAAATTTGATACTTAACGTTTACTTTCTCACAAAGGAATGAGCGGGTATAGACTTAATTAAATATTTTGTATGTTATTTTCAGGAAGCATCTGATTGACTGTCGGTTATTTTTTTCTACTGAGATCACACTAGAATACTTGAAAAGCTGACCATACAGAACATGAAGCTGTGCTGGAAATTGGATACAAATACCAGATGCATGTAGTACATTAATTATTGTTATATAAGGTACCTATTTTATTGCTCTGTACCAGCTGAAAGGTTGAAAATCTAAAGGATTCAAGTACCACTTTTGTACCATTTGTTGTAATTTGTATATTGTTAGATTTGGCACACATATCGTGTTGTCGTTCAACATTTAAAATTTTGACACATCGTTCTTTAGATTTTTAACCTTTCAATTATTCTCATAGCGAATTATTTATCAGTTAACTACTTATAGTACTTTTATGTTTATACATTTATAATTGTATCAAAATGCCTCATTGCTTGGTTTGCAATGTTTATGTAGATAATCGTTGCTGGACCAGTCACTTACGAACTAATAAACACAAAAATAATAGTACTATACCTATTCTTGAAAACGTTGAAATCTTACGATCGTCGTTTAAAGGACGTATTATTAGTTACAGAGTTATTGCATCCAAAGATGAAGCAAATAATTTTCCTGAATTCTTTTTTAGTAATATTCGCGAACAAGTTAAATCTTTAATCGATCATTCACTTAAAAAACATAACGCAGTAAAAATTAATTTTCAACATTTTTGTTTATTTCTATTGTACAAAAACGATTTACAAGAAATCAAATCTTTTGCCACCAAAAATTTTGTCATACATTTTAATTATGATTTCAATACTATTTATGAAACGGTAGTCGCGTCGTTGTTGAAAAAAATTGAAGAATTTGAGGAGAGAGACAGTGGATGGTCATTTTTAAGTAGTTTACATTTAGAAGTCAATGTTAATAAGTATCAACCACTCGGTGGATCTTATTTTATAGATTTACCCAAGTTTATAAAGAACAAAAAGGCGTGTTTAAATATTCACAATAATGATAATTATTGTTTTTTGTGGTGCGTTGTGGCTGCCTTGTACCCAACAAATCGACATCCAGAGCGAGTAACATCTTATCCTCACTTTCGAGATGTTTTAAATGTTAAGGATATTTCTTTTCCCATGAGTTTTTCAGATATAGTTATTTTTGAAAGAAATAACCCCTCTATAAATATATACGTATACGGTTTAAAAAACAATAAGCTGATAACAGGTCCTCTGTACAAACCTGAATCGTGTAAGGATAAATCTAAGAGTATTCATCTATTGTTCTTAGAAAATGATAGTTCATCCCATTATTGTCTCATCAAAGATTTGCCTCGTCTTGTTAAAACCCAAATCACGAAACATCATAGTAAATTATATTTTTGCGAAAGTTGCTTATTGTTCTTTCCTACTCCTAAACAAATCGATGATCATCTATGTGGAGGAATCGTAACTATTTTACCTGAAAAAGGATCTGTATTACAGTTTAAAAATTATGATAGGAAACAAAATATTCCATTCGTCATATACGCTGATTTCGAAACATTGCTGGAACCAACATCCGTTAGTGAACCCGACACTGCTAATACATCGTTTTTACAACGACACGTGCCTGTAGCATTCGCCTATAACATTGTTTCTTCGTTAAATTACACTTTTAATAAGGAGGTATTTAAAAGTTATCGCGGTTTTGACTGTGTTTCAAAATTTATAGAATTTCTTTATGCTGATGTTAAAAAGATTTACAAAGTATTAACCGAAACCCATGTCATGACATTTACAGAAGACGACGCGCAAGATTTTCAACAAGCTTATAAATGTTACATATGTGAAAACCTACTTTGGACTAATAAAGTTAGAGATCATTGTCATATAACAGGACGATACCGTGGCGCCGCTCATAGACATTGTAATCTACAGTATAAAATACCTAAATTCATACCGATATTTTTCCATAACTTATCAGGATACGATTGTCATTTATTTATACAGAAATTAGGAGAGATGCCTGGAAAGTTAACAATTATTCCAAAGACTAAAGAAAAATATATTTCGTTTTCCAAATTCATACAAATCGCCGAAAATGAATACGTTCAATTACGATTTCTAGATTCCTTTAGTTTTTTAGGAGCTAGCTTAGACAAACTTGCGAAAACTATGCATAATGACGATTTCATCACTCTACGCTCTCATTTTCCTAACAATGATCAATTTAATTTGCTTACAAGGAAGGGGGTGTATCCTTATGATTATATGACTAACTGGAAATGTTATGAAGAAACCAAGTTACCATCGAGGCAACATTTTTTCAGCGTTCTAACTAACCAAGCTATTTCAGATGAAGATTATAAACATGCTTGTTTGGTTTGGAATGAATTCAATATAAAAGATTTAGGTGAATATACTGATTTATATTTGAAAACAGATGTTCTGTTACTAACTGATATATTCCAGAATTTTCGAAAAACTTGTAAACAACATTATAAACTGGACCCTGCGTTTTACATAACCGCACCTAGTTTATCATTTGACGCAATGCTATTGAAAACAGGTGTTCAACTTGAACTCGTTTCTGACTTAGCTATCGTACGAATGATTCAAAACGGTATTAGAGGTGGTTTGTGTATGTGCTCCCATCGCTATGCAAAAGCTAATAATAAGTATTTATCAAAATGCGATGCTTCAAAACCACAATGTTTTATAGTTTATTTGGACTGCAATAACCTTTACGGTTACAGTATGTGTCAATATTTACCCTATTCAGATTTTAGATTTTTAAATCAAAATGAAATAAACCAATTACATGTTGAATGTATTGATGACAATGCGAAATGGGGTTTCATACTAGAAGTCGATCTGCTTTACCCTGAATCCTTACACAGCGAACATAATGACTTACCTTTTTGTCCTGAAAAATGCATACCACCTGGAGGTAAAACTAAAAAACTGGTTTCAAATCTATATAATAAATATAACTATGTGATTCATTATGTGCATTTAAAAAAATGTTTGGAGCACGGTTTGATACTACGCAAAATTCATAGAGTCATCACATTTAGACAAAGTCCCTATTTAAAGCAATACATTGAATTAAATACACAACTACGACAAAAGGCAACCAGTACATTTGAACAAGATTTCTTCAAGTTGTTAAATAATAGCGTTTTTGGAAAAACCTTGGAAAACACGGAAAACAGAGTGTCTGTTCATTTGGTTAATCAGTGGAATGATACGAATAACAAAACCAAAAAGTCTTCCTACGCTGAGAGACTCGTGAACAACCCCTATTTTCATAGCGCATCAATTCTTTCCGAGAACTTAGTAACGATACAAATGAAAACAGATCAGATAATTTTAGACAAGCCTATATATATTGGTTTCACCGTTTTAGAACTATCTAAATCACACATGTACCACTTTCACTATAATATAATTAAACCTATGTATAAGGGAAGAGTGAAATTATGTTATACAGACACGGATTCTTTTGTTTACGAAATAATCACTAACGATTTTTATCACGATATAAAACATCAGTTACTGCAATACTTCGACACCAGTAACTATAATGTAGAAAATCAATTTATGTTACCTCAAATGAATAAAAAAATTCCGGGTCTTTTCAAAGATGAAATGGGAGGAAAAGTTATAACAGATTTCGTCGGTTTAAGATCTAAACTTTATTCAATAAAAACAGAGGACAAAATAATTAAAAAAGCAAAAGGAGTTAAATCTTGTGTTATTCGTGATCTAAGTATCACAGATTACGAAAACGTTTTATTTAATAGTGAAGTTATTCGTAGGCAAAATATTGTGTTTAAATCCATTAAACACGAAATATTTACACAAAGTGTAAACAAAATTGCTCTATCTAACAATGATGATAAACGCGCGATATCTAATTGTAAAATCGCAACCCAAGCTTGGGGTCATTGCTCATTTTTAAAATAAAAATGTATGTTTATGTGTATGTTAGAACAGCATAGGTTAATTAAAAAAATGTGTTTGTAATTCTTCGTTTTAATTATACGTACGAGAATTTTAGTCCATACTAACTAGAACAAATAGCAATAAAAACATTGGCACTCAACAATTATAATTGTTAATGATAACCTAGTATAATATAATTATGTATAGTAACTATTCTGTATCTGTAGATTATAAATAAGTACTTAAGTGTAATTATTGTTTATTAAATGAAGTAAATTATTAATTTACATTGTTTTATTTGTTAATACACCGTTTAATTATTGCTAACCAATAAAATTATAAACGAATTAGGTTCATGTCAATAATTCGCAGGTAACGTCAGAGGGCGATACTAGTTTACAATAACGAAATATGATATACTGCTTGTCAATGACACTATAAATGCAAGCTTGCTATTTGTTGATTGATCGAGTTCATACACGCTTTATATCAACAATTGAAAGGCTTTGTTATCAGTGGTATTTCGCTTTTATTATTATATAGATAAGAGTTATTTTCAATCAAATGTATAACGAGCATAATATGCTTTGTCATTATAATGAAAACCATCGCCGTATAACAATTAGGTCTATGTGAACAGACCCTAACTTATAATGTCGCAATGCTCGTTTCCTGTCAGGGTATTACTATATAATTATTTGCCTAAATTAGTTACCTTTAAGCTGTTTAAGAAATATTATCTGTCTCGAGTACTTGTACAATAAAATAAGAGATATTTGATCTAACAGTGTGCATCATAATCATGTCATCGGTGAGCAAAATAATTATTTTAATATTTATTTGTTTATTTGATTTTTCTTTTTTTAATAGCTAATAATTTTCTTATATTTTTTTTCAGATTTGCGATTCAGAAATTGTATTCAGCCAGTACGCTCAGGATCCTTACGAAGGACTATCTGAGATGATTTACAACGAACCCCCGCACTGCAGTCAACTTACGAAGGAAAAAAAAACCAAACGACAACGTCGAGAAAAGCCTTCTCTTAAGAAACAACCTACAAAATCTTTCGTGATGAGTAAACTGCATCGACGTGGGATAAAACTGATAAAAATATCAGTTATCGATCTCTGCAATAACAATACCAGTGATAGTGATAGTGATAGTGAGAACGTGATAATAAATGCACAATACATCGTTAAAGACGCTATTGATAGTGTTATGGACGATACGGAATCGTTAGTTAAAAAAATATCAAAATCTTTGATTGACAGCGATTTTTAATATTTTTCAGGGTTTTGTGTTTATTGTTATTTATAATTAATGTTGTAACTTTGGTTAGACAGTTAAAGTTATTTTTTGTTTTATTCTTTTAATTTAATTATTTTTATTGTAGCAGGTAAACTAGTGAAATAAACACATTTTTAAGATTTCATTATTTTTATTTACTTTAAACTGAAATACACATTTCTTTACAAATTCAAATGTTTTTTAATACACAACACATTTTTTAGGGCACACATCTTTAAATGTTTAGTACAATTTAAATTATTTTTTTCATCACAGTACTTATCATACAACACAGAGAAACTAGGACAGTTTTTTTCACTAAGGTCAGACACATTACAATTCTCACAAAGATCCTTAATCCATTTCACTTTCTCTAAACCGTTTACAACGATTTCCTTATTTTCTAGATACGGAACGATTATACGTTGGAATTCTCTGTAGTCGATATAACCCTCATTCCAATAAATGCCTCTGTTCCTTTCCAACCATTTAACTTGCCTTTTTTCGTTACTTGTTAAGTATTTAAACATATATGGTGGTTTTATTAAAAATGACTGCGTATAATCGCTACTAGCAAAAGCTAATTCCTTTATTATAAAATTATTACATAGATCTTTAAACCCCTGAACATCTACTATGATAGTATTCGGATTCATGATATTTTTCTCACAGTATTACTAAGCGGTTTATACTCAATTATGCAATCATTCAATATAAGACAGTATGCAGAAGTTTGATCAGGTATATCCAAATCAGTTTCAATTTCCACTCTTACATCCACAACCGAACCTGTCTTCAAGTTATCTGCTTGCCTGGAGCAGTCAATAACAAAGAGGGGTGCCAAGTCTTTAAATTGTTTTTCGCTTAATAAAGGTTCCGCGCGACGACCGTAATATGACTGCTGGAATCTAGTGTATTGTTCGTATAATAAAGCAATTCGGTTATTAGCAAAATTCACATTTAGATTTTCATATGGGAAGTAGTTTGAATTGAGGTATACTCTAACGTCACGAATATGACAGTGATCGAACTGAGACATATCAGAGCTTGCATTGTTTTTTCTATTTGTCTGTAAACCAATAATAACATATCTCGGTTTCTCTATTTGTGATGATGTTTTAATAGACCAAGTATGTTTCGTTGTTTTAGGTAAAGTAGGATATTCGTACAGATCCCAATTTCTAAAAATCATCTGGAGCGGTCGGTCTTTCTCTAACAGTTTTAGCAAACTTATTTTCTCTTTGTCTGACACTTTAACGTGCGGTACCCGCCAAACAATTTTATTTATCTGAACATCATCTACAACTTCACCAGTATTCAGTTTTACCGCGTTCAGGTTAGTATTGCTTCGTAACAATATCAATTCATGTCTACTATTTATCACTACTTTTTTAAAATCTTCTGCAAACCCGAGAATATTACAAAGTGGTATAGAAGCAGAAAAACTACCTCCATTAATATTTTTAGTGCCATCGATATTCCAACCCCATGCATAAGATATCTTTGACTCACTCTCATTCATTGACACAAATGATTTCATCGTAGTAGTCACACCAGCGTTTTTTATTTTATCAATTTCTACTCCATTTAGTTCGTATCGAATATCTTGAAACAAGTAGAGTAGAAAATTATTTGTTAAAGAAACGCTACTCGCTTTTTCTTTTGGATCTTTTTTGCTAACGATTATAGTTCCTTCCAAATACAAAGTGCTCGCTGAAGGTAGTATATACAGATCCTGTTGATTAATAGGTATGCGGATTTCATCGTTCCTGTTGAAGCTCGTTATGTAGGGTTTGTAAGAATGAAATTCGATTCCCTCAACAGTGTTATCGTAAGTTGGAGCAGATAAAACATCTAAGATATTCATTTTAGCAAACCGATCGTTTTAAGAAATTCCTTATTGTCCCGTGTTAATTTAATTTTTTTATTTGACCGAGGTCTTATTTGCTTGATTGTTTTAGTAGAACTGGTATTTCCCATTTGTTGAGGCTCATATTTATTGTAGTCAATCATTTTTTCTAAGATGTAAATATAGCTGCACTTCTTCACCACGTAAGTTTATTAAGCGATTGTTTATATCTAATAGCCTGATATGTATACTGCTTATGCTGTTTTGGTTGATTGGAAAGTATATAGCGTTTTTCGGAATTTCTATAATTCTGTATCCCGGGGGCACGTTGAGGGCGAATTCGTGTACAATGTGACTAGGATTACCATTTATGTACGAACCACTTACAATATCACATTCTATCCTGATCACGGTCGTAGGTAAAATGTTGACTGGTAACTCGGACACATGCCATTTATTTGCTTTCAATATCTGCTTCTTAAACCCTAATAATCGCCTAAAAGTCCCTTCTTTAGTAAAATCGATATCTTTAGTACAGAATATCAAAGTTTTTAGAGTATTGTTATTACATCGTATTAGTATTGAACAATCTTTTATTTCCGATTTTAAATAATCGCTGATATCTTGTAATTCATAAGTACCTTCAGGTAGTTCAAGGACTTCATTAGAGCCATAATATAATTTATTATTCATTTTTTCAATGTTCGGAATCGAATTAAATGTTGAGAAATGCAATAAGGCACACTCATAATGTCCGTGAAGTTGTAATGTATTAGGATAATATGTACATAAATCAGACGAGTTTCCAGTTATCGATAAGGTGAGTGACATGATGAAAATGATTGAAATAAAAGAAATACATAAAATTTATACATATTTATTCCAAAATTTCCATAGATAATTTAGACATAAGTGTCCACAGTTTACTGTATTAAATTGTTGAAATCTAGTATAGTTATAAAAAACATCACAATTTTTAAAGTACTGCATTAATTCCCTGGGAGGTTTCAAATCTCCAAAGCTATCAAAGTATTCACAATAATTGTTTATTTTAACATAAGCTACCCAATGCGTACCTTCGTTTTTATAATCATCCAAGTTAACGATACCACATTCAATCCGTTTTGGCGTCCTTGGTAACTGATCCTTCATGTAGACTCCTCGAAAGTGTGGGATGTCGCGTGCGTGCCTTTGGATGTCTACATTAGTTAAAGCACGATTAGGTAGCTCATTTTTCAGTTTTTTGAAGATTTTATGAATAAACCTTTACCATTTTTATGTGACCTTATGTATAAACCTTGGCCTAACTTTAAAGACTCCATAGCCTTATTATGTCGTTGTGTTTCTTGCAAATTTTGTTGACCTGCTTTGTAATCGTTAACAGTTTTTGCAATACCAGCCGCACCACCAGCTAAGGTTCCTAAAGCTGATAAACCCGCAAAAATTGGGATTAAAGGTAGAATACCCCCCGTCTTTGGTAAGGGTATCACTCGCGGTACTCGAATTTTCTTAATATTCGGAAATATTTTTTTTGCTGCCAAGTAAGCAGCGTTAATTAAAGTTTTACTGTCTCTTGGTTTCAGTTTTTTTATTTTTGCTCTTATTTTTGACACGAAAGTTTTAAACGTTTTAATACCGGAACCACATTTTAGTTTGGTTTTCATAGCTTTGCTCACTAACCATGAACTAAGTTTTTCGCCTTTCCCAGCATCTTTCGATTTAAGTCTTTGTTTAGCCATATTTAGTAGTTGTAAATCAGCTTTGTGACGATTGGGTAAGTCTGTATGGTTTGCATATGCAATATCGTGATGCATACAAGCTTCGTCTAGCTTATTCACCCCTCGATCACCTCGCAGCAATCGCTTTTCGAGTTTTGTTCCCGGTCCGCAATAGTTGTAACCAGGCAAATGGAGTTCGAATGGCAGATTATTAATTACACTATTAACTAGTCCATCCATTCTCTTGCATAGTAGAAAGTGTAATGAACGAAATATTTCTTACAAACCTAGTTATATATTAATAATCCTAACCTACAATTTCATCTTTATCAATCCAACTATTTTCTTCGTTACTTAAGCCCAGCCATTTTACGTAAAGTTTCTTTCCTTTCCTTTTAAGAACCTTTTCTATTAAATAAACACCAGGATAGTTAGTTTTTTGAAGTTCTTGTTCATAGAAAGATCCTCTAATGGGTTGCTTTCGATGATCTTCTATATGATATGTTACTGGTATGGTATTATTAATCCTTTTTACAGTAAATATTTCTGTTGACCAATTAGGAGTGTAACCTTTATCAAAAATATGTTTGTATTTACTGATCCGAACATTTTCACCCACTTTGAATTTAGGTCGACATCTCTCTGATGTATGTTTTTGAGTTTTTTGGATATTTTCTCTTATCTTTGACTCGTTCATCTTATTTACCTCAACTGGTTTAAATTTGGTGATACGATGTTTTGTATTATTATAGGTTTTTAAAACAACTTCTAATGGTAGACCTACCCATTTGTAGTTCCCAATAAGACTAAAGTATTTATACAGTTTATTTTTAATTGTTTTAATCACCCTTTCTACAATCGAAGCTTTCTTGGTAGAAAACGAAGAATAGTGGTTAATATTGTAGCTCTTCATAAGCTTTTGGAATGTGACGTTATAGAATTCTGTTCCAGAATCAGTTTGTAAATGATTAGGTTTTCGATTGTTAGTAGTTAGTATTCGTTCAAATGCATGAGTAACATCAAGTTTACTCTTGGATTTAATTGGTTCTGTCCAGGTATACTTTGAGAAGCAATCAATCACCACTAAAATGTAATTATAACCTTTATTAAACTTTTTTAGATTTTGCATATCTATCAAATCAGCTTGCCATAAATCATCTATGCCTTTTAAAATAACTGAACGTCTAACAAAGTTTCTTCGAGCTGCTTTGTGTAGCTCATTAACAATTTGTTGTTTTGCCATCACGGAGTTTTTTCAAGTAATTTTTGTACTTGTGCTTTGTTATAAAACTTATCTTCCAACTGGACTAAAACTTCAGGTATCTTCGCTTTTAAAACGTTTTGGACTGTTATTTGTGCATCTTTTATGATTTGAGCACGCAACAACCCAAACACTTTATTCAGTTCACTTATTGTTTGATCACGCAATCGATCGACGTAATCCTTATTCACAGCATCGTCTGTTTCTACAGGAGATCTTATTCCTCTCAATCTAGTTTTTTTCATGTCAAAATCCCCACTTTCGGATTTTAGCAGTGCATTTTCATTGAACTCTAATAATTCAGAGAAACGCATTCTCTTATGAATATGGTGTCCAAATTTGTCTACATTCATATTTAAGGTGTATTATATTTAAAGGCTTATAATAAAATGAGCAGTGAACATTTTATACCATTTATTTATTACTTAATCAATTTAATTTCACGCAGTTCTTCAATAATTGAAATAATTTCGTTGTCTAATCCAGTGTTACCAGCAGCTCGAGACGCAATTAATAATTTTAACCTATCTACAAGTTCATTAGGGTCATCCCAATATACAAAATCAACATTTTTTTTCCACATTTTTGTCAAGGGTAAACCTTTCCCCTTTGATTGACAGCTTTGAATAGTACTTGGCTGTTTGAAAAGAGGTTTTATAACTTGCAAATATTTTTGTCCTTTATTACTTTTTATTGGTTTGTTTGAGTCAAAGTCTCGACGATGTGCGTTTGTGGCAATCAACATCATCTTATAATACTGCATATCAGACTCTGTAACGGTGCTTAAATCTACATCCTTTTTCAATAACAATTGTTTTAGTCCGGGAGTGCTTCGATATTTCTGTCCAGCAACGGTAATATAATCATTGCTGATTGTTACGAAAGCAGAACCTAACATCAATTGCCCTCGCTCCGCTCGAACACCAAATGGAATATCTGTCAATGCTTCTGAAGATATTGACCAGGATGATGTATCACGCTCTTGATTGTTCTCTCCTAATGATTGGTACGACTCGTCACTGTTGGTATCACATTCATTTTCTTCCGCGCCACTGTCTTCTTCGTCATTACTAGAACGTTCTTTCTGCAAAATATTGTTTCTTAACGGAACTTTTGTTTCTTCTACTTCTTTAGTTCGCAAGAGCTCAGTTTGTTTATTAGTATTATTAGCTATGCAATTGAGAGACTCTGTTACAGGTCTAAAAACTGATTCCAATGCTTGCTTGTTTTCACTCTCAAAATCTCGCATCCTTCGTACTTTTTTCTTTACAGCTTCTGCAGCATCAACGATTTGTCTTTTCAGTGATTTTTCCATTACGATAGAATAAGCTAGTTATCGATTAAGAACCAGTCAAAGAATAATGATATCATGTAAGTATCATAGTCTTAAATATTTGTATTTCTAATCAAAGACTACAAAAGTATCAAATTTATTTCTATAACATCCATTATTTTTCTGGCAATCTTTATTAATTACAACATAATTAAAGGGCTCACTCCATATTTTTGAACACATTTCACGAAATTCAGTCCATGTCATATCAGTGTTAACATGTTCTTCATAAACATGTCTCAAGTTGATATCATCTTGTTTGAATAGTATAATTAAGTTAGCATTATCTCTTACTAATTGTTTAGGGATTTTGCTATATGTTTGATTAAGATAAAAACAGTCGATGTGTTTATGCCTTCCCATTGCGAAATAATCACGCATGTTAGTTTGATTCTCGCAAGCAACGTCGTCAAATATAATCACAGAGTTGGGTTTCGCATCCTGAACGCTTATGACTTCCTCATTCCCTTGATATTTCTGGAGTGAGATAATTGGTACCCGTTGTAAAACTCTTTCTAAAAAAATGTACTTAGGTTGGTGTAAGGTTTTTGAATAGACATAAACATTGTGAAACATCAAACCGTTTTCATGTATAAGAAGTCCAATAAGTAAATTTGTTTTTCCACAATTCGAGGGTCCACAAATGATACATCGTACTGAATTAGGTAACAATTCTCCATGATGCGAACTACTTTTACAAAAATCATCGCAAATTGTGTTTACATGCAGCGATTGTGGTTGTTTAACAAACTTCATGATTACTGTTGTTAACAAACTGATTAACAATAAGTAAAACTGTTTATTACAAGAATATTTATAGACTTTAACACTATGTACTATCTACTGTCTATTTCGGGTACGTTTATCCGAAGCGAGAAGAACTTGCTCGATCTTCGATCGAGATAGATGAGATATTCGAAAATATTTATACTAACGGCGGTAACGAAATCATAGCGAGATCTAATTCGACGTCAAACGCCATCTATCGAGCACATAGGTCAACTCTGGACAGATAGGTAATAAAAATTCAAGCGCGTGACTGATTCCTCAGTGAGTATATACTACAAAAAGTACTACAGCACCATCTATGACACATTGGATGAACTAAAAAAAAAAAACATCAAATCCTACATCGCGCAAGCAAAGTTTTCCGCGTCTTTAAGACTTTATAAGAACCGTCTGGTCGTCATAAAAATGTGTTTAACATGACACATCGTAGTGATGCTTGACAACGAGGCACGATATGTGGTAGGTACGATATGAGCGGTGAAAGATCCTGAAGACAGTCGAGTCGATCGTATATTATTGGGCATTCTGTCACAACAGAGCGTAGGCGAACTTGTTCGACTGCGCGACAGGTGGGACAGAATGCCCAATAATATACTACTCAGCTTCAGGTAAAGCGTAATACGTTTATAATGTGGAGAGCACTTTACCTTAATGCTTTATAATATGAAATTACGTGCTTCGTGAGAGCAAAATCTTTTACTTAAGTCGTTTATCGCTGAATTGACTTCTTATTCTTATAAAGCGGAATTTCACAGATATTCAAACAAATTATTTAATTGTTTAATTAATGTCTTTAACTCGCTATGCTAGCGAGCAAATGCAATCATTTGCTCGCTAGCATAGGACAAATCTTTGTGTGTTAAGCATGATTGTTTGTCCTGTGTCTGGGTGTAATTTATCTATAATATGTATGTATTTACAAAAAAAAATGTATATAAGTAGTTTAACAGTTGTTTAGTACCCATAACACAAGCAAATATAATTGCTTAATTTAGGGCTAGATGGCGCTGTGTGAATGTGGTAGAATATTATTATATTGTTATTGCATTCTTCATTCAATTTAATAATTATCTAGTATTTTCTGAGGTGTGTTTATGTGAACTTAAATTTCAAGTTAGAAGTTCTGAAATGTGATTTAATGTTTACGAATATTTTCGTATACGTATATTTGCCCGCTTATGTTACACTATGTATACTTACCGCTGATGTTACTGTTCTGAGAAATCACCAATACATTATTGATATTAAATGTATTTTCACAAAATAGAGAGCACATCAAAATCTGTCACGCTTACAATCATCTAAAAGCAAAAGCCACTTAAGCACATTTCTGAGATACCAAACAATTTGAGATGGAAGATATCAAGTACATTTTAACGAAAGCACATTTACCCGATTGGAAATGAGAACTATTAAAAATATTCTAATTAATTATTAAGGCAGGTGGAAGGGCCTGGAGACCTGTAATACAGGTTGTGCATTACACAAAACTACATCAGGCACCAGTCTCTCTCAAAGTTAACTTCTAATATAACATAAATCATTACTGTTCGTTTACATTAGCATAAGTTAACTATTGTGATTGAGAAATAAAGATTATTATTTATTTCTTTATTATTTATTTTATTTATTAATTCAAAATTTTACTTTTATATCACACATAAACTTTTGAATTTATAAAATTAGTAGGATTAGAAACCTTTAAATGTGACAGTGTCTTATTATTTACTATTTTAATTCACTAAAATGTACACTATGCCTAATATTAAACAGACATTCGAAATGTTAATGAAACTGATTAGCTCTATTCCAAATCGGATCGTGTTCTATTTGTTGATGCTTAGCATATTTTGAGAGCTATTTGCATAAACCGCTGTCCTACTGTGACGAATGACGAATGCTCACTTCTGATTGTAAAATTAATCAGGTATTGACACACTTTAACAATTTTCAAGGCATGAATAAATGCTATTATAATGTAGGTCCCTTACCTGATTTATTCTTCGTTCGCCTTTTTCCTTATAATTCAATTAAAATTGTTTAGTTGTAAAAGTGAACGGTGAAGGAAAACATCTTCAGGAAACCTGGACTCAAAAGTCTGAAATTGCAAATCCGCCTTGAGCAAGCGCGGTGATTAATGTTCTCTATATGAAAGAGGCCTCTGCAGTGGGACAATAAACAGGCTGGTATTATTATTACTATTAGTTGTAAAATTAGGTGCTTTGTCGATTAAACTAAAAGTACTTTTATAATATTACACTTCTAAAACAACTTTACTCTGACTATTGGTAAGCAGTTAGGGTTGAAGAAAGTTCACCATCGCAAAAGTCATCGTGTCAATTTGCTCGATAGGGGCTTCATGAGATATTTTTTGCGCCCCGCCTAAAAGACAAAATTGTTTTGTAATATCTATTAGAAATAATCACTGAACTAAAGTATTAAACCACATTACAGTGACAAATCGCGGCTTTTAATTCTAAAACCTTACAATGAATCAGTCATACGAAAACTTGAGACATAAATTAAACGTCTAATACAAGATAGCACGACTTATGGCCTGACGTTTATGAGCCTTCAACTTAAATCCAGATAAGAGTAAATTTGGAAGTCCTCGGAAATTACGAGCTTATACCGTTACTCTTTAAAGGCAAAAAGTTTATATCGTAATATTTTGACGACAGATTTGTGAGTTTTGAGTTTGTCTTCTTTGATTCTGAATACGAAATGGGTAAACTTCTTTCGCTTACATCGACTGTAGACTTATTTTAAATGTAATTTCAAAGTCAATGAATGAATGTTAACATCTGGTAAGTAAATACTTACATATATAGCTTCATGCTTTTTATTACTCAAAAGGGTTAGGCAGAGATGCAAATATAACAGCCATGGTTGGTCAGTTATGTGTCTATTGAAAGGAGAGACGTATAGCCCTTCCCTTGGATGTAACACAAATTTACCGGGCACAATTTCAGACTTCTAGAATAATATCAACAGAAAAATCCAATATCGCTTTACCTCCCCCGTTTGGGGATTGAACCTACCTTTACCCAGTACCACCAAACTACAGAGGCTACTGATGCGCTAGTTTGTGAATCGCGTAATATTTTTACTATAATCGACGAATACAATCTAGATTTTGTTTTCTCGTTCTCCCAAAACTAATTTCTTTATAATATCGTTTTAATAAAAATAATTACATATAGTCGAACTCCGCTAAGTCAGACATTTTGTCAAGGACGTCAGCGGTATTTTCCTTATTTTCTTTTGTCTGGTAAATACAGATTTTTCCTACGTTCATCGTCTATTAGACTTTAATTTTAATATTTAGACTCAAGGGTTATTTAGATTCTGTATATAATGTAAATACATACAATTATATAAAGCGAAAGAGTTTGTTTGTTTGTTTCTTTTTTTCTTTAAACGCGCTAATCTCTAAAACTACCAGTCGAATTTGAATAATTCTTTTTGCGTATGATAGCCCAGTTCTTGAAGAAGGTATAGCTATGTAACATCACGCTACTGGCGACATAAGCAGAGCAGAAACCAAAAACGCGGGTGAAACCGCGCTAAACTAATATAAATAAACTGATATTGAAACTATAAGACTTTATACAAACATGTAAATGCAGATTTAATATATGTAGCATTAGTCTACCATTGATGAATACAGAGAATAAAATGTATATTCAATTTTGAGTATGCTTACAGTTGAGCACGGGAAAGTTGGGCACTTGGCTACGGCAAACTTGAAGTAGTCATAAGGAGACTATAGTAGTTCTTACCTCAGAAAAGTATAAAACAAACTGCCACGAAGGGTTTGTAGAATTATCCGTGGATACCCTCTACAAAAGAGAACAAAATAGGGTTTTAGTTGCGATCACTTTGATCCATGCCTTTCAAATCATTGTCCAGCTCCAAACAATTAAGAGGCATGAACGCGTTTTCTAACCAAAAAAGGTAAAGGACGCATCCAGTAATATTTAAATAAAATCGCAAAACGTTGGAACCGAATACATCAAAGGCGGTGTTAGAAAACTTTTGATACCCAATTTCAAAAGCACTTTTTCTTGTTAGTGAACCGTGTCGGTGACATTGGGCTACGAATTAAGCGTCGTGTTATTATAATTAATATTTTTTGATAAATATCCCTCAAATAGTTTTGGAATAAAGTCGTCTAAGTAACCTTGATTAAATATTAATAAATTATACAATGATTAAATTATAGATCTTTGTTTCATTTTTTTAATGCCGACAGTGGCAGACGAGCCAACAGCCCACGTGATGGTAAGTGGTAACCGTCGCTCGTGGACGACTCAGAGTCTCTAGCATCTTTTCTGCAATGCCAGGGAATCTGCAATGCCGCTGCCTACCGTGAAGGGAGTGGAGTAGGTAAAAGGATTGAGGGAAATGATGAAAAAGGTAAGAGGGGAAATTGGGCCTCCGGCACCTACCTACTTATATTTATTTATTCATGTCCAGGTAGTGATTGAAAACAGTGCCCTGAATGTCTTTGTTATCAGCGTTTTCTCATCTTACTGCACACTGCAGGCTGCAGGCTGATAACTTCTTCTTGAAAAAGGCATGAGCATTAATTACCAAGTTTGCTTGAGGTGGATTGATATTTTCAGGTTTATTTTTTTCATATTGTATATCCAGATTTCACAATGTTTACGGTGTCTTTCTTCACCTGAATAAAATACCAGCAATGTTGCTTTATGTTAAGGTACAAAACATAATTCACTATTTTGGTTTCTTCATTCTAATCTGTATGCAACATCAATAAAAGTATTATAATAATGACTACGTTGCGCAGTGGGAATGCAAGTGACTGCTGTGCACGAGGTTGTGGGTTCAATCCCCACACAGGACAAAACTTTGTGTGATCCATAAATATTTGTTCCGAGTCTGGATGTATTTGTGTCCGTCAATTGTATGTTTGTAAAAGTTCCCTGCGACACGGGTGCTTGTTCCGTAGTGCAAGAGTTGTCGTATTAAGGAGAAAAAAAAAATAAACTAGTTGTGAGATTTATTGTGTATGTTTCTAGCTTTTAATATAAATGAATAAATACTACGCAATTTTTATGGCCACAAGTATCGTAAGCATGTCTTCATTCACTTCTCCTTGTAATCTATTCACAGATTTACATTTTTATGACTTTCAGTATCAAAAATACTTGCAATATAACTTTTCATGTACCACTTCTGCGTCTTGAAGTTTGCATGGTATTTGAATTCTACTTGAAAAGTTGCAAAAACTGAATAGAGAAAATAAGGAGCTGTGTTATGTTTTATGTGTGACTACATACATCAGGTGGTAGGATAGTTTTCTTCGAAAGGCTTGGATCACATTTCACAATAAATTAGCACAAACCTTGGTGTTATGTATTATTCTTTTGTACACTTAAAAATAAGGATAGAGACAAAGTAAGGTTATAAGAAGATTGTTATGGTTGTGGTAGGACACCTGCTCTGTTTTCAAGATATGTAGATAGATACATCATTCATCGTTTACTCTATTATCATCACATTCACCAATTCCTCCATCATCGTCATAATCATCATCATTTTTGTTATCACCACATAAACCTATGTCTTCATTAATCCGTACGGTAGTAGATCCACGCTGATTTCAGCATGAATGGGCCGGATCGTCCGGGGAAGTACTACCTTCTCATAGAAGATCGACTTAAGAGTAGTAGTATCTGTATACTGCATTTCGTTCGGTGAGTGAGAGCGCCGGAGGCCCAATTTCCCCCCTTTCCTCTTTCCTCACTTCCCTCATTCCCTTCCCCTAACCTCATTCCCAGCCGCCATAGTGGAGGCCACCATACCAGCAGTTTAAGACGATGGCTTTTGGTATAGTGGCCGCCACTTCTGGATTCCACTGACTGCTTACCATCAGGCGGGGTGGAGTCACTTTGGTAGGCTATAATATAAAAAAAAATGATCTTTATACAAGTAACACTAGAGTTATCTTAGCGAAACGTTATTTTAACTGCGTAAGTACGAAAGGGATTTCAAATTTACCAAAAACATTTATGTATCCAAAGAGTCTTCTATATTATCCAATTATTCTAACAACGATATAGGTACTGATATTAAAACGATTAACATAATTAAGCCACGAAATAAAAAAAACTGTAAATATATTGTGTAAAGCTAATATATTTCTGTCAGCTTAACATTATTCCAAATATTATCCACGTAATAAATCTTTATTTTATTTATGTTCATAAAATGTCTCTGATTTTAAGTCTACTTTATATAGTAACTAGTTGCCCGCGGCGCGGTTTTATCCGCATCTTTACTTACTGGTCTGCTCCCGTCGCCAGTAGCGTGATGTATAGGAATATAGAAAATTTATTTTCATGCAATTTTTTAAAATTTTTCTTTCTGTAAGAACCATCCTGATACTTCAAGGAATAATATAAAAAATGTAGGGTGATAATATAGCCTATAACCTTCCTCGAGAACTGGGATGGGATGTCATATGCAAATAAACAAAACCCGACTGGTAGTTTCAGAGATTAGCGCGTTCAAACAAACAAACAAATTCTTTCACTTTATATAATAGTGTAGATAATAAATCATAAGCTGATAAACGTAGACAAGACAACTAATGAATACGAGCAGCTTAAGACCGCTCAACGTAGAGCACCTACATACGAGTATATCAAGCAAACATACCTTACTAATAAATTCAATACAAGCAGCTAAGTATCGTGTGTAAATACATAAATTTGTCTTTGTCACGATATTTTAATAATATTACCAGTTCGTTTTCATTCAATTAATCCTAACTTTCATGGACATTTCTTTTTCTTGTCAGTGATTGCCATTCCAGTCAAATTATTATTCTTCCACATATCACTATTAAACTAAGGTACTAAAACTAAAGCGTAATCTTTCGTAAAATATTCGTATAGTGCGAAAATAGCAGAGACAGTTTAATTTTACGCGCAGACGACTTTCCGATTTGCCTAATATCCAAAATGTGAATGGAATATGCGCTAAAGGAGAATGACGGCAAAAATATGTTTACGAACATTGCGCCTTATTTTTCCATTAGTATCTCTTAAGTTTGTGCTTTCTCTTTGTATTCATCGTTATTTTTTTGTATTTTCGTAGCATATTTGTTGATATTTTTCATAAATATAATAATCACAGACGTCATGAGACGCAATGATATGTAATGTTAAAGAATTTTTTTGAGAAAATCGGGTCTTTCTAACCTTATAGACCTTGTATTTACTAAGTTGGCATCAATTATATAGGTACTACACAGTACATTGCTGCGTTGACGTAACGTGTTTACCAAATTCATTCTAGAAAACTATATAATGTCCACCGGGTTAGTGAATAGGCCTCCTGGAAGTTAATAAGCATCATTCACATTGAAACAAATGAGTTTGACTATCTGATCAACAAAATGACCATCTGCCGCAATTTTTTATTTTCTTTATTACTTCAAAATTTTAGTTTCACAAGCTCGTAACTTAACATTACTACGACACTGTTACTCTATAATAGCACTTTTACTTGTCATTTAGAGCTACCTTAATTGGTACTTAGTTTAGGCTTACATATTGTTATTACCTCGCTTTAAGTGCAGTTATGGCTGCAATAACACTGTGTGACGCTGAAAGCTGAAGTGCCTGAGCGTTAATGATACACTTGGTTTTAATATCAGTATCTCAAACACCAGTGTTTACCGGCTTAATTATTTAATAAATATAATTAAATTTTAAAACATTTTTATGCATGCGTGTTGTTTATTGTTCATGTAAATTTTATTTGCAGATTTTGCAACTTTTAAAGTTACCTGCTGGATAAAGGCCGAAATACCTATTTATACAATCATTCTGTAAACGTCATCAAAATGGCCGTCATTTAAAAGTGCAGATTAACATTTTTCGGGACAGTAAACAGATATGGCCGTGATGACAATAAAACATGTGTCTACATTACTGTCCATAAAAGGGTTAACCAAAATAAAGACCATAGAAGATCTCATCTCGATTGTTCTTAATCATCACATTTTCGAAACATTTCTACTACTATATAAATAGATCTCTCTAAGTTCTGAGTTACCCCCAGTTGCCGAGGAAAGTCATTAGAAATGATGAAACATCATTTTAAATATATTTAGTGATGTCCACATCTTATCTTTTACTGTAATTTTGTTGTACTCATTTAAAAATTGAGTTGACTAAAGGAAAAATTACATGCTCTTAGATATCGCATACTATAAAGCTGTATTCCTGAGGGGCAATGAAGTAGATATTTTAATATTTATATCCTTTGTGTTTGAAGAAAAAATAAAGTATAGTTTTACGACCAAACAAGTAACGAAGACCGGTAATAAATGATTGATACATACACTGGCTCCGAGCCAGCAAGGCTATCAGTACCACTAAGATTTAATTAAAAATAAAATAGAGAATTTGAACTCTGTTGAAGTTAAAATAAAGATCTTGTTAAACGCAAACATAAATTGGTTATACGTTGATATTGTGAAGTCACAATTGGTTCAAAAGAATTGATTTTTGGAGACTGGTTGTGAAAGATAAAATGTAATTTGTTGATGTAATTTGTCTGGTCATGGGAAGTGATATTGAAGGTATTTATTTAGCCAATTGCGATGTATACGATACTTATTTATTCGAATTTCATGCTGAAAATAATAATAAGTATAATTAACTTATTATAAATAATATTTTTTGCTATTTGTCCTAAAGCAGGATTAAAAACCTCTTCTGATTCAAAGAAAACTTGAGCATTGATAGCCATGCTTGCTCAAGATAAATTGACTAACCTAACCTAACCTAAATCCAGATTTCTTTTAATGTTTTTCTTCACCGTAAGTCAGTCATGATATCTAAAGATATTATCCTCGTTAATTCGTTTAAATTACACAGAAAAACGTGATAATCGAAGAAAAGATGTAATGAGATGTAAACTGATTTGCAATGGGGCAAGATAAGTTAATATTTAGATTGACGTTATGGGACAGGATTGACTTGGGAGCCACGTTTACGCGGCTTTTCGGTTCAACGCATTTCTGACCGACTGTTTCGCAAAACTAGCCCCTTGAGTGTGCTTTATGGGATCGTTAAGAAACCGACTGTAGAAACTAACTGTAATTTATAATATTTTTATAGAAATTTACAGCAATACTCGCAATGACGTCTTTACAACTAGGTATGTCTTTATTAATGTCGTACAAAGGTAGAAGAATATGTTGAGTGTTTATTGAACTAATTATAACGTTTATTTAATATCAAATCTTACTAATATTATAAAAGCGTAAGTTTGTGTGTGTGTTTGTTAATTGTGACCACTCAGCTCCTAAACGGTTGAACCAATTTCGATGAAAATTGGTATGCACTTAAATTCGATGCCGGAGACGGACATACTTTTTAGCCCGAAAATCAGTCTGGTTCCTGAGTTACATTAATTAAACACATACAAATTTTGCAGGGCACAGCTAGTAGACAATTTTTTTTTGCATTCGTTAGTGCTGCAATGGATAAATTCATGAACTTATTATAGAAAATGTCCACTACGATGCGTGACTTCAACTCGAGCCTCTTTAATAAGCGTAATCCTATCGCTTCTTTCCTGAGTTCTATCTCGGACGAAATTGTTCAGTATTTTTTTCGTATAAAAATATATTTTATATTTTATTGTACAAAAATTAAGCAGCATTATCGTAATGATAGTATTTTTAATACAAAATACTTTGCTCCTTTAAGAAACCAGCCAACTCACGTTAAATCTATTGAAATAGACGGTTCAAAGAAACACAAAAATATTTAAACAGTGGGTCCCACTGAAAATCAGCGCTGTTAGCTGATCACCAGCCGTCGTTGCTGGCACCACAGCATCATGCTGAGTGGGATCCAAATTTCCTGCACAGATATAATGTGACATGCAAACATGCCTTTTTTAAGCATCATTGCATTAAAATCAAAATCAAACAAGTTTAGATTTATGTTCTAATTAGATACTAGTGCTTTTAGTTTAGGTTTAAGTTAAGGTTTTGTGCTAGTTTTTAAAGCTTGTTATCTTTTGTATGTCGCGGCTGGGCAGTAAATAAATGCCTTTTCTTTATTTTTCTTTCTGAGCAACGTTTCTTAATATCGATAGTTTGTATACAATCAACTTCAACAGAAATACAATATTTTCAAGTTTATCTTCATCAAACGATGAAAGGACATCATTAATAGAAAATATTCATTTCTGTTCATTTGCTAAAATTTCTCGTTTTGTAAGAGCCGATTGAGACGTATTTGTTCTTGAATAAATTTTTTGTTTTTGATCAAAGATTGCGCCCGCTTCGTAACGGTATAATTCTACGTTAGCAGTTATTTTTTCTATTCAACCAGTTGGTTTCGTTTATGATAAGAGTGCAGCCCAGTTAGTTCGGGTATAAGCAAAAATATAATGTTAAATATTTTAATCACAAATTACTAAATGCACACACATATTCAAGTTGTATATTTTGGTTACGTTAAGCTAAAAAAAGGTAAGAAAGAAAGTTTTTTAAAGCTAATTTCTAGGAAATAATGTCAATAAAAGCTGTGATTCATCGGCAAGAACCTATTTTTTGACCGGTCTTGGACTACCTTCATCCATCGGTTGCTAGCTTTTATTTTACAACAATCAATTTATTAAATTTTTTGATAATAAATTTTAATATTATATTCACATAAAGTATAAAGTGACTTTTACGTTAAAGTTTTCACCCCCACGGGCACGTAGCGTTGCATTAAATAAGAATTAGGTAAGTTAATAAACTTATATCTCGTAGGTATTTTAGGTAACGTCTATACGAAATTACAGATATCATAATTCAGTTTTGAAGTTAGTGCCAAGTAAATACTAAATAACTAAATACTATAAGAACCTTACTACAATAGCAAATTAAGATTGATATACCTATAGGTACCTAGTTATTGTTTTGCTTGACACCGACTTCAAAATTATAAAATACTTACCTATTTAATTATTTCTGATCAACAAAATCAAAATACGAATTACTTTGTGCTATGTAAATTAACTTTTTACTTTTTAGTTTCCGTTTGAAGTCGATTTTTTTTTTGTTAAAAATTATTTTAAATCTATCACTCCTACATCTATCGACAATAATATGGCAGCAATGTTGATTTACAGATCGTATTTTTCTTCTATGTAGTTTGTTACCAAACTAAATATTGAATTATGGGTCGCGTACTTGTTAGCTAGTAGGTAATGTTAAAAAGCTAAACCATACGATGATTGGTACTTTAGGCACTAGTTTAATAGCACGGGATCTAAGATTTTATATTCAAATTCAACTGTATCATAAATATTTATTGTTAATTTGATTAATACTAATACCATGAAGTTTCTGTCTGAAACCGCAATACCGTCTGACACATAATACATCTCTTTTGATGATAAACAGCTCAAATTATCACCTGGAATATTCAGTGTTTAACTAAATTGGCAGTAAGGTTGTAGGCGTACGAAATGCTGATCATTATGTTAATAGAACGTAAAAGCAAATTTCATTTAGAGCCTCGTTTAAATTCTGACTAACGTTTTCGACTACGTTTCTACCAATTACTTTGTCATTGAACAGTGTTATTTTACTTTGTGTATTATTTATCAAATTTACATAAAGAAATAAATTATGTTATGTTTATATTCGCTACTGTTTCGGAAGCATTTTTAAATAACTGGTGTCTTTATATCTTTATATAGATACTGTGATAGATACAGTATATATTATGCACTTTTAGTGAAAAGAAATTAGGTATATATATATAATAGCAGATTAGTTCAATATATTTAAAATAAATGCAACACAAAAACATGCATTTAGAAAGTCAAATGTTTACAAAAATGTGTAAGTACCATAGTACTATGCAAAATGACGAAATCTCAAGAGATAGCAAACTTTCGGTAAGCTGCCACAACATTAATAAAGCATGGACCAAACAAATGATCAGTATAAGGCGCCTAACATAAGTCTTCCTGAGGAGGAAAACAGACATCTGTCACGTGTTACTGTTTTTACGGTAAGTAAGCTCAGTAAAGCTGGAGGCAAATTAAGCAAATATTTCTGGACAGTGTGTTGATTTTATTTTGTAGCCGGCCGTCGTGTGATCTTCACAATTTTATCTGAGCTTTTCTTTAAAGTTGTGCAAGGTTATACTGCACAGCAAACACCAGCGTTACCTGCGTTCTAAATAATACCTTGATCCTCTGGTCACAATTTCACCTGACAAGTGTACTAATCATGACAAACATCTCCCTTTTACAGCCTTCTTTCACGGCGACTTTTCGTAGCGAATGCTCGCGAGTGTGCATTGATACAAATGAAATGCGTTTTAACCCCTGCCCACACCATGATTTTCAGTCGCGGTGCAAACGCAGTACTGCATTGCTTGTGCATGCAGTGATGCAAACGCAATTCAGTAACGGTACAAAAATGATTTGTCCACCCTTCATGCTAGTTTCCATCGGAGTTTCCACGTCACGCGTTTCAAAAAGTCGCCGTGGGCAAGGGCCCTTAGTTGCAACTTGTCGTTAAGGTACGTTCCGTTATGAGATGGTATAAAAATCTATGTTTCATTACAGTGGTGACAGACTAGTGGAGTCTTAAGTCACTTTTTAAGGCCAAGAACCAGTGACTTAAAGAGTTAAACGTGTTTTTTTGCAAATAAGTTTTTTGATAATAAATTAAGTTTTTGACAAAATATAAAACTTGACAAAAAGCTTGATGACTTATATTAGTGAAAAGCCGGGTCTAGTCAAATGAAGAATGTTACCTATTATTAATTTTTAGCTTTCCATATTCTCTATTGAAAATAAAAAATATGTGTAAAATAATTATTTCGATACATTCAATAGTTTTCGAGATTTTGAATTTTAAAAACACGTGTGCTCGGCGAGATTTCGCCGGCTGGCACTCGCTGCTGTGACGTCATAGCTCAACACCGCCCGCACGCTCCCGTTGACGTTTAAACTTTAGAACTGATTTAGGAGGTATAGTGATAAACTATGTCTAATCTTAACACAAGAAAATCATGTGTTCATTTTGGCACACAAAATGTACAAACACGATCAACATCAATGCACCAGAAAAATTGGTTTTTAATTAATTTAAAATAAGTATTTAACAAAAAATAAATAACACGTAAGTAAGTCTTTAAAAAGACTTACTTACGTGTTCCATTTGCCTATATAAGTACAAGTTCTTTGTAACTCTTTATACCTACCTATTATTTGTACAGTTTTACTCAATGTGTTCGCAATCTATTCATATAAGTATTTAGTCATTTTTCTATACAGACAGAATATTATGATAAATCTATGCTCTGATCTTCCATAAAACTAGTAAATACAATATAATGTATAGGTACCTAGTTAGTATATCTATCTACTTTATTTCAAAGGTGATACCTAAAGTTTTTATCAATGTTTAGACATACCTAGAGTAGAGGACTAGCGGATAAAGTATTTGAGTTTGGAGGAAGGGGGGAAAGGTGCGGGCTTGTTCATTGGCGTATTAAAAGTAATTTACGAGAGCCCCGTCGGGGTAAGGTTTTACCAAAGAAAACATATAAGCACATACTTTTTTTGAACATGCTGACGTATTTGGAGAGCGCTTGAGCCATTTGCCCTTACTACATAAAAATAGATCTATCTATACTATTAAATAAAGCGGAAAAGTTTGTTTGTTTGTTTGAACGCACTAATCTCTGAAACTACCAGTCGGATTTGAAAATTCTTTTTTCATATGATAGTCCAGTTCGCGAGGAAGGTTATAGGTTATGTAACATCACGCTACTGGTGACGAGAGCAGAGCAGTAAGCAAAGACGCGGGTGAAACCGCGCCGCGGAAACCGTAGCCGTAATATTTCTGTTTATTTTCTTAGGAAAAGGTATATTGCTATGTTGTCTTAGTAAACAACAAATACATAGGTGTACATTTGGAGACGTTGAGATAAAATAGACTTTTATCAAATCGTACAATTTACCTCTTTGACAGAATGAACTGAAACGTAAAGATGCTACCTCACCGCGAGCATTCACCTGTAATGTAACGTTACAGAGCCAAGCATTACATCAGTGACGGAGTCCAACCGAGCATTACAACTTTATAATACAATCCATAGTATAATATTATAAATGCGAAAGTAACCTTGTCTGTCTATCTGTCTGTTACGCTTCCACACCTAAAACACTGAACCCATTTTAATGAAATTTGGTATAGAGGTAGAATAGATCTTGGGGAACAACATCTATATTTCCATACTAATATTAAAAATGCGAAAGTTATCTGTTTGTCTGTTACGTTTTTACGCCTTAACCACTGAATCGATTTTGATGATACAGAGATAGAAAACAACATAAGCTATCTTTTATCGCAAAAAATGTTTTGAAAGGGTTGAAATAGGGAATGAAAATTTGTATGGAAAATGCGATATATCCGACATTCACGCAGGTGGAACTGCGGGCCACAGCTAGTGTGTAATACACTGACGGACTCATAAACTGCATCAAAGTAATAGACGACTTTGAAATTTATTTTTTAACCAAGTATGCACAGTTTCTATACAGATTAAAATTGAAACCTCTAGATTGGTTCGTGAACTTTAAAACAGCGTAGGGTTATATCCTTAAATTTAAGTTTGTGTACTGGAAAGGACCTTAAGACTTTTTTGAAGAAAAAACAGAAATCTAAGGAAAATTGGTTTAATAAAAAAAATGGTTTTAACAATAGACACAAACTTTATGCAAGGGTTTATTTATGTTTTAATAAGGTGTATTACCTCCACGTGCCCTTATTACGGATTCTAATCGGTTCTGCATAGATTTTATTAGGGGTATTAAAAGATCTTGCGGAATATTGTCCCATTCTTCTGAAAGTGCTGTTCTTAGTGCTGCCACTGTCGTGAGCACAGGATTTCTCGCATATACAGCTCTTTTTAAATTGTCCCAAACATGCTCAATGGGATTAAGATCCCAACGTATCCCAACCTTTTCGCAATATTGTCGAACTTGTGCAGCAGCGTGCGGCCGGGCATTATCCTGCATTAAAGTAAAATTTTCGCCTATGAATCCCATGTAAGGCACCACGTGATCTTTTAAGATCTTTGTTATGTAGCGATGTGCAGTCAAACCCCCTCTATTACCGTTTTGACGGACCATGTCTATGAACACAAGTTCTGTTCGCCCGTTCATCGATATGCCACCCCAGACCATACACGAACCGCATCCAAAAGGAACACGCTCCTCAATGCAACTTTGAGCATATCGCTCCCCACGTCGACGATAGACTCTTCTGCGACCATCTGCACCATATAAACATGTCCTACACTCGTCCGAGAACAATACGGAGGCCCATTGCTCTTCTGTCCAATTTAGGTGATCACGCGCAAATCTTAAGCGAGCTTGTCTGTGAGCTACAGACAACTTTGGACCATTTGCTGGTCTAAAATGAGTGATATCCGCTTCCTTTAACATTCTTCTTATTGTTCGTGCACTTACATTTACTCCACGCACTTCATTAAGCTCTGTTTTGATGTTAACTGACGTGAGGAAACGATTTCGCAGGGAAGTTGTAACAATAAATCGGTCATCACGACCGGTGGTTGCTCGAGTCCTGCCTGTACCACGTCTCCTTCTGTAAGAACCTGTCTTCACAAACCTTCTGTATATTCTAAAAACCGTAGACTGGTTTAAATTTAAATTTCTACCAATCGTTCGTTGATCCAAGCCCTCCCGCACCATTGCTACAATTTGAGCCGCTTGTTCGGACGAAGTCTCCATTTATGGTTCAAAAACTCTCGATGAGTTAAAAAACTAACCCAAAAATTCTGCTGGTAACAATAATTCAATTGACAAAAGAATAAAAAATCAATGCGAATCAATTTAAAACTTTGCTTTAAATAACACGCAAATCTGATACTACGAGTAAATTTTCTTTGCCCGGTTATATTCATTTGTTTTACTGCAGTTCTATTTTTAAATTTTGCTTTTTTTTAAGATTAAGAGCCAGTCTCTCCATATTTATATAATTTAATCTAAAAAGTTTCCATACTTATTAAAAAAATCATTTCAAAGTAATCCTGAACTTTGATGCAGTTTATGAGTCCGTCAGTTTATTTTGACCAGATTCTAAATTTACATTAAAATAAACTAAAAATATAATAATAATATTAAAATAAAATTAAATGGGTAATCATTATGGGGATCAGAGCAGAATCGTGTTCAATTAATCATATATATATTTGACACAACGTGCTTAAAATAAACACTTATTTTAGTTAGGGCATCAAATAGATTACCATCCTGATTAATCCAGTTTTTGTAGATTTGAAATTCAATTTGTTGATTTTACTTCCTCAAGTTCATAAGGCCAAGTATATCGCCTTATTTGAAAATAAATTTGTATTTTTTTTTTTTAAATTTTGTGATGGAGGGTTGGTATTTTTGATTATTATTATCTTATATTTGGACTATAGGAGGAAAAAACAGTCAAATAACTGTAATTAGAGGACTGTGTAGCATGTTGGAATTTGAACTATTATGAATGTGTGATTTCTCGTTTATAATTCAAACCAGCTCTCTGCAGCGCGGTTTCACACGCGTCTTTGTTTACTGTTCTCCTCCCGTCGCTAGTGGCGGGATGTTGCATAGCGTATATGCTTTCTTAGGAACTGGGCTATCACACACAAAAAGATTATTAAAATCCGACTGGTAATTCAAAAAATTAGCGCCTTCAAACAAACAAACTCTCCCGATTTATATAACAGTACTAGTTTTCCGCAGCACGGTTTCACCCGCGTCTTTGCTTACTGCTCGTAAGCGTAGCGTGATATTACATAGGCTATAACCTTTCTCGAGAACTGGGCTATCGCACGCAAAAATATTTTTCAAATCCGACTGGTAATTTCATAGATTAGAGCGTTTAAACAAACAAATAAACAAACAAAATCTTCCACTTTATATACTAGTATAGATTACATCTGCATGGTAATATCGGCTCGTTTTATTTTTATTTAGAAAAATGTTTTGGGGTCAAGTTTACAACATTGATTACATCAATAGTATTGTGTTTTTTTTAGTTGAGAACAGTAAAATATATATGAAACATAAGTTGCGCCCTACGGCTTCGCCCGCGCCCAAAAAGGTGATTTGTCTTCCTCGAGAACCGGACCGATATTCAGGATAAAAAGCCTATGTCCGACTCCGCCACTGAATTTATCTACATACCAAATTTCATGAAAATCGGTTCAGCCGTTTAGGCGCTGAGTAGTAACAAACATACACACACACAAACTTTCGCATTTATAATATCAGTAGAATGTAAGCAAAACAGAATCCTATCAATACAACTTCAACATAACAGACGTGAATGACATGCCCGCGACTTTAAACAATAGTACGGTTTGTTTGCGGTACAAACACAGCTGTGTGTACCAATCAGAATGTTTCCCCACAGCTCCCTTGTGTTCAAGAAGGATTCCCTTATCCTACAACTGTACTGTTTACCAATTGTATTATTGTTGCAAATTGTCAAGTATTGTTTAAAGAAATGCTACTGCTTATTCCGTTTGTAGGTTAGCTTGGTTATTATAGATGTTATTTTATGAAAGAAAGACAAAAATAAGTGTTTCACAAAATCGTTTTATTAGAGGTTACCATACCAGCTGTATTGATAATGGTAATTGGAATAGTGTCAGCCTTTCACTCTTTGACTTACAGAGTGTTAACACTTGCCGGGACAGTAAACGTATATGGGCGTGATGACAATAAAACATCTATTGTGCCTACAATACTGTCCTGTACTCTGGAACTACTAGTTGGATTTGAAACATTTATTTTGTTTATTTTAGCCCAGGTTCGCAAGGAAAGTTATATGTTATGTAATATCACGCTACTGGCGATGGGAGTAGAGCAGTAAGCAAACACGCCGGTGAAACCGCGCCGCAGATAGCAAGTACAATATATTAAGGCAAATATCTCGTATAATAAATTAAGATAAATATCTACATATCAAACTTGAAGATAATAAATTTTGTTGAGTTAATGTAAGCTCATTAACAAAGTTATAAAATAAGGATAAATTAAAGGAAATTCTTCAAATACTCATATGGGTTCAAAGGGTAACTGTATACAAACAAACTTTGAAGTAAATCACTGGGACTTCAAACTTTGTTAATGTCTTGTTAACTAGGATTAAGTCAATGTTAAAACAACAATGTTTCTTCTTAATGCTTTGGGAAATTGTACGAAGGTTTTACTGTGAAATATTGTCATGTATGTCAAAATGATGTTACGTTTGACGTTTTGAACTCCATCAGTACAAATGTGTATAGTGTCTTCGCAGAGACCCTGGCATTTGAGAAGTTCATGAACAACAATCACAACTTACCATTACGTAGGTTGTTGACTCGTCTGCTACACAAAGAGAAGAGCGCTGAAGGCCCAATTCCCCATTTCCATTTTCCTCACTTCCCTCAACTTCACGTACCCCACTCCCTTCACGGTAGGCAGCGGCTTCGAAGAGTCCCTGGCAATGCGGCAGCAGTGCCAGAGACTCTGGGTTGTCCGTGAGCGACAGTTACCACTTACCTTCACGTAGGCTGTTTGCTCGTCTGCTACACGAGACAATAAAAGAACACAAACAAACTTGATGGAAATATGACATGATTTATGATGAATGATCTAAACCACATTGACACCTGATTGTCATAGAAATATTTGAACCTAAATAAAATAGGGATGCTACAGCGTCGGCCCCGTATGTTACGGAAACATCTATGCCTGTTGATCGGATAACATTACATTTAGCATTGACCGGCTTTTGCAAGTTCTGCAGCTCAATATTTGAATTTTAACACATTTAATCTTGTTTAAAGAACTTACAGGTCATATAACGAGTAGATGCGATACTAATATAATTCTCAAATTCAAAATTAATTTAGGAACATAAAATTGAATAACAATAAAATTATTTATTCACCACTAGCTTTGTTTAACTTGAAGACGCCTTTAGATCAAAGTTCAGGCAATGAAATTGAAACTAAACTTTACAAAGCGTTATTTGGTAATTAACGTATAAGAAAAGGGTCTATTTAAACATTTGTGGTTAAAGTATAAATAAGGTGTCTCTTAACGTCGTCAAAGGCTTTTCTAAATTCCCTTTCGGTTTAGTTAGCGTACATTAATGTTGTTATAATGAGAATAGATGCCTGTAGGATTTTATTAAATTACACAACGAATTTTAACGTAATTTGGAAAAGCCAAGAAAAGTTAGGCTTTATCAAAGTTTATAAATTTTCAAATTAAATTTATCTGGTAATAATAATGTTTAGTACTGAAATTAGAATTAGTAAATTAGCTAAATTTTTAATAACTAGTAAATGAGGTAGCTTTTAAAGTGAAAATAAATTTCTATTTTAATATTACTTATATAATTAACTAGTACTTACTTACAATTTATCATATCCATAGATTCCTAAAAAATATATAAACTATTTACTACTTATCTGATATCTTAGTTAACGATTTAATTATCCTCCTCCTCCTTTAAAAACGCCAACACCAACATTATTAAATTCGTAAGTTTAAAATAAATTAATACCAAGAATCAGGACAGCAAATTTCTTAAATAAATGACCTTCACTAATTTGCGGGCGAGAGTATTAAAAAAACGTAGAAATTAACGTAAAGTCTCAAATAAATCAACAAATTCCTGAAATAATTTGCATTACGCTTCGTTTACAATAGCCGTCACTAACTGGTGTCATGGAGGAAATCTTGTTAATTAAAATATACCGTAAATTATATCCTAAATGGTTGTTACTCAAGCGCCTGGAGCAGTTCGGTTAGCGTCGTCTTTGCGAGTGTTATTGCTATGATATATATTCAAGGCGCTTATGAATTTTGGACGTTTTTTGAATTGTAGATCTTTTGGGAAATGTTTTTTCTTTCAAACCATAGCCTATTTTTATAGGTACTTACTAATATCAATTTCGATATTTAAAATATGTGTTGTAAGATCGTTCTCGTGTGAATAAAATTTAATGTGTCGCAAGGTACCTACAGTTGACGATATGCCAGGCAGCCTAATAACAACGTATTTCTACGCAAAAATCGTAAATGCTATACTTTTGTACTTGCACTTCAAACATTCCTAATCACTGACTTTTTATCTTCATCTGGTTTATTTCACAAACATAATCAAACTAGATTCATCTCTTGGGTTCAACCATGTATATTACCAAAAACGAGCTATACGTTCTATCTACAACCTAGGTTCACGAGACTCCCTGAGAGAGCGATTCAAAGAGATAGGTATATTGACAGTTGCATCTCAATATATATATGCTAATGTTGTTTATGTTAAGAGTAACATTAGTCTATATACTAGGAATTGCGATGTGCATGAGATTAACACCAGGGGTAAGCATAAACTGGTTGGCTCACACTATCGCTTACATAAAGTCCATAATTCGTTTACGGGACTTGGTGTACGTTTATTTAATAAATTACCTATCGACATAATGGATAAACCCTTAGACAAATTTAAACAAATTGTCAAAAAACATTTAATACTTAAGGGTTACTACACTGTTAATGAGTATCTGAACGATAAAAGTCATGGGATGCTCGCTTGACGAAGGAGTAAATTAATTTTACTCTTAATTTTAATGACATTATACTTAAAGGACATATTATTGTTAATTATTGTATGAATGACATTTTTGATGATTATTATGAATGACATGCTTTAACAAATAATTTTTTGATTAATTTATTGATACATTTTGACATAATTTATAAAATGTTTTTTTTTTTTTTTTTTTGTATTAATTTTAAATGCCATGATGCCCGAGCCATATTTGAACAGTTAAGTACACATTTTGTATTGTTTTGTTAAAATTGTATACTTAGTATTGTTAAATTTTTTTACATTGTGATTTGTGAAATAGAGGTACTTTGTGAACTCCTGTGGTAAATTAAGTTCATCTTACTTTATACTTATACCAAAAATTAACAGTTTATATAATATCTATATAGAAACATTTATCACAGTTTACATGTTGCCTTTACCTTTTGTAGCAATATGCAAATTGAGGCAGCCTGTAAAGCACACATTTTACTTTTTAATTTTCTTTACAACATAGAAAGCTGTAAGTAATTAAGTATCTATAGAGTTAAGTATTGCCTGCGTCACTTTGCATGCTACTTGAAACTGTAACTTACAAAAATTGTAATAACCTGGCGATTAAAAAGAGTGGCCTGAGTTTCTTGCCAGTTCTTCTCATGGCTCTACTTCGTCAGCGAACTGGCTGTAGGTTAATTTGCTGACATTTTGTAAACTTTGACGTTCATAAGTGTTAATTTAATTAACTTAAATGAATAAACATATATTTCATTTCATATTTCATTTCATTTCATTCATTTACCTGAATTCAATCCTGTCGATGTTGCATAAAAACTACCATAAACTAAGCTTCAAAGATCAAGTATATTTTGCGTTTATTCAGTCTTCAAATATCGTGTTATTCCGTTATACATAATTATACAAACCCATAACAACATAATAAATACAAAAATAAACCTCGAGCTCTGCATTAGCTACATTTCCATTTCTTACCGTTGGCTGGCCCTCTCATGCAGGCTGGAGAGCGTCTTCAGAATTAATTTTCTGTGTCACCGCTCACTTTAATTGCGCGTTCTTACTGATATTAGTTACCTTTACTTGTGCCGTTAAGTAGAAATGCAAATGACGTTGATTTTACTTAGCTATAGGTTGATAGATACGTCTTAGAATGATTAAAGTCTTTTTTATACAACTTATGATGCATTTGGCTCACCTGTCTGTAACATGTGGACATCCCGGCATTTTCGCAGCAATGCTGTAACAATGAAAATACATTCAAGCTGTGTAAAGAGACTTGCCATGCTAGCGGTTGCAACAACATTATCTACAATGCATTACACAATGACTGCCCCAATTTCTCCTAACGTAGAAGTCTGTGCGGTTCCGAAGCTATTTCAGTTGGTGTATAAGTTCGACGATAGCAGTTTGGAGAGTTAATTACTATGAATTTGTTTACTACAAACTGTTGTAGACTGTCGGAAATTCGTACAATTGTTATAACTGTGATTTTGAGTTCAATTATTGACTTTTTGAGCTATAGATGCTTAGAGAACTATAGGTTTAGCTAAAATTATGTTTACCTAGTGGACTCGTATCCGAATACGGTTCTCTTTTTGGCTGACTTGATGTCATATTACTTGATATCCCTCAAAATGTTTTCATTGTCTATGTCCAATGTATCTTTGGTTAGATCTTTGTGTCGAGTTCATCTGAAAAGACACTAACTTTACTTTTATGTCGTTCTTTACACACATCTTCATCTTTTCTTTGGTCTCCCTCTATTCCATCCCTTAGAGACACTTAAAGTCACTTAGGTACACTTAGAGTCTGCGTACTTATCGCCTTATTGGAGTCACCAAACAACCTATTAAATGCAGTTACGATTACAGATATTTTCTCTATACAGAAACCTATTTTCATTGATAATGATAACACTCGAGCATGAAACAAAATCCTAAAATCTAATGCAAAAATAGAAAACTTGAGTAAAAACGATATATTTTATATAAAACGATATATTTTATATCGTTTTATTTGAAACGATAAATATAAGAAATCTGTAAAGTTAATCACTATAAAAACATTTCAGCGTAAATATTGCAGCAATTTAAACAAAAATTATAAAAAAATCACTCGAGTTTAATTTCAATTTCTAGAAGTTTACGGTCTTCGTGTAGAAATAAAAATAAATTCAACCTAAACATCTGTCTGCAATTCATTAAGAATTATTTTTCCTTTAAAATTAACTTGCTCTGTAACTGTAGCAAATAGAGAATAAAACATTCTTGTAATTACGGCACATCTCATTCATATTTTATTCAAGAACCAAATTATACAAGCGACATTTTTAATCTTCCAGATACAATTATAATGTTGAGATAGGGAATGGCAAACCAGTCGCAGGTAAATAATATAATAAATTGATTAAAATATAAATATACTATTGGTACTCTATCCTTTTACAAAGAGATCGATAGCAGATTGCATTCAAAGAAAAAAATTTAATATAAATCTATATTACCTTTAGAAAGCGCAAGAGTTTGTTTGTTTGTTAGTTTAAACGTGCTAATCTCTGGAACTACCAGCCGGATTTGAAAAATTCTTTTTGCGTATGATAGCCCTGTTCTCGAGAAAGGTTATAGGATACGTGACATTACTTTAACTGGCGACGCGAGCAGAGCAAAGACGCGGGTGAAACTGCGCCGCGGAAAGCTAGTATAATATATGATAAATGTCAAATGAAATCTTAGTTCAGAGTTCAGTTCTCAGTTTAGATTATGTATTCATTCATTCGATTTTAGTACAAATTCTAAGGATGAAAAGTATGGGTAGTGATACTCACAAAAATAAAATAAAAAGAGAATCATGAACGAAAATTATTTCGACCATTCAGTTTCATGATACTAATAACAATGCTATCAAATAGGATCGTCTTGGAACATCTGTACAAGCCAGTTCATACTAAAATGAGCACTTTTATACAACTTATTTAATATGAACTTATAATAAACTAATATAATAAACTTTGCTATTCTCTTTAAATTACTACTGGCTTATAGTTTTTCAAGTCACCAGTGACATAGTAGTGTATAATAGATAGCAATATTGTTAGGGTTGATAGTAACAATACGTCCAAATTCAAATAATATTATTTTTTGAGTGTTTTTAAAACAAATTTGATGGCAAACATGTATACGGCCCACCTGATGGTAAGTGGTAACCGTAACCTATAGAGATGGTTGTGTTTTTTAAGCATCGCAGAAGTAATAATGCTTAGAAAACACAACCAAGCCGTTGCCGACCACCGAAAAAGGGATGAAGAAGAAAAAGGGAAACGGAAGAGCACTGAGACCGAAGAGGGGGTATTTATACTACTCTTACGTTGATCTTCTATGATAGGGTAGTACTTCTCCGGTCAATCCATCCCATTCATGCTGAAACCAGTGGGGATCTGCTACCATACAAAACGTACCAACGTAATTTTCTCGGTTCAGAAACAGTCTAAGCGAAGATAGAGAATCTTTGCATAGACTGTTTCTGAACGTCCCGAATTCTTCTTCTTTTTCTTCTCTTAACATAAAAAATGCATTATCTACTTACTAAAAACATGTACAAAGCTTTGGTCCAAACAAAAGAAATGAGTGTCAAAACTAATGCAGCAATGTGACTTTTTCAAATGCCTGTTTAAAACATTTCTAAGTTTACTTTGGATATAACTAACGCGGGGGTGGGGACCCCGAACATAGATATAAAACGCTACAAGCCTCGTGTTTAAGGGTCACTTCTTCTTTGTATGAAAAACGTCCCTTGTTTTGTAAAAAGAAAATTATAGTCTGGCTTAACTTTAATTCTTGTTTTCTTTTTAGTTTAACTTTTCAATTTATTCGCTTGTCAACCCTAAGTACAAGCACAACTCGCAGCTGGTCGCAGCTTACGATTTAATGCTCCAGCGGTGTATGCTGTGATGATGCAGTTTTATTACATACTAGCTTGTACACTATACTTAGTAGTTTGGTCGTATACTACAAAATATCGAACTTTGAGAGATTTAGTATCGGTTGAAATAGCTTTGTTTATTCAATGTTTATCATGTAAGCACAATGTTGCCTATGTAAGAGTACTTGGCAGTCTCTAATAATGCTAAATCTAGTCTGGGATCTCGGAACAAGACTCGGGGATCAGACCGGAATGACTAAATATGCAGGGGATCAGAACGGAACTTAAGAATAATAATAATCTTAGGGGATCAGTTCTGGGGGATCAGACCGAAATAACTCAATTTAATAAGAAGTAAAATGGAAAAAATATATTCACTTCTCAATATTACAAAACGACGACTTATCATGTTTTCAGTATCGAAAATCCTAATGCATTTTGTAATACAGTCATCCATTAAAATATCAAGAAAAGTGTTAAGCTTGAACATCAATTATTGATCAACGCCAGCTATGAACTTTACAAGGACATGAAAATAACCTACCAGTAAATACGAAAGTTTGTATGGATGTTTCACGCTTCTTTATGCAAAAACAACCGAATAGATTTTAATGAAATTTTACAGTATTATACCTTATATATCAGAAGAGTACATAGGCTATAATTTATAAAGATATAATGTTTGGCCAAAATATCCATCAAATCCTAATTTAACGGACACAAGCTAATCTATTGCATAAGATATGAGATGTAATTTGTGAAACAAAAAACAAAAATGATATTGAACAATCTTCACAATGTTTGATTGGATTTCAACTGTTGCAATATATCCAGCTTTTTGTATTATTAAAATCACGTTATCGTTTAACTAACATTATTGAATTCTGAACGTAATTCTAAAGGCTGTTTGTCGCAACTTAGTCAATATTTTTGAGCTGTTTCGAATTTTTCTTCGAGAAATAATTCGACTCAATAGTGGTGACATAGAGTCTAATTTTGAAAACTCAATCTTTTCAACATGATGTTTTTGCCCTGTAGTAATACTTCTTAAGTACTTTATAGCTATGTGGTCTTCAGTCATAAATATAAAACCACCCATCTCTTTACGTACACGCGACTAAAAATACAATTATACAAAACTATACCAAGCGTAGTCACAATACGTCGAAGCAGTGCCTGCGTTGGCCGTAATCACGCTGGTGATAATAATAATAATAATAATAATAATATTTCAACAACTACACACAACGCCATCTAGACCCAAAGTAAGCATATTATATGCTTGTGTTATGGGTTCTAGAATACGGATATACATACTTAAATACTTTTTTTTTTGTAAATACATACATATTATACATAGAAACACCCAGACCAATGCAAATAAACATGTTCATGCACACAAATATTTGCACTGAGCGGGAATCGAACCCGCGACCTCTGCGTGGCAGTCCATACACAGTACCACCGAACCACAGAAGCAGTCAATAATGATGACTTTGTAACTCTATTCCTTTATTAAAAACTATCTACGATCAATACTACAGTGTGAATATACCCTTATTGAGTGCACAGTTGTACAATCTAAAGCAATTCGCTTTAATCACTACGTTTGGCAGATGAATTGTCGATTGTAGCGTTGTAGCTGTACGTTGAAACAATATGGCCGTTCTAGTACGGTTTGGCTCTAGGTATTTATCAAATGATTGACTTATGAAGATTGATAATACTCACTGATGAAAGTTTTATTTTGGAATTAGATGGTTCAAAAATGAGTCAATGTTTTATTCTTATTAAATAAAACAATTGATGAACTGAATTTAATGAGTTGATATAAAATTTTGTAAAAAAATAAAGTTTCCAGTTTAATACAAGTTTTTTAAGCTAAATAAAAATATTTAAAAAACCTAGTACATAAAATATAGACTAGCTTATAAATAAATCTAGGTATATTAAAAGATTTATCGAGATTAAGAGAATAATAATAATAATACAACCAAGCTGGTGCTAACCGTAAGGGGAAAAGAGAAAGTAAAGGAAGAGAACATCCCACCGCAACCTCATATTATAGCAATCATATTATAACCTTACTTTGTATCTATCCTTGTTTTTAATGGTACAAAAGAAAAAGACAAAACACAATGTAACATTAAAATAATACTGCTATTAGAGGTGGAGATAGGTCCCCAGAAGCGTCAATTAGGCTGCCGGCGTTTTTACATATCGAACGAAATGTATTAATACTCATGTTCACGTTGGTATTCCGTAGAGAATGCTAGTCGATATGCTAATCCTTATATTATACTAAAACCAGCAAAGCCGTTCAACTGTATTACTACTTGTTTTATGAACAAAAAATTGAAATGTATTTTCTTGTTTATTCTAGTGTCTTTTAACAAAAACTGAACATTATTTTTTGAGATATTAATCTCTGACTCGTTGAAAAAGAACTTTATTTTACTGTAGCAAAACCATAAATAAAGAAATACCTTTAACAGTTAATACTTTTTGTACACAGTAGGTATGACTTCGAAAAGAGAAACGAAATAACAACACGGTACATATTACAGGATAATAATCCTTAAGCCTTTAGCTTAAGATGTATTTTTCCAAAACACAGTTGATAGAAATGTTAATAAAATATTTTGTATTTATTGAAGAAAATTATTTGATTTAATATAATAGAAGCTATGTTAAGCACTTGCTGAACGTTTGAGTGGTTGATTATGGTTTTTATTTAGTTTTATCAATAAATTTAAACTTAATGTGTAAAGCTGAATGGTTTGTTTGTTTGAACGCGCTAATCTCTAGAACTACCAGTCAAATTTTAGTTCGTTCAGTATGTCCTTATTACGAAAACTTTTGTAAGTTAGTGTTTGATTAATAATATAATACAACAACTATACAACGCTATCTAGACCCAAAATTAGCATATGTTAGGTATAGCTTGTGACATGAGTTCTAGAAGGCGGATAAACTTTACTTAAATACTATTTATTTATTTCTTTGTAAATACATACATATTGCACATAACAAAAAACCAATTCAAATAGTCATGTTCATGCACACAAATATTTACACTAAGCGGGAATCGAACCCGAGCTTGAATACATCATTCATGAGTTTCCTACAGCCTTCTCATCTCATGTAAAGGTTTGATCACTATTGTTCGGTTGACTGATTACGCTAATCAATTATATGTATGTACTTGTATACACTTCATTAGCGAAGTTTAAACAACATAAGGGTACGTTAGACTTACACAATACGTATTGTATTTAAATTCACCATATTCCTGCTTAAATTATAATTGCAACACCAATGTCAACCAGTCGATTTATTTAGTTCATATTTTTCTTATTATATATTTTTAGAGATACCGCAATTCCCGTTTCCTTTTTCCTCACCTCTCGTCATTCTATCCCTATTTCGTTCACTTAAAACACTCCTTAAACGGTATGCAGCGGCTTTGCAGAGTACCTGTCACTGTTGACAGTTATTGACTGTTGGCTCGTCAGCCAATGTCGGCAATAAAAAAAAATCTTCTACTTGTGCTATATCAGATTATTCTAGGTTGGAAAATACATAGCCATGATTGGCTATTTAGAAATATTGCAATTACTTTTATTGCCACCTAGTTATATTGGTAGTGATAAAAATATGTCACGACATTATTTGTAGTGGGTATCCCTCAGGGCACCATTCTTGGTCCTTTTCTATTTTTAGCCTTTTCTTATATGAATGTCCAGGATTTTGGTATAGTGCTATTTACATGACCCAATGCCCCTAATCTTTCAAGTAGGACGTGATAAAGTAAATAGTTTGCTCAAATGACACCTACAGTCCTTGACAAAGAATCTGCGTATAATACTAAAAAAGTAAAAATAAATGAATGTCTAACATGAAGATTACTTGCTTTTTTGTTAATTATTTATTTTAGGTGCAAAACAAAATATGGGTGTTTGGCAATATATATCTTACGCTTATAATCACAAGGCTTAAAATTGTCACATCGCATTTTACATGTTACGTGTACATCACTGCTTCAGAGGTTGCGATATGTACCGTAGTTACTGTTTCTGCTACTGCTAGCCTATATACCATCGCACCGCCATAGTGATTAACTTAATTTAAAGAAGAAGAAACAATATTTTTCTTATCTAACGTAACATGCTTTTGCATACATTTAATAATATTGTGGCTATTGCATAAAGATTGTTATTTTCTGACAATTAAACAGATTTGCGTTATCGAACTTTTGAAATATATATTAAATTGATTTTTAATGTATAATAATATGATTGACAAATAAATAAATAATGTGGATAGTTTATACATTTCTTCTTACGAAAAGTTATTTTATTTAAAAATAAATAAATAAATAAATAATAAATTTTAATGAAACGTTTACTTATTTCTTTAAAAATCATTTCTTTATAAATCAATAAATAAAATTACATCTATGCCATTACTTTTCAGTCGTAAATAAACTTACAATCCACTCTGGCTACACACGTGGCTACTAATAAGTTTTTTATAACATGATAACAAAACTTCGAAATTTGATTTTTCTTTACTCTAAATGCATGTATTTTATGGACTGCCACGCTTAGGTCGCGGTTTCGATTCCCGCTCAGTGCAAATCTTTGTTTGCGTGAATATGGCTATTTGCATTGGTGTGTGAGTTTCCTTGTATAATATTTATGTATTTACAAAAGAAGTACATTTATTTATTATTTAAATTGCAAATACAGGTATATGAGATGTTGTTTTTTTTTTTATATGCGCCTGATGGTAAGCAGTCAGTGGAATCCAGAAGTGGTGGCTACCATACCAAAAGCTATCGTCTTAAACTGCTGGTATGGTGGCCTCCACTATGGCGGCTGGGAATGGGGTTAGGAAAAAGGAATGAGGGAGGTGAGAGGAAAGAGGAACGGGGGGAAATTGGGCTTTCGGCACTCTCACTCACCGAACGAAACGCAGTAATAAGGATACTACTACTCTTAAGTTGATCTTCTATGAGAGGGTAGTACTTCTCGGACGATCCGGCCCATTCATGCTGAAACCAGCGTGGATCTACTACCGTCATTGTTGTGTAGTAAGTATACATTTAGGTAATACTGTACTTAGCCTTGCGGCATACAATATTTTATATAAACTAGAAAACTTAGTACTAGATTTTAATGTGTCAGTTAGGTATTATTTCATTTCATCACATAAAAATCATTAACACTGTAATAGCAATAGCATTTATGCAACAAAATTTGTTTTAACTTTTTCTTTACAATATTTACATTTTGTTCTTCAAGAAGCAACTTAGGCATGTGGACATATTAGTATGTTTATGCACATTCTAGAACCCATTACACAAATTATAACAAGTATCTATAATATGCTTACTTTGGGTCTAGATAACGTTGCATATTTGCTATTATTTATTATTTATATTTATTATTATTGTTAGTATAATAAAAAGAAGAAGAGTTTGTTTTTTGTTTGACGCGACTACCAGTCGCATTTGCATAATTATTTTTGCGTATGATAGCCCAATTTTCAAGGAAGTTATAGGCTATGTAGCATCCCGCTACTGGCGACGGTAGCAGAGCAGTGACCAAAGACGCGGGTAAAACCGCGCTGCGGCTGTAAGCTACTTTATATTATTAGAAGAAATGCGTCGGCGTTGGCGTCGCGTGATTTAGAGAAAGTAAACCACAACTTTAATACTATAGAGATTTGAACAGAATAGTGAACAGAAACTTTAATTAACTCATAAAAATGACAGACATACTCCACGTACAAAACAACGAAATATAAAACTAACCCTACTAAAATGTCCTCACAAAGTATCCCTTTGAGAATCAACCTCATAAATCATGTCTTTTGTTATAAACGACTAGCTTTTGTTTCTACGATACTTAAAGTGAGGGTTTAGATTGACAATCATGAAGACAAATGCTTATGTAAAGTACATTTTCAGATAGATTTAATACACGAATTTGTTACAATTTTATAGTAATAATAACATAGCGTTGCTGTCTTCATGACGACTAGACCTGTACCTTTTATCTATACTAGTATTATAAATGCGAATGTAACTCTCTTTGTCTGTCTGTAACGCTTGCACGCCTTAATTACTAAACCGATTTTGATCAAATTTTGTACAGAGATGGATTAGACCTTGGAGAACAAGATAGGCATATTTTTATGTTAAAGTAAGAAGTTTTTTTATCCGTTTTGACAAATTCTCGATAATGACTCCAAAAGTAACATATTACACTCGATTTTTGAAAGTAACATCTACAAACACTGATTCTCCCTTATAAACATTATTAATACGATTTTTCCAAATCTGTGAAACGTGGCGATTATGATACAAACCCCTAAGTTTATTGCATGGATATCTACTTATATAGGATGTCATTTATAGTTCGAAACTAGGTTACTTATTAGACAAAGAGCTTGCAGCGGTGCGGTTTTATCCTCGTCTCTGCTTACTGTTCTGCTCCCGTCGCCAGTAGCGTGATGTTACATAGTCTATAACCTTCCTTGATACCTGGTCTATCATACGCAAAAATATTTTTTCAAGTCCGACTGGCAGTTCTAGAGATTAGCGCGTTCAAACAAACAAACAAACTTTTCGGATTTATATAATAGTATAGATTATGTAGATTTTGCTCATCTCATGGTAAAGAAAGGCACGCGTGGTCACTGAGCTATATCGTCTTATGTATATACTTGCTTATGCCCGCGGCTTCACTCGCGTGAATACCGTTTTTATCAATAGATATTTTTATATTGTATAAATACTGTTTCTAATCGCCCATTCATACAAAACCTCTTTCACTAAAAATAACTAAAAATATCCCCCCGTAAAAACAATATACACAAAGGTAAATTTTCACTACAATAACTTTCCCCTTTCCCTCCCTCCCTCCCTCCCTTCCTTCTTCGTTCCTTCTCCCTCACTTCTCCTTAACTTGCCCTTCACTTCCTCCTCACTTCCCCTCACTTTACCTTCACTTATCTCTCACTTTCCCCTCACTTCTCTCTTACTTCCCCCACACTTCCCCCTCACTTACCCCTCACTTCTCCCTCACTTCCCCTTTACTTTCACATCACTTCCCTCTTACTCCCCCTTCGCTTTCTTCTCACTTCTTCTTCACTGTCCCCTCACTATCATCACACTTTCCCCTCACTTTCCCACTTTCTCCTCACTTTCCCCTCACTTTCCCCTCACTTTTTCCTCACTTTCCCCTCACTTTCCCCTCACTTTCCCCTCACTTTCCCCTCATTTCCGACTGACTTCCCCTGACTTCTCCCGCACTTTTCCCTCACTTCTCCCTCCCTTCACTCCCACTCTCTTCCCTCCATCTCCCTTCCCTCTCCTTCCAAATTTGAAGTAGCTAACTTCAAAAGCAAAGATCTTTCCATACAATATTTTATCCCTAATTTCACTACTCTAAATCCACCTCTGTTAAAAAGAATTATGAGGATACCTTTTGTTTTAATAGAAGTTTTCCAAAACAAAATTTCAAAACTGTAAGTTAAAAATGAAGAAGTTTCATACAATCGTTTTCATCACTTTTCACGCGTTAGGGGTCTTAGGGGTTGAATTTTAAAAAATCCCTTTCTTAGCACACCTATAGACATTTTTTTTTTTTTTTTTAATGACCGCACTTAAAGTGCGGCCGGCCAAAGGATCCTCTGACATTATCAGAGCTCTTGTTTGCTTTAATTTTTTCGTTTCTTGATTATTAGAGTTTAGGGTTAGGTTTTTGGGGAAAGTTATAATTTTATTCGGAGTAACACCTATAGACATTAAGACAAACACACCCTCTAAATTTCAAGCCACTACGACCAGCGGTTTAGGCTGTGCGTTGTCTGTCAGTCAGTCAGTCAGGAGAAAGCCTTTTATAATATAGTATGGATAGGCAAAGTCAAACTCACTATATACCCGCATGATGGAAAACTATTCAGTCAAATCAAGCAAGCTAAATTGGCACGCTCGCTTAGCCTATCTTATGTCTAGCCTATTGTTGAACCTACCGACGGCGACGTATATTTAGATGAGATAAACACATGTATGCTGCAACTTGACGTAGATTTAATGCAGTTTCCGTATGCTATAAATATAATGTATGTACATTCACTTAGGCCATCCATTCTAATATTATAAAGGCGAAAGTAACTCTGTTTGTCTGTCTGTTACGCTTACACGCTTAAACCTCTAAACCGATTTTGATGAAATTGGGTATAGGGATAAAAAGACTTTGGAGAACAACATAGGCTATATTTTATTGTGAAAAAGGGCTTGAAGGGGTTAAAATAGCCGCCATAGTGGAGGCCACCACACCGGTAGTTAGGCTTTTGGAATGGTGTCCACTTCTGGATTCCACTTACTGCTTACCATCAGGCAGAGTGGAGTCACTTTGGTGGGCTAATATAAAAAAAAAATAGTGGATGAAAGTTTGTATGGAAAATGTGATATAACCGACATTTACGCGGGCAACAACAGTAACTTTTAGAATCGAGAGGTTAGAATAGCGCCATAGCACTAATTTTAAATTAATAAAAATTTTAATTTTTAGGTCTGAGTGACGACACATCAATTTGAAATTTTTCTTAAGGAAGAGTTTTGGCCGAAAGGTTTTGTGTATCAGCGTTATCGTGGGAGGTTACACATAGGGACACATTGTCACCGAGGAGCTCAGAGACGAATGTGATATTGAGAAGGAGCGTAGGGCGTTGGCGGTCAGGGGAAACATATTGGCTCGCAGGTTTGATAAATGTACTATACCTGTTAAGGTAAGACTATTTAAGGCTTTTTGCCAAACCTTTTACACCAGCAGCCTGTGGTCTAACTTCACCTAGAAACCATATAACGTGTACAATACAACAACACGTTTAGAGTGCTGTTGGGGCTGCCTCGCTACTGTAGTGCGTCAGGTATGTTCTCTCAGGCACACACAGATGATTTATTTGCACTTATGCGTAAGAAAGTAACCTCTCTGGTGCACAGGCTGTGGGATAGCACCAGCATTATACTAAACATGTTGGCAGAAAGGATGAATGGTGCGGTGATTGATAGATTCACTGAGCTGCATATCCTTAGATCACCTGGGTGAGTCTGTCAATCGTCGCCACCTCTCATTTTTGACTCGCTATATTTATTTTTAATTGAACCTACTATATTAAGTATCTATGTGTATAATTTTATGTCTTAAATGTGTATGGATTTCTTTATCTGAAAATAAACGATTAATAATAGTAATGATAATACTGCGCCGCGTATTACGACGCCGCCGTAAGCTGATGCACTCGTATTAGTTTTTAATCGACTTCAAAAAAAGGAGGACGTTTCTCAATTCGACCGTATATATAGGTATTTTTTTTTTATGTGTGTTCATCGATAACGTCGTCGTTTATCAACCGATTTCAATGATTCTGGAAAGTAGATATCCCAAGTGTGGTACCATGATAAGGAAACCAGGATCTGATAATGGCATCCCAGGGAAATCGAAGGAATCTTTCGAAAATCGTACTGAAGACTAGTGCATTTGTTACCTTTTTTCATTAAGTATTTTAAGGCACTACTATTTAGTAAAGGTTTGGAGTCGATCTGATGATGGACCCGAAAGACAGTCGAGGGAACTCGACAACGATTTACAGCAATTACTTTGTGTTTGGACTTAAATCATTTCTAATGATGAGAACTTTGCATGCCATTACAGGTGACCATAGACACTCGAAGAAATTCCTTAAAAGCAGTCATGTCAGGCTTACTTCATACGGTTCAATATTCAAAAATGTTTTGTTTGTAGAAAAATAAAACCTAAGCAAGATTTAGGTCTACCCATCACTGAAAATCGTAAAATAAAATAATTTTAAACAAAAAAAAACTGACTTCAAACGGGAAGGAAACTAAAAAGTTAAAAATAAGTTTACTTACCAGAAAGTAATTCGTATTTTGATTTAGTCAATCCGAATTTTGAAGTTGGTGCCAAGTAAAATAATTACTAGGTACCTATAGGTATACTCAATCCTAATTTGCTATTGTAGTAAGGTTCTTATAGTATTTGCTTGGCACCAACTTCAAAATTCTGATTAACTAAATTAAAATACGAATTTCTTTCTGCTAAGTAAACTTATTTTTAACTTTTTAGTTTCCTTCCCGTTTAAAGTCGGTTTTTTTTGTTTAAAATTATTTTTAGGTATATATTATTGTATGGATGTTAGTTTATTACGTATATGTACATGGATTGTAAAAAAAATAATTAATATTATAAGGCAATTTTATATGGTCAAAATTAATGTGTTAAATAAGGTGTTTAGATAAGGTAAATAATTATAGGATTATGACTGGATTTGTAGCGCAGCCAGAGTAAGTGCAACTGTTGTACACGAAGTTATCATTACAAACCTATGATTAATAAATATTTGTGCCGAGTATGTAAGAAGAGTATTACCATCACGTTATCTCTTATTCATTTAGTAACTATGTGATGTTACAAATTTCCACATGGTTCCTCAGGGAATACTCATATAATTGTAGCTTAAGAAAACAACTTTGTAAATCTTATTAATGACTGTATGTGGCAAATAAATGGAAAAAAAAAATAATTATTATACCACAACAACCACACAACGCCATATAGACCCAAAGTAAGCATATTAATAGCTTGTGATATGGGTTCTAGAATGCGGATAAACATTATTATATATACTTTTTTTTGTAAATACATAGAATATATATGTAGTTTATGTTCACGGCACAGAAAATATACGAAACCAATATTAATGAATCAAATAACGTTGTTTCACGTGAGAATCAAACGTAGAACCTCATACAACAGCCGCACGCTACTCTACCAGTGCTACTGACACAATTAACACCTCGATGGCCGATGGCGCGGTGGTGCGAACGAATTGTTTGCTTAGATTATAGTTGGAAAACACCATATAGTTTCAATTCCTTATTCTAAACAGTTTTTGATGTGCGAAACGTTACAATGATAATAATATAACTACATTAAATTATCACAGTCGACTGCTCAACATATACTTCTTCGGTCATGACAGGCCATTTGGCACGAACCTTGGTTTGTAGAATTTAAATGCACCTAGCTCACTGGACCGTTTGCTGAGCGGTCTTCCTTTAAGATAAAATGTCTTTTAACGATTCAGTGAACGATGTCGACATCTATATTCATATACCTTATAACGGGGAAAGTGTTAAACGTAAAGTAAAGACCATTAATTGGTGAAAACTGTATGTAATAAATAAATAAATAAATAAATAAATTGTATATTTTTTTTTTCTATGATGCGGCTGTAATGTCACTGCGACCATGAATGGTCTATTGTGATCGCCGCTTTATCAAGCTAGAGTTCACCACTAAACCCTGCAGCTATGATATACCGCAGGATTTGCTTAGGGGTGAGCTCCTTAATTCTTCTGGGCCCAGAGTGTGTTTCCCTAGAAGAAACTGACGCCTGTGTATGAGCGGGCCACATTCCCCCAGAAGATGGAGGGGCGTTTCATCTGCCTCTTTACATCGCCTGCAGGTGCGTGTTTCGCGTAGCCTTAGATTATACATGTGCTTGTTTAAGCAACAATGACCTGTCAAGGCTCTTGACACAATGCGTAGATTGTTCCTACTCAGCGCAAGGATAAGGTTATTGTACCTTCTGTTAAAGCCTTTGATTAGGGCTTTAGAGTGGTTCATTCCTGGCGATTCCGACCAGAGTTTGATGGCTGTTTCGATACATGAGTTTGTAAGGGCATTTTGAGCTAGGCTTTTTGGTATTCCACAGAAGGGCTCTGGGCCCTGCTGAGTTCCATTAGCTCCCGCTCTCGCAAGTTCATCGGCGCACTCATTACCGATGACACCTGCATGACCTGGTACCCATCTGAGAACTACTCTATTCATATTACCTAGAGAGTTTAAACGATCCATGCACTCTTTAACTAGTTTCGATGTTACTACGTTCGAATCCAGTGCTAGTAGAGCGGCTTGGCTATCAGAATTTATATATATATTCTGATTGGTGTAGCACTTTTGCAGATTAGCTTCCGCGCATTCCGCAATGGCGTATACTTCTGCTTGGAAGATGGAGGCGTTTTGTCCCAAAAACACGCTTTTTTTGAGCTTTGGTCGCTCCCCATATATTCCACAGCCTACTTTTTGTCCTATTTTGGACCCATCGGTATACCATACTAGGCAACCAGACTCAAAAGATATCTGATCTTCGAGCCAGTTTTCCCTAGACGGCAATTCTATTGTGTATTGTTTTCCAAATACAAACCGGGGTAGGGTGGCATCCGTAGGCATGCAAAGTATTGGTATTTCCAGTATTGAGTTCTGTATAGTCCTCAACTTCTGGGAGATCCAATTGCTTCTACCTTGGATATGAGCCCTGTACATGCTAGCTTTCGCCTCTTTTTGTATGAATATATGAAGAGGCGGTAATCCAAGCAAAGCATTTAGCGCCATTCCGAGGCTAGTCGACATAGCTCCCGAGGCCATGAGGCAGACAGTTCTCTGTAAGCTGTCTAATTTCTTTATGGTGGTCGTTTGACGCGTCTTGTTATACCACACAACTGATGCGTACGTAATGATCGGCCTCACAATGGCAGTGTACAGCCAAATAGTTGTTCTAGGGGTTATGCCCCAATTGCTGCCCATCATACGGCCGCTAATTCCCATCGTCATCTTGGCTTTCTTTAGTACATTGTCCAAGTGTGAATTCCAAGTCAACTTTTGGTCGATTGTGACGCCCAAGTATTTGACTTCTGTGGAAAACGCAATCGTTTTACCATTAAGCTTTGGCATTGTTAGTTTATCCAATCGCTTCTTTTGTGTAAAAGGTACGATTACTGTTTTGTCAGCATTAACGGAGAGGTCACTTTTGACACACCACCTGCTAACAGTGTTCAGTCCCTTTTGCATAATACATGAGATGGTTGATTGACAAAATCCTCTGACTATAATTACCAAGTCATCTGCATAGGCTTGCGCATCAATCTGAAGTTTTGCCAAATCAACTAGGAGTTCGTCCACAGCAAGGGTCCAGAGTAGTGGCGATAGAACTCCACCTTGTGGGCAACCCCTTGCTGTAGATACTACAATTGCGATTTCATGAAGGGCTATTTTTGCACTCCTATGTGCAAGCATTGAATTCACCCATTCACCGTTGTAGGGTCGACATCTTTACTTATCAGCCCATTTACCAACAGTGTGGTTGGTGAGTTATCAAAAGCTCCTTCAATGTCGAGGAATGCGCATAGTGCTATTTCCTTGTCCTCTGTAGCCTTTTCCACCCTGTCGATGAGGCTAGTGATGGCAGTCTCTGTCGACTTTCCCTTGCGATAGGCGTGTTGAGTGTGGTGGATTGGGTATCTATCCAAAGCTACATCTCTAATATACCTGTCTATAACCTTCTCCATTGTCTTTAGTAAAAAAGATGAGAGGCTTATTGGTCTGAAAGACTTTGGCTGGCTATAATCTTTCTTTCCAGTTTTAGGTATAAATATGACTTTGACCAAAGTCCATTGTTCTGGTACGTATCCCCAGGCGAGGCTCGTCCTGTAGATTTTGATCAGATAGTGGGTAAGGATGTCAATCCCTTGTTGTAGGAACATAGGTTTTATTCCATCCTCACCACACGCTTTATTTGGTTTAAAGGAGTCAACGGCCCACTGGACTTGCCTGGGTCTTACGACTTTTGCAGCCATGCGCCAGTCCTCATTGCGAGGTTTACTGTGAGGCACTGGCTGCTGACATGTCGAGTCCCTTTCACTAGACCCAGGAAAGTGGGTCGTGGCCAGCAACTCTAAGGTCTCCTTCATGTTATTCGTAAAGGAGCCATCGTCCTTTTTAAGGAGCCCAATCTGATTAGGTTTCGTTTTTGAGAGCAGTTTATGAAGTCTTGCTGCTTGTGGGAGACTATTGATCTCTTCACAGAGCTTCCTCCAAGATTCTCTCTTCGCTTTCCTAATTTCTTTATTGTATTCCGTCAAGGCTTTACTGTAGATCTCCCACATATGAGTCTGTTTAGCCTTGTTAAATAATTTCCTGGTTTTATCTCGAAGCTTCGTCAGCTTTGAATTCCACCAAGGTACCTTCCTTACTGAGGTCTTTGTCTTGAGCGGACAACTCTCTTCATAGGCTTTAAGTATGCCTTCTGTCAAGATTGTCACAGCAATCTCTAGACTCTCAGTTGATCTGATGGCTTTGGGAAAGGAATCAAGATGAAGCCTGAGTTGACTCCTGAAGTCAAACCAGTCTGTTAATTTGGGATCCCTGTATGTTGTGATTTGGGTGTCTAGAGCAGCCCTAATCTCAAACTTTAAATGCCTATGATCTGACATTGAGTTTTCACTACTGACTTGCCAGTTTTTAATGTGTCTGGCTAAGTTAGTTGTAGCGATCGTGATATCTAATACTTCCTGCCTAGTACGGGTAACAAAGGTTGGTTTGCAACCTACGTTTAGCGTTATTAGATGGTTAGAGATAAGGAAGTCAAAAAGTAACTCACCCCTTGTGTTGATGTCTGTGCTGCCCCAAGATGTGTGGTGGGCGTTGGCATCACATCCGATTAGTAGCTCGGCGTTGTGTTTGGTGGCATAATCTACCACTTTCGCCAAATCTTCTGTCGGGTTGTCTCTCTCTCCAGATAGATAGGCAGAGCACATTATCACCCTAGCCTCATTCCATCCTTTGAGGTTGACAAAAGCAACTACCAAGTCGTCATTGCAAACTTCTGTAATCGGTAAAAAGTCAACAAGGTTGTTGAATTATAAGTTATTTATAAGACTTTTGTCAATATTTTGTGCACCTTATGAATTAAATAAAATGATTTGATTTGATTTGATTTGATTTGAATAAAATACAAGCTCTAGGTCTATTGCCATTGTTATGACTAAGAATCTTACCAGCAGCACTAAGTCCTAAAACCTGAGTATTTGCTACCCAAGGTTCCTGGATCAAGGCGAGGCTAGCTTTGCCCTCAACAAGACAACACTCCATTACCGCAGTTGCTGCCACAGCATGGTAGAGGTTGGCTTGCAGGACCCTCACCACTCCCATCTGGGTAGCCGCTAGCAGTTTCCCGTTGGCTTGGTGCGTACAGGCTTAGGACGCGACCGTCCTCGGCTCGTACGCCAAGCGTTGTCTGGTTTGCCTTGGGAAACTGCTACCCTAGGCTTATGTCAGCCTCTACCCCGATGCACTGTCCTTTGAGACCCCCTAGCCACAGCAGACTGCGGCGTGGTCGCGACTCTCTCCTGCCTTACAAGGACTGGGCACCTGTTTGATGTGCTCGGCTGTGGTTCCACAGGCCTTTCATTGCTCCGAGGCGCTGGTTTGGGCGTCTCCTTGGCCGCGGCTGACCGCACTTCAGGATTCGCCCTGTCTTGCCTCTCAGAGCCCCTTGATGTAGAAGGCTGTGGTCCTACAGGAGCAGCTGTTGAAGGGCCAACCATTGGGTCGTTCCTGATCTTAAAAACAAGCTTTTTAAACCAAGAGCCACCTCAAAGTTCCTAGCCCGGAGAGCCGAGACAGAGGGTTCATCCAGGAAGAAGGACACCACATGTCCATTCCCCTCAACCCTACTGTGCGCGACCCTCCAAAGCTCGGTGTTTAGCCCTTCATTCTGTATCCCCAGCAGCTGGGTAGCTTCGTCTAGCGACTCTGCCTCAGTGCTGGGGATGAAGATGGTCCCTACCGTCGGCTTTGGTAATTCCCCCTCCGGAACGATCGAGAGCAAATCCCCATCCCAGGGTTTTATACTGGGGACCTTGTCAGACAGCCATTTGAGACTGGCCTGGTCCTCGCAAGTGACAATAATAAACCCTGGTCTGTGTGTAAAGCCCGTAAATTTAGGCCTCTTTCCCTTGTCAGCGATGTTTAACATCGCCAGGGTCAGGAAGCGATGCACCAGCTTCATTTGGTCTTCGCTCATGGGTTTCAGATTTTTGATACCCACGCGCGTTTGCTCAACGACCAATTTCAAGCTACGCTTGGTTACGGGCTCCTCCGCACGGAGAGCTTTTTTCGGCTGCTCCTTTGGAGATTCTTCCTCCGACCTAGGCCTTTTTTTGGCCTTCGGGTCTGGAGGTAGGTTGGTGATTGGAATTTCCTTCCAAGGCTTTATAGCCAATGTACGGGCGTCGTCGACCTGCACATTGGCTGCTAATCTTTTCCGTACTGCACCACTTAGCTTGGTATGACGTTTTGGGTTCTCTTCCGTCTTTGGAGCAGAGTCACAGGAGCCTCCTGCCTTAGCCGGACTAGTCCCTTCCAACGTCATATTGGTACTTTGAGGAGAGGCTAATAGAACCTCCTCCATAAGTACTATAGTCTCCCCTAATAGAGGAGAGAACTGTTCTCTAACCGGAGAAGACGGTTTTAATTGTTTTTTGGTGGTTTCATCCATATGAGTCCCACGAGTAGCTAGGGAACTAAAAATGCCCAACAGCAGAGCCCCGCATGCCGAAGGGAGGACTAAAATACTACCCGATTCGTCCTGGTGTCGAGTAGCCACCGTTGGCGACTGAGCACACCCTCAGCCATGCATCTCTCGGCAAGGTACGGATCACACCTTAGATTGGTTATATATAAATACATATATATAAATGAGTGATATGAATAGACATACATGCATGTAATATATCTAAAAAGCGCTCGGTGGTTTCAGTTATGTCTATTTCAGAGTGAACTAGACCAACGACAGGGCTGGCAACCTCGAGAAGGTTAGTCCACCGAACTTGCCTTGGGGATCTTAGCGACCTGCGCTACTCCCGAGACCAGCGCCCCTCTACCGTCTCAAAAGGAGAAGGTAGGGTAGGCCTGCACCTATGCTACCATGCTAGCATGTCGTATAGGAAACCGTGAAAGCGTAGGCCCAGACCCGCCCCAAATAAATTGTAAAAAAAAAGTATAATATTTCATTAATCTTATAAATGCGAAAGTTAGTGTGTGTGTGTGTGTGTGTGCGTGCGTGCGTGCGTGCGTGCGTGAGTACGTGCGTGCGTGCGTGCGTGCGTGCGTGCGTGCGTGCGTGCGTGCTTGCGTGCGTGTGTGTGTGTGTGTGTGTGTGTGTGTGCGTGTTTGTTTGTTACCACGCAGCGCACCGATTTCGATGAAAATTGGTTTGTACATAGATTTGGTGCCGGAGACGGACATAGGATACTTTTTATCTCGAAAATCGATCTAATTAATGACATAAACAATATAAACATATAGATAAACACATACCTTTTGCCGCGCCGGTGAGGCCGCAGAGCGCTAGTAAAAAACTATTATACTTCACTAGCGCTAACATTCAACTGAATGATGGTAGCAGCACTCTGATTAGACTATTGCGACTGCCAATCAACCTACCAAGTGTGGCGATTATAGCTAAATCCCCAAATATATTACTTTGTAGAGACTAAACTTCTACAGAGATTTTTTTTTGGCTAAAATGGTAAGCTATAGAAAATAAAAATATGCCACACATGCGTACGTTACGAAGTATTAATTTTTTTTTGTTCCAATTCCTATCAATCTAAATTGATGCGTCGTTTTTTACGCAATGGTGTATAATAGTCATATTTTTTCCGCGTCCACGTAAGTAGGCGAGCTCTGAACTAATCAATTATCTTTTTTTATTTTTTGATTATTTCTCATAAAAACACAATATTCACTTACATGGGAAACTGATATGAATACTTACGTGTAATGTTTTAACGCACGTGTATACAAAACGATTTAAATCACTTTTAATAAACTTTACCATCCACCTTGATTTTACATTTTTGTAGACACTTTTAGATTAAAGATCACAAAATACACAGCAAATTTTAATACAATTTGTAAAAAATGTTATATATATATATATTATTAATCTTTATAATGTATATTTTTATAAGCCAAAAGACGTCCACTGCTGGACGTAGACCCTCGCTAATGTTCCCACCTTGGCAGGTCGTTAGGATGAGAGCGTAGTAACTAATACCTACTTAAAATTTCCCTGCAGAAAAAAAACAGCTATGGTAGTCCATACTCAATACTGTTGGGTCAATCACAGGATTACAAAGTAAATTTACTGTACTAACACATTACTACGTAACAAAAACCTCATCAACAAGAGTGAATATCTTAATTTACTTTTATAACACCCTCGGGAAATGTTGAAAATTACTTCTTACACTATAATTATTAACTTTTTTTCTCGACCATGATAAGTAGAGTATTCTATTCCTGTATAATTGACAGGTTTTTTAAATTACATCTATATTTTATCTGTGCTTGCAATCTAGCAATCTAGCTCACCCCGCGGCCCTACTAGCGTCTATTGAAGAAATATATAGAGCTTAAGTGGAATGGCTGGTTGTGTGGCTCTACTTTATAGTTTACCAGTTTTACTTGTCATTTTTGTGGTCAACATAAAGTAGTTCATTTTTGATAGTATTTCAGTTTCATTTATCAGTGAAATGGTGTTTTATGTTGCAGTCTTAAGAAATGATTTCACTTTACTTTTGTATGTAATCAGTATTCAGCAGTCAAAACCATAGTTGTCATCATAGTAAATTTGTATAGTGATTAACACACAAATGGCGGCTGTGAGCGGTTCTTAAATGCTTTGTTTAATTTTTTGATGAAACCAGTAGGTATATTTTATTTAAAAAAAGTTACCTACTGGTCAAGAAGATAATAATAAACATATATACAAGAAGTATATACCATTGGGGACGTGACCGCAATTTGATTCAGCAGTGAGTTGACTAGGAATGTTCAATTTAAAAACTATTCTAATACAATACAATAAAAAAGTTTTTTTTTTTCTTTTTCTTTCTTATGCAGGCGTGATGATTAACACTCATGCTTAACGTATAAGAAGTGGCCTTTGCAGTAAGAAATTAACAAACCATTACAGAAGTAGAGAAACTTATAACACATCAGCATTATAGCTCTCACCTATCTAGTCTCTCGGCTTTAAATCCGGCGTTGAATATATTGAGGTTACGTTCGCCTAGGTCAAAGGCAAGCACTATGCATATAGACTAGTTTAAGGGCTTCTCGCACCAATAACTTGAAAATGTGATAGTTCAACGTAAACGGGATTTATTGTATTTAAGAAAAGCTGATCGTTTAAGGCGCGGCAGCTCACTTTTAGAAGGGTTTAGATGAAAATTCGGCAAGTCTTTTACTTCTTCGTTTTTATTTATTTTATAGATAGTATTATGATGTACTGGTACATTATACTCGCAAACTTATGTAAAAGTGGTGTGTCTTGTGTTGACCACTAACATAATCACTTACATGATTTGGAGTAAATACACTCATTAAATTCTCACAATTAATTTAAATTAATTTATTTGATGACATTAATTTGTCTAACAAATGATTAAAACGTCAAATTACAAACCTACATCTTGAGTCGTAAAGTTCAAGTACCAACAAGATGCGTAGGCTGTAGAGAAGGTTTTGTTTCCTACGAGATTTCCGTAAATTTACTCCATTTAAGCTTGACAAATACTTGACTTAAGAGTATATAAAATAATCGGCAATATTACAGTCACAATCCTTAGTTAAACGTTTTATTTGAACGTGCTAGTCATTATCTAAAGGTATATTTAAATCTATGCTATTGTATAAAGCGGAAGAGTTTGTTTGTTTGTTTGAACGCGCTAATCTCTTAAACAACTAGCTGAATTTTTTTGCGTATGATAGCTCAGTTAATGAGGAAGGTTGTGTAAGGAATATAATTATATATATATACTACCTTTCCGCGGCTCGGTTACACCGCGTTTGCTCACTGTTCTGCTCTCGTCGCCAGTAGCGTGTTGTTCCATTACATACACAACCATCCTCAAAAACTTATATTATATTATACTAGCTGACCCGGCGAACTTCGTTCCGCCTAACAGTCGATTAACATTACTTTATTTTTCTAAAATAAAAGATTTTTTCTAAAATAAACGTAGCCTAAGTTACTCCTTATTACATCAGCTACCTGCCAATAAAAGTCCCGTCAAAATCGGTCCAGCCATTTTAGAGATTAGCTGGAACAAACAGACGGACAGACAGACCGACAGACAGACAAAAATTGTAAAAAATGTTATTTTGGTGTATGTACCGTATATATATTCATATACATGTAGTAAAAAACAGTTATTTCAATATTACAAACAGACACTCCAATTTTATTATATGTATAGATATATATATTTGTATATACATAATATATAGGTGTATATATTTAGAGTGTATAATACGGCAACTACGAATAACGATGACGTACCTGATTAGGCAAGCGGCTTACTTAGGCCGCTATTAGACTATCATAGAAATATGATCATAGATGTGTGTTTTTATATGAAGAACCTATGACGGTATAATAACTACATTCATATACTCTATGATCATAGTTAGGGGATCCTTTTTGACAGCTAACGTACGAGTACGATCATATTCAACATACTAGCACAGTCTATATGTAAATAGACGGTGCTAGTGTGTTGATATGATCCTACCTATACGCTAGCTGTCAAAAAGGATCCTTTATCTAGACTGTGACACTAGCGCAAACGTAGCACCCATAGCAACGGAAAACACGGCTTGGTAGTATATGACGTATATATGATCAATACGTGTAATATGTAAAAATGAACGTTCATCATATAACTATGATCATAGAATTTGACAGATATGAAATTATATTTATATGATTTAAATATGAGAATGTAATACCGGCCTACCTCAATTGTATAAAAATATGTCATAACTATATTATTTCCTAATGAAAAAATAAAGCAGTTTAAAATTTGCGAAATGAAATGGTGCATAAAAAGAATCCATTGTTTCTGAACTAGCATAAGCTGTGGCTTTAAAACTAATATCTAGCTTTAATATAATCATGAATCAACACAGTAATTACCTAACGAAACAGCCACCTAGTTTCTAATTTTTCAAAGTCCAAAATGTCAATACAATTTACTTTTAACTTATATCTGTTAGATCTTAGTTACTTTATTATCTACCAAATCATTTTACAAAAGAGACTTTGTTATCATTTTAGATCGAACTTATTCCATACAAATTGCATATAAATATGATTAGGAACTAGCCTTAAAATACTACTAATCTAAAGTAATATTTATTGTAAAGATAAAAGATTTGATTTTTCTATGTTTGTTTGACTATTTGTTGCGATTTAACACAAAATCATGATGCATTACGACACTTTTGCAATGATATTTTCTGTACGAGTTTGTTGTGAGACCATAAAACTTTTGATACCGAAGCGTAATGATGGCGGACGTCTAGTATAAATAATAAAGCTAAAGAGTTTCTGTGTTTGAACGCGCTTATCTCCGAATTTACCTACTATTCGGATTTGAAGTCTTTTTACATTCTTGAGAAAGGCAATAAAACATCACACTCGAAGCACATACTGCGCAGCGGACAGCTAGTTCTTTTAGACAGGTAAAACCTTAATTTTCGAAGGTTTTAATAATTCATAAGGCCGACCATTCAGCGGGCTCCGTACATTTTCTATTTGCATTTTTATTCGTGAAAAGTGGAAACCGTAATGGAATGTCACTTTTTTCCGAATAATTTGGTGACAAAATGAGACTGTTTTGAGCGTTATAATGCAAATCGACGTTTTCAAACTCTAGAAACATTTGGATTGTTGTGTTTGGAGTGTATTGTGGACATAATTAAATGAAGGATGCTCTTGATTTGAATTTGACATCTTTGTTCTTCGTAGGGAATAGGTATAAACACCAACATCAATACAAAAACATGATATTCACGTTCACGTTCGTGTATTTTCATGTGAATATATGATTTTCTGCTCGAAGTATTTTTTTACAGCTGGAATCGTCGTAATGTTATCTACTGATCTTCTAATTTAAAAGATTGGGTTTCCTTTCCTATAGTTAAAGCATTGCTTTGATTTTAAAATCGATTTTAATAGGCAATTACATAATAAAACATAAATTACCGAGAACACGAAAACGGATAAAGCCAAAAAGGCAATTTTAAAAACCTTAGCATCGTTATACCTCAAATAATTATGTAAGTATTATCTAAATTACAGCCATTAAATGCTTCCATTCAATGTTGTATTAGGTAACTGCTGAATACTTGTGTCGTATATTAAGATTAAACAATAGTAGATACGTTAACACGTTTGAATAAATAACGATATTAATGTATATTCAAAAGCTTTGACACGTTACACGTTTTGACAGAATAATAATAGTCTTTAAAATATGTAAATATACTGAAAACAACAGAATATAAATTTTTTGTTCATCATCTTCATTTGGAGGGGACGAGTGGGTACAGGGTACGAATTTAAGGGGACCAGTGGGTTCTGAGCAATCATTAGAGCCGCCAAGCATTTCAACCTTATCTAGTTTTGTGTTAGTGTTGATTTGTGAAATAAATGGTGTGGCGAAATATGTGGTAAATTAAGTTCATCTTACTTTATACTTATACCAAAAATTAACAGTTTACATAAAACCTACATAGAAACATTTATCACAGTTCACATGTTGCCTTTACCTTTTGTAGCAATATGCAAATTGAGGCAGCCTGTAAAGCACACATTTTACTTTTTAATTTTTCTTTACAACATAGAAAGCTGTAAGTAATTAAGTATCTATAGAGTTAAGTGTATTGCCTGCGTCACTTTGCATGCTACTTGAAACTGTAACTTACAAAAATTGTAATAACCTGGCGATTGAAAATGGCCTGAGTTTCTTGCCATTTCTTCTCATGGTTCTACTTCGTCAGCGAACTGGCTGTAGGTTAATTTGCTGACATTTTGTAAACTTTGACGTTCATAAGTGTTAATTTAATTAATCTATATGAATAAACAAATTTCATTTCATTTCATTTCATTTTATTTAAACCAGCTCTTATTTATCTGTTTCCTGTCACCTTATTTATATACATAGAAAGGCCTTTTTATCTATTGCAGACGATGTATTGCGTTTCTGTCTGTAAAACAATTCTGACTTAGGTCATTGGATTTAGTTCAACTTTATTTTTTACTAGCTGTTGCCAGCAGCTCCGCTCGTATGAATGTCGGTTATATCTCCATACATTTTTAAAGATTGTGGAGCAGTATTGGTGAAGCCTTTACAACATTTATTTAACGTGTGTATTAACACCGCAACATATCCCGATCGATTTAAGCTGAGCCGTGTAGTACCGGTGCCGAAGGGAGGTGGAGGGCCTGCGCCGACTGATTATAGACCCGTAGCGGTTCTGTGTACTCCGGCCAAGGTGTTTGAGGCCATTCATGGTTGTCTCTACCCGCAGATTAGTGCTCAGTTGTCAGACGCTCAGCACGGATTCCGTCCGGGGCGAGGGACAACGGGTAACCTGCTAAATCTTATGTCGCATCTGGTGCCAGCAGTAGATGCAGGGCTACAGGTTGATGTCGCGTACTTTGATTTCCGAAAGGCATTTGACACAGTCGACAATGACGTACTTCTGTCCAAGCTGGCTGGTGTGGGGTGCACCCCACACACGCTCTCATTCTTTGCCTCATATCTGCGTGACAGATATCAGTATGTCGACTGTGGTGGATACCTTTCGGATCCCTACCCTACAAGGTCTGGGGTAAGTCAGGGCAGCAATTTAGGGCCCCTGCTGTTCATTCTGACGGTCAATGACCTCCCGAGAGTAGTATGTAAGTCCATACCTTTATTATTTGCGGATGACCTAAAACTAGACCTGACCTGACCTAAAACTGTTCTGAATTAGTGCTAAAATTTAGTTTAGCACTAATTCAGAACAGACGTGCTCAATAATTATTAAAATACACAAATAGTAAATTGCTGAATCGTGACCTCGTTTTGCCAATACCAACTAGCACTGTGTAATGTTAAAAGAATAATTATGTTTTTAGTGAAATTTTTAAAATGTTAGAATAATTTCGTAAAATAAAATTTCTACAATGGAAGACAGCCCTTTAGCGTCTAGCAAAAAGGACGATATTTGTGAAGGAGTCTCATCATCAGAAATTCAGCGCTGGTTATCCTATATTGAACAATGCTTAAATGAAGTGTGCTCCATAGCTGGAGAAGGGAAACTAAACTCTGAGCAAAAATTGCGCATTAATAAATTATGTAGAAACGTTGGACATGGAACATCTCAGATGGCAGTTCAATATCAGTCCTTGAAGATAAAAGCCATACAAGCGGATAGCACTATACAAACTCTCCAAGATCAACTTGACTTATCTCAGAAACTACAAGACCTTAAGCTGAGTATCGATAAGTCGTCAAGCCCTACAACAGGACCTTCTTTTGCTGACATGGTCAAAAAAGGTACTAACAGTTTTATACAACCTAGCAACTTGAGCTCAGTTGTTATTTACCCTAATAACAAACTTAAATCTAGCGAAGACACAAAATCTCTTGTCCAAAAGATAATCAGCCCTGAACAGCTGAAGCTGCATGTTAGAGGCCTGCGTAAGACAAGAAATGGCGGCGTCATAATCAGTACCGATACGAAAGATGATCTCGAGAAAGTAAAACAATCGGTGCAACTTACCAACTCAGGCCTAACGATTGATGAGCCTCATAAACGGCGGCCCAAAGTAGTAGTTATTGGAGTGCCAACATCAATGCAAGAAAAAGAAGTTTTCACGTGTTTGTATCATCAGAACCTTCAGGAAAAACTTCAGGATACCAACCTCGATTCATTTTTAGCCGCTTTGAAGTTAAGCCATAAGTCAGGTAGAAAGGATGCTGAGACCTGTAATTATGTGATTGAAGTATCTGCAGTCATACGCAAAGCACTGATGTCAAACGACAGGGTCTATGTTAATTGGTCTTCTTGCCCCGTAAGAGATTTTACTTTGGTCACACGCTGTTACAAGTGTCAGCAGTATGGACATGCGGCCAGAACATGCCGAGACTCAACATACACCTGTGGACATTGCGGCATTCAAGGTCACTCTTTAAAAGAGTGCATAAGCATTAAATTGTTTGAAAAACCTAAGTGCGCTACTTGCTTACGCTTCAAAAAGGCACATAATCATAAGACAGGTGATGCGGAATGCCCAGCAAAATTATTAGCCGAAAAAAGGTACATCAATTCTATCGACTACAGCAGTGTCTAAAATCGCCATAACTTTTCTATTTATTATAACTTTTACACTAGTTTTACAGATATTATTATATCATTAATTGTTTTATGTCTATAATAAACGTTGTAGGAAATGCACTCAAGCAAAATTATAATTATCAACAAGGTCACGACACTATTCGCCGATGACGTCATTAAGTTATAGATGAAAAATAAATACAATACTGTAGATTTTAACCTACTTTTTACCAGTCATTAATGCTGATCCATAAACTTAGCTTTGTTCAATTTAGACATGTACAACAAAATGCAAAATAGCAATTTATTTCGTAAATATGTTAAGTGTAATATAATATTGTTATATATAGATATGATACGTAGATTAATCTGTTCTGATTTTATTTAAATGAGTATATATACATAATGTAAACGTTTTATACCTTTATTTAACTGTTAGCTCATATACAGCCTGTGATACAGGTTTATCCTAGTACAGGCAAGTATTATGTAATTATAGTAGCCCATTGTTTAGATTATTATTTATAAGATTTTTGTCAATATTTTGTGCACCTTATGAATTAAATAAAAATGATTTGAACTAGTTTTGGAAATAAAACACAGCGCAGATCACAGCATTCTACAACAGGACATCGATAGGATCTTAGTGTGGAGCCAAAACAATAAGCTGTACTTCAATGTGGCTAAGTGCTCCGTACTATCGTTTAGCCGAGCACGGGCCCCGAGCCAGTACGAATACGTCATGGATGGGTTGCCGTTAAAGCGCATCACGGAGGTAAGAGACCTGGGCGTGCGCTTCGAGTCCAATTTGCTATTTCGGCAGCACATCATAGACGTATGTAAGAAAGCGTACCGAAATTTGGGGGTTGTTTTGAGGCAGGCTAACAATTTTACCAATATAAGGGCCTTGAAAGCATTGTACGAAGCACTCGTAAAGAGTCACTTGGAGTACAATGCGGTCATTTGGTCTCCACACGAAGAAAAGTATAAATTAATGATAGAACGCATACAAAACAAATTTCTTAGGTTTTTATATCTGAAGCAGTATGGCGTGTTCCCAGGGTACCCACTACTGTATCCTACTTTATTTGTTATGGGAATGGTGGGTTATTACAGACTCGAAGTAAGAAGGGAGGTAGCTCTCGCCACCTACATATTTAGTGTAATACGCGGTAAGATACACAATCCGGTTATCTTAGAGACGGTTCAGCTGTGCGTTCCGGATGAATATAGAGGGCGTCGCCGACGCCCGCCGCTGCTGGTTGTGCCTTGCGCACGCACCAACCTACTGCAGCGCGCGCCGCTTGTGCGGGCGTTGCGTGTGCTCAACACGCTGTCTGACCGGATAGATCTGTTTTCATGTGCACTGAACGAATTTACTAAAACTGCTTATTGCATCTGCAGTACTTAGGTTAGTTTTAATAATGTATTAGGATGTAGAAATAAATATAGTTATAAACTAGATAAAAAGCTCAACTTCTCTGTCGCATTAGGCTTGCCTGTAAAGATAGATGTAAGTTTAAGAGTAATAAATAAATAAATAAATAAATCTCTGTTTATACATTGACGATTTTTCATACAAACTTTCATCCTCTATGTCAACCCCTTTAATCCATTTTTAGATAAAAGAGTCTATGTTGTTTCCCGACGTCTAATCTATATCTATACCAAATTTAATTAAAATCGGTTCAGTGGTTTAGGCATAGGAAAGCGTAACAGACAGACACACAGACAGAGTTACTTTCGCATTTGTAATTTGATTTGTTTTTTTGTTTTTACACTCTACCAGGTAATTAAATGAGCCCAGAAGTGGTGGATACCATCTTAAAACCGTCTTACCAAACTGCTGTGATGGTTGCCCACTATGATTGGCTGCTTTATAAAATCCCTGTTCAATACTTAATTAATTGGTGATCAAAATTGGAAGAGAAACACATGCGCTAGTAGTATTTCAGATTGTAGTTGACTTACATTTGAAGTATATAATAGTTTGAGCTATTTCAAATTCCATATTTGAAAGTCTATTTATGTACTGTTGCTTATTACCTCGAAACAATAAAATATATTTCTGAGAGTGTTTTTTTTATTTCGTGCTTATTACAATGAGCCAATAAACTCACTCTCGTTAAATAGTTGTTCGTTTCTGTGACAGAAAAACATAGTGCCCGATGAACAATAGATATCTCTAACCTAAGCGATACAGCTATAATGAAGCCACCAGGAAACACAAACTCAGACAATTTGTAACTTAATTGGTCCCAATGTTGCGGTTTTGCCTCGACATAAAGCCTCGAATAGAGCGGCTCAATGATCCTTTGAACAGTGATGAGTATTGATAGCGTGTAGAACTTTAAACTGTGGAATTTAACTGCCTCTGTAGTTCAGGTACTATGCACGGGTTGCCACGGAGGCGTCTCGATCCTCAGAACAAAGTGATATTGGATTCTTTGTCCAGAAATAGTTCTCAGTCTGGAGTCCGGTAAATGGTAAAAGACTTGCTTGTTAAATGGGGACCCAGCGCAGCTTATACTGTGTATGGACTGCTACGTGGAGGTATCGGACGTGATTCACAAGAGAAAGGGATATTAGCATTTTATCTTAAGAAATTCTTAGCCGCGGAGTCTGCAATTGTGTAATTAAGAACACCCTCGTTCTCTGTTACATGGTAGCCAATATAGCTTACTTCTGTGGTTAATATAGTGTGCATGAACATGTCTATTTGACTTGGTCTAGGTGTATCTATGTATAATACGTATGTATTTACAAAAAAAAAAAAGTATATATATCCGCATTCTAGAACCCATAACACAAGCTATCAACATATGCTTACTTTGGGTCAAGATGGCATTGTGTGTAGTTGTAGATATAAAAAGTGTATTACACATAATGTATCCGTATAGCTTTATTGAGAAAAGGCGTAATGCTAAGTTATGTCATAGTACTTAATCTCCCAAATTTATTATCAACTTAATTCAAAACCACTTAAAAAAAAAATTAACAAAAAAAAACAAAATTCGTCGCTTGTTTTAGTGCTACGAATTCAAAAGTTCTGTAAAAAGGATTTGGTGGTAACAGTAAAAGTGAATTGCTGTACTTTAATTTTGTTTTGCTGGTAATCACAAATCGACATTTTATTCTGGAAAGTAAAACTAGAAGCTGTTCTAAAACTATTGTAAATAATTTTGATGAAGATTTTCTGGAGAGCAACGTTTATTACGCCTTTGTTTCTCGAGGGAATAGACAGAGGTTATAACACCCATAAACATACTTCACGCCTTTTTTACTCCAGAAAGGGTACGCAGAGGTTTAACTACCAACATTTCGCCATTTTTATTTTGGGTCCCATGTAACAGGGGGTGAGCCTATTGCCATAATATAACGTGCACAATTTCAAATTCGGGGCTAATACTGAGAATTTCCCTAGCTACACCCACATTTCGCTAGCTATAATAGGGCTCATGACAAAAGGGTTGAGCTTGTTGCCATCTAGCAAATTCTAGTTTATGTTTTGATATTCTCAACCAATACGCAAACAAATCTAAAAGTTCTGAATTTGGTGACATAGAAAAAACAAAATTTTCCCAAGACAGTAATACCGTCAGCGATTCTACACACGTAAATATTTCTCCTGACTTAACTATTTTGTAACTTAATAAGTTTGCAAAAACATTGTTGCGATTCCCTGTCAGTGTAACTAAAAACAATTCCCTTTATAAGACAAAAGGCTTACACGAAACTTTTAGACGTAAAAGAGTAATATACCATGTTTGTGAAAGTGCTGCTTGAAATAAGATCGCTAATTTAAATATTTTGAATATAATTTATGCTGAAAGTGTAACCTGAAAGAATGTACTTTTGTTGATAAAGTATTTCTTTTTGCAGTTGTTCACAAACAAATAAAACATAAAATGGACCAGGAAGGAAACTAAAAAGTAAAAAATTAATTTACTTAGCCCTTAGCAATTAGTTTTTTGATTTATTAATCAAAAATCATTAAATAAGTATTTGATAATTTTGAAGTTCGTGCCAAGTAAAACAATAACTAGGTACCTATAGGTATTATCAATCATAATTTGCTATTATTGTAGTAAGGTTCTTATAGTATTTTTGAACCAACTTCAAAATTATAAATTTTTCTGGTCGAAGTCGGTTTTTTTTTTGTTAAAATTATTTTATTTTACAATTTTTAGTGATGGGTAGACCTTAATCTTACTGAGGAATTATTTTTGTACGAACAAAACATTTTGGCATATTAAACCGTATAAAAATAAATAAATATGTGGACACTATCACACAATGTCATCTAGTCCCAAGCTAAGCAGAGCTTGCGGTATGGGTACTAGATAACTGAAATATAATACATATACATACTTTTTTTTTCGTAAATACATACTTAAAATACATAGGAAACAACCAGACTGAAGACAAATACAAATGTTCATCACAGAAATATTTGCCTTCCGCGGGAATCGAACCCACGACACTCGGCGTCGCAGTCATTTACACTAACCACTAGACCAACGGTGCAGTCGCTGAAGTACGAGTAAGCCCGACATGACTGCTGTTGAGGCATTCCCTCGATTGTCTATGGTCACCTGTAATGGCGCTTATAACCTATATGGGTGCAAAGTTCTCATCATTAGAAATGAATGAAATCCAAACACCAAGTAATTGCTGTAAATCGTTATCGAGTTCCCTCCACTGTCTTTTTACTCCATCATAAGATCGACTTCAAACCTTCACTAAATAGTAATGTCTTAAAATACTTTATGAAAAAAATAACAAATGCACTTGTCGCCAGTACGATTTTTGAAAGTTCCCCTCGATTTCTCTAGGATGCCATCATCAAATCCCAGTTTCCTTATCACGGTACCACCCTTGGAATATCTTTCCAACAAAAAAGAATCATCGAAACCGGTTCATAAACGACGAAGTTATCCGCGAACACACATAAAATATATATATATATATAATGTGTGTTCGCGGAATATATATACCTATATACGGTCGAATTGAGAAACCTCCTCCTTATTTTGAAGTCGGTTAAAAACAAAACGAAGTCCCAAACAATCGAAATACAAAAAAAAACTAATTTACTGTTGATGATTTAGCAAAATAATCATATCAGCCGAAAAGCATCATCATATCTACTACTGGACATAGGTCCTAACTAATTACTACTTAAACGTCACGCTGCACTGCTATCCTGGCGGCCTAGAACAGACAGAGGAGTAGTGCAATTTTGCCAGCTATAGTAGATCTCATGGAAAAAAAAAACCCCAAGCCTATTTTGGGTAAAACTCGTAACGGATTATATATTTTTTCGTAATATTATCATTACAACCTTTATAAAACGCCCACATACTAAAAAGGTTGGGATAATTCGACCGCACGCTGGGCTTAAAATTAATAAATGCTTTATGTGTTGTAATAGCATGATAATTACTAATATCGTATTAAGCACCACTTCTAGACATTTGTATATCCAAATATTTCAAGATAAATTTGCGGGAATATCTTTCCTTGCCTGAATTGTTAAGCAGCGAAGTATTTTTTGCCTCCGTATGTGATAGACTTATCTTTTGTGCTCCTAAAAATATTCATGCCGTAAATCTTATAAACTCGTTTTTGAAAGAACAGTTTTTTTGTTCAAGATAATGCCAGGTAAAGCCTCACAGATTTGCATGGTTTGCGAATTTAGGATGATGAAAGTTTTTAATGATTATAAGGTTTAAGTCTTGCCTTCATTCGTGCTAAGGTTGCGTGTGTTGCAGATTTTGGATTTAGCTTGGTAAATACATTATTTATGTTTATATTTTGGTAAAACTTGCCATAGTATGTCAGGAAAGTTTTTGGGTGGTGTCCACCACTAATAAAAACCACTGCTAATTTGATTCACTGGCTATAATAATATATGAGTGTGCCAAAATGAATTTACTGCTAAGTAACCAGTTTTGTAACATCTTCAAAATATATTATTAGTGTCATTAGAACAAGTAGGAGGAGGTTTAAAGGAGGTAGATAGGGTTAAAATCTATTTGTTGTGTGTATACCTTGTTGTAAGATATTGATCAGCTGACTATCGAAGTCATTTTAAATATTTTTATGAACAAATTTTAATGTTCACATGCTAACGACAGATCGGTCCAAGTGACCACGTACTGGTCAATACGAAAAGAAGAAAGACAACAATTTTTATAACATTACATATTTGTTTTACATCGTGAAATAGCCATTAGTTTTAGGCAGAATGCTGGTAGGAATACTTATATAGGTATACAGACGCAATAGACTAGCACCTGATGCCAAAATATATTCGTAAAAATGCGCACAAAGATAATGCAGGTTATAAAGTGTAGTGAGTTTTTATTGCCCATATTTTCAGCCAATTCTTTAGTAAATTTTACCTGTGCTCATTTTTGTAAGTTCGTCAAACGCAACATCTAAAAGAGGTTTAGTGAAAAAGCTGTCGCATTATGTACATAAGTAGGTATATTTTACTTATTTTTGTCGTCACTCAGTCGCATCTGGTTATAAGACGACATACATATAAATAACATTTACTTGGTGACAAAATAGTACACCTACTTTACGTATAAAAGAACACGCAAAGAAAACGATAGCAAATGTAAACATTAACTGACTGCACCGTTGGTCTAGTGGTTAGTGTAACTGACTGCGACGCCGGGTGTCGTGGGTACGATTCCCGCAGAAGGCAAATATTTGTGTGATGAACATTTGTATTTGTCTTTAGTCTGGGTGTTTCCTATGTATTCTAAGTATGTATTTACAAAAAAAAAAGTATGTATATGTATTATATTTCAGTTATCTAGTACCCATAACACAAGGTCTGCTTAGCTTGGGACTAGATGACGGTGAGTGATAGTGTAAAAAAAAATAACAATTGCGATTTGATGTCAAAGAAAAACATGTTATATCAATACTTTACACAATAATATTTTCAATAATACACACAAAATAAAGCCCAGGATTTCGCTTAAGTAGAAGGTATTTACACAAGCACCGTAAGTACGTCCGCATAAGCAGTGTGTGATAAAGCGTCTCAAAAGGTCTTTATTTCAATTTGCCATGATGAACTCAAACCACCTATGAACTCAACAGAATGCTGACTATAAAACAGTGAAGTAGGTAACTTATATATGAGAATATAAAATATTATAGAAGACCTATAAAAGTAGCATAAATGCTAAAAGGATAGAATGGAATAAATTATAAAATGTATAGGATTGGTATAAGCTAACGATAATGTTGGCGTTTAGGCCCTCTGAGGACCTAGATAAGTAGCATAGATTTCAATTTTTTTCATAGAATAAATTGAAAAATGTTTGGAATTACAATTACCTGGAGTTAGCTTATGTCAATCCCATAATTTTTTAATCTATTCTTTGAATAGATTAGAAATCTTTGCCACTTGTCTAGGACTTCTGGTTCGTTAACTACATTCAATAAATTCTAGAAGTAATTTATTTATTCAATTCACGGCAAAATTTTCAAATTGTAATAACCTTAGCATTTGTGTGTGACGTGAATTAAACAGCTGAATGAACGAAAACTTTTAGCAAAAGACCTTTTGATAAGTTCAAGAAAAGTCGTAAAAAGTAATTTATTACCTTTTCTGATGTTTGTCCAACTAAAAGCGTTTATAAGGTAACTAGAAATTTAAAAAAAAAAGATTTAACTTTTTTACCGCCTTAAACGACATTTAGCTTATTCACACAGGTAATTTCTCTAGTTCGTAAGTAGTCTTTTAAGTTAAATAAACAAAATATACACTATTATTAAAAAACAAAATGCTCCTCTGCCTAAAACAAACTGAAAAGAAACCCATTTTGTTTCGTGCCGACGCTACATTGAAAATTTTAAAATATTCTGTCACTCCCACACTCAATACGAATTTAATGATGACACCTCATAGGTATGTCAAAATCCATGAAGCCATTTAGGCTGTACAGCCTGCCTAAGAAGTAGACATACATATATATAAGTGCATAGTGCATACATACATAAATACATACATACATAAATACATACATACATAAATTCATACATACATACATAAATACATACATACATAAATTCATACATACATACATAAATACATACATACATAAATTCATACATACATACATAAATACATACATACATACATACGCTCGAAAAACATTAGCCTTTTTGACTTCGGCAGTCGGGCAAACAGTAAAAAACATAGGTTTGTCATAATAAATTATCTTGCCAGTTTCTCGGTATTCATATTGACCCTTACGACACCCATGGAAAATTCATATTTTTATGAAAACTTACGCGTAAAAATACCAGCTGAACATAAGCGATATTAGCAGCAAGAAAAACTACTCTTTATTACTATCAAAATAATAAACAATGAACTACTTTATTATTTACATTAAGAACCAATTTCGCTTGCTACCCAAATTACTTCACGAATTGTGTCCCAAAAACGAAATGACAACCATTATATTGTATTTCTTAACTCTTAAATCACCATAAAAACAGAAGTCCGTATATTAAAAGGGTATAAATCACTTATGTAGACCTTTTGTCCCTTTAATAGCTACATAAAGTGTCCCTACAATATTCACGGACATTTCGCTGTGTATAAATCAGGTCTGTTCGGTTGTATTTTCTACGTTAGACAGTCTATGGTGGAAATGTTTTATGGAATGGCGATTTATTATGTATTGGTATGGTCGGATGTTTTTGTTAGCTCGTAGAATATTGTTGAACATAGTATTTAATAATAATAATAATAATATATAGTTTAATTCGGAAAAACATCCATAGTGTGTTAGTAACAATGCACTTAATAACTATGTTAGTAGATGTACAGAAAATTTATGTTTTTGATCTTCCCGTGATGACCCCCACCCAATGAGCCTGTACTGGGCAGTCATAGCGGGATGCTATCATTTTTAGAATGCTGTTATTGCTACCGCGCAGTCTCTGGAACAGTGACGCCACTCTCTTGCGAATGATTGCGTGAAAACCGTCCACTCTCGCATTCACAAACATTTGTGACGCACTGTTACGCCACGGTAGCCATAACAGCACTCTAAAAGCATTATTATATTGAACGCGCAAGGCGTTGTAGGCTCGTTGCGTATACCCAACCCACAGGTTGCTCGTGTAAAAGGATTGGCAGTAGGCCCTAAAGAGGGTTATTTTGACTTTCTCCGTGCAACGAGCAAACCTGCGGGCAAGCATATTGCTCCTAACCGCCAACGCCCTGCGCTCTCGTTCAATATCTAAGTCATCCTTTAGGTCGTCTGAGATCAGATGACCTAGATATCTAAAGCTCCGTACTACCTTAAGTGCCATTCCATTTAGTGTGATCGGAGGCACTTCACTAGGCACTTTAGAGCCAGCCTTCAAAATAAGCACTTCACTTTTTTGTGAGTTATACAGTAGTCCATGTCGGGAGGCATACTGTTCGCACATTGCTACGAGCTTTCTGAGCGCACTGACCGAGGGGGCCAGCTGAACCATGTCATCTGCATAACTAATGTTATTTACACAAACTCCATCAATATAACATCCAACATGAGCTCTGCTGAGTCCCTCGATCAGTTCGTTTATATATAAATTAAAAAGACCCGTAGAGGTAAGCCCACCCTGTCTCACTCCACAATTAGGTTTATACTCGTCAGACAAGATGTTCCCCCATCTCACCCTATTGCCTTGATGCTGATACCAAAATTTTAAAATATCCATATACTCCGCCGGCATACCTGTCTCCTCCAGCTTATTCCACAAGACATCATACACCACTGTGTCAAATGCTCTTGACAGATCGAGGAAACAGGCATACACGGGGGTCTTTCTATCTGTGTAGTACTTGACAGTATGCTTGAGACATAGAATGGCACTCTCGGTAGATAGTCCTGCTCTGAAACCAAATTGCAAGTCATGTATGTTTAAGTATCTACCAAGGTTCTCATTTAGCAAACTGTCAAGCACTTTCGCAGCTGTAGTTGCGAGCGATATAGGCCTATAATTATTTGGGTTCGACACATCACCCGTTCTATTTTTAAGAATGGGCACAACCGTGGTAGACATTAGAGACGCTGGCAGGTATGCATGACCAATACACAATGTGTAGAACATAGCCAATACTCGCGGCAGGTGAACCCCCGCATATCTAAAATGTTCAATGCTAAGACTGTCATGCCCAGGAGATTTGCCTCTATTTATTCTTTTAATGGCAGCACTGACATCCTTTGCAGAAAATTTCATTACTCTCTCGGGCATGACAGTCCCAACATTTACACTATTTTAATCTGCTCTTGTCTGTTTTGACACCATTTCAGCTTAGACTTAAACTCCTTACGAGTGGCACACATATATACATATTTTGTGCCACTCGAAGGTCTACCCGCCAGAGTCCATAATTTGAACCCCAGCCTAGCCTCTCTGTGAGCACCCGCTACATACTTATTCCACCCCGGTATGTACCCACCCCTCCTAGGACACACTTTACGTTCAGAAGACCCAACAGCCGCCTCCGAAAGTACACCAGTCACAGCATTGTACATAGAGTCCAAAAGTGATCTATGTTCCGGGTCAGAACAGAATGTATGTGAACATGATCTGAACTCCTCAGGGAAATCAAACTCTCTAAGCTTTTGATTGCAAAGAGAGAGCTTAGTTTGTTCCTCATCTCTTCTGCCCCAGATCACACCATTATAAATAGACTTACCGCTATAATCAGCCTTGGCCGCGATTTTTTCAATGTCACATTTTACATACAATGGAAAATGATCAGACCAAAATACATCATAACCAATCCATACATCACAAATAGTATTTTTAGCGGCCTGCGTAACCACACAGTGGTCCAGCCATCTCTGACAATATTGCGACTCACTTATGAATGTGTATGTATCAGAGTGTACACCAATCTTTTCTACATCTATACAACTCCATTCTTGGTCTGTACAAAAACTTAATAGTTCATCACAAAATAGCTCACCTGGGTGGGCATTAAAGTCACCTAAAATATATACCGCTTCGCAATCATCATTTTCTTTCATCACAGATTTTATTGCACTTAGACAATCCGTAAATGTAGGTAAATTGTCATTGCTATTGACGGGCATATATACACTGAAAACTAACACTGACCTACTTAATGATTTTATTTTAATTGCACATATACGCACACAATCACAATTTATGACAACCACAGACTGGAAGGCACTTTTGCGCCATAAAATAGCCACTCCACCGTGTGGTCTCCCGCTCAGAAGACCCACCGATGTGTCCACCGCTGATGTTCCAGTTGCTCCAAATTTGTCATCAATTGTCTGCAGTAACTCCAAGTCATGGGGCATAAGCCAGGTTTCCTGCAGTACTAATATATCCGCTGATTTCAGCATCATTCGTATACCTTCAATTGAACGTTTCATTGACTTGCAATTAAAACTTACTATCGTGGACATACTATGTTTACTTTTATCCATAAAATTATTAGTTTTACTGTACGCCTGTTTTTACATTTTCACTACTTTTAAACTTATTATTACTAAATGTAACAAATTCTCTAAAGGCAATGTCAGATGGCCATAAGTTTTCATCAAGAAATACAGAAAGCTTATTTTTAGGGATTAGGAACTTGTATGCCACATATTCCTTCGACTGCTTCATTTTCATTTTCTCTGGTGTAATTTTTATTTGAGTCTTGCTCAACACATAATCCGCTAAATCCTCCGCTGACGCGTCTTTATCCACATTATAGATATAAAAAGGAATTTTAAAATCAGCCGCCTTAAATTTACAGTCAGGGATAGGTATCGCCTTGCCTTTATTTCCAACGAAACGATTAATTGACCTCTGTTTACGATACGTCACCTGTTTCCATTCCCCGACCTGCGCAACATCAGCCCATGTCCTATTCATCGAAATCGCACAAACATCTGTTTCAATAGATTGTTCTTGTTCTATTTAATTCATGTACAGTTTTAAATAAATAGAATAGTTTACGGTTATCTGTCAAAGATTAAAAGCTGGTGTCTGGACCTGACGTCTCAGTGCTGCCACCTCGTGGGCGCCATTTTAAAAACCCCTCATTGAGGGCCTGCTCACGCTGCGTTTTTCATTTCGTGGTCGCCACTTAAATATTATGAGCTATTATTATATTTAAGTGATAAAAGCTTGTAATATTTGTGGCGAATACTTAATATTATTCCTTAGAATAGCCTAGCCTAGCTATCATTCCAAAGATAAACTAAACTAAAATATTCTAAAAACAAATTTGACACAAACTCTCATAGAAATAAGTCATATTTTTCTTAAACACACTATATTTCTACATAAATTTTGACGAAATAGGTTTACATCAAAACTCTTTTGTAGTTAATCAACCGTGACATAAACTCTTTACCTTATTCACTATGTTTCTTTTGATAGATACAAAATATAAAAGGTATTTTTTTTGCTCTGTATAAGTCTGAATGGATCAATCTTCGATAAGTTTTTGGAGGATTACTTTGATGTTTCAATTTCCACTGTCCTTTTTCTGCAATTACTGTAGACAATCAGAAGCAAGATTCAAGGGGCAAACTGAGCCTAAACCGTATAGCCATATAATCTATTAAGACTGCACCGTTGGTCTAGTGGTTAGCGTAACTGACTGCGACGCCAGGTGTCGTGGGTTCGATTCCCGCGGAAGGCAAATATTTATGTGATGAACATTTGTATTTGTCTTCAGTTTGGGTGTTTTCTATCTATTTTAAGTATGTATTTACAAAAAAAAAGTACGTAGGTATATGTATTATATATCAATTATCTAGTACCCATAACACAAGCTCTGCATAGCTTGGGACTTATATATTATATATCTATTAAGGCTTGTTCACTTTTTTTTATTGCCGACAGAGGCAGACGAGCGAACAGCCCACGTGATGGTAAGTGGTAAGTGTCGCTCATGAATGACTCAGAGTTTAGCATCGCTTCTGCAATACCAGGGACTCTGCGAAGCAGCTGCCTACCGTAAAGGGAAAGGATCGAGGGAGTTGTGAAAAAGGGGAAGAAATTATGCCGCCGGCACTCTCACTCACCGATCGAAACGCAATAGTATGTTTATTATTACTGTTACGTCGATCTTCTATTAGAGGTTAGTACATCCCCGGTTGATCCGGCCCATTCATGCTGAAAGCAGCGAGTGGATCTACTACCGTGAAGTAACACTTACGTACCTTTATAAGTATTGGAGTTCAAAAATCACAAATAGATTTTAGTTGAAAATCTACGCCAGGTCTAGGACATATACAACAGGAGCAGCGTGGGAAGACCCCTGGTAAGGTAAACCAACGACCTTATAAGGGTGGCGGGCAACCGATGGTTAAGGGCGGCTCACAACCGGTCAAGGTGGCGGAAATTGGAAGAGGCCTATCTCCAGCTGTGGACATCTTTTGGCTTATATGATGATGGTTATATACAATAGTATACTTTGTAAAATAACAAGTGTATAAGGAGTTTCAATATAAGTAATGTTGAACTTGAGGATTAGACTTTATTCTGATACCCATAGAGTTCAAAATCAAAATACCATTAAACCAGTTAAATGGGTATATATAATTATGACATATGTTGCCCAGATCACTAGCTTAACTTTACACTAGTTTGCTGTTAGTTCAGTTTGCCTCGATGGCAACGACTAATGTCGTTTGCAAACTCTGTATTTACTGTACCTAACTTAAAATATAACTGAATACATAAATAAATTATTTAACGTACGTGACTTGTGAAACCGCAATCATAATAATAATTTTAAATCTAAATCTACCACTCATAGAACACACTGACTGCTTACCATCACGCAGAGCGAAGTCACATTAATAAGCTAATATAAAAAAAAATGTCTGACCACATTCACGTTCAGCAATTTTAAAAGAGAAAATAAAATAACTCCACATTGAATGTGCTCGCATGCATGTATGTGTGTGCAAGCACGCGTGCGTGCGTTTGTGCCATCGCGAATGCTTGCGTTCTTTTGCGCGTATGACGAGCAGTTTTTAAGGCTAGCATTCAGCAATTTTACAAGATAAAATAAAATAAAACCGAATTGAATGTGCTCGCATGCATGCATGTGTGTGCAAGCACGCGTGCCTGCGTTTGTGCCATCGCGAATGCTTGCGTTCTTTTGCGCGTATGACGAGCAGTTTTTAAGGCTAGCGCAAATTAAGGCGGGCAAATAAAAAAAAAACAAAAATCCTACATCACTTGAGTACATTTTGTATGAACTATCGCACACTTTTGCAGGCCGCACCGGGCCGCATCGCAACGCACTGCTACACTACGACTGCCATGTGCTTTGACGCAAATTTACAATGCGGTGCGTCTGTAGTATACGCTAACTTTTAATGTGACAATATCCTGATGTGCTATGATAAAGTAAACAACATTTCTGCCACTTCAAAATAGTTTAAAACATCTAACCACGTTTCAACATTGTGACGTAAAGTATTTATTGCTTCGAAACAGTTCTTATCTCAAACTAAATAGTTTGCAGCAGTAACGTCGTTTGTTAGCCACAAACTTGATAGTATTTACTTAAGCATACCCGCATCACTACATGCATTCAATACAAACTATGTATTGCAAGCTGTTGCAAGATTCAAAGTTTGACTTAAAGCACATAAAGAGTGAATTTTAAATACTAGAAGTTAGGGTTTAATGTTGAATGTCGATAGTATTTCATAAATATTAATGAAGTATTGTTTTTGCCAGACTGCCGAAGTCAAGAAGGATAATTTTTTTCGAGCTTAAGTATGTATTATGTCTATTTCTTCGGCACACTTTACAGCCTCAATGACTTAATAAATTTTAATATACGAAGTGTCGTTAGTGTACTCCCGTGACTCTACTACAGTGAGTAACTGGTATATAATTTTGCAATGTAGCATCGGCACGTAAAAATGGGTTTCTATCCTTTCAGTTTGTTTTAAGCAGTCACGCTTTTTGTTTTTTAATAATATATTTTGAAACGAAACAGAGAGGTTTTTATGTGATTGCACAGGATAGTGCAGACTAATGTGCGACCGGTGTTAAAAGGCACTATAAATATCATCAATATTAATTCGATCGTCACCACAATAAGTAAAAAGTATCTACAAAACATCCCTCCAAAGAGGTAGAGTATAAACAGTAACATTTTACCAGAATGTCGGGCCGTCACCGGGTTACGGTTATTCGCAATTTACCTTGCACGCTGCCAGACTCAAGGTTAATACTAAAAATGTCTAGTAACAAAACCCAACATCACTTTACCCGATCCTCAATCGAACCCAAGACTTCAGCAAGGATTTAATAAGAGCTATATTAATGTAAAAAGTACTCGTAAAGTATGAAATTGCTTTCCCAAAACTTACTCCTGTCACAGCCTTACCCTACATTATACTGCAGCCAATTTGATTGTGCATAGTATAAATACACTAAAACTGTCTTGCACAGCGTTGTTACCAACTTTGCTCTATTTAGACACGAGTTTGAAACTAAGAACGGTGTCGTGCTATTTAGTTCAATTGTTTGATATGGTTTAGAATGAATGAATAAGTACTTTGAGTTTTGTATGTTACTCAAGTTAGTAAAATTAAACTGTTACTTGCCTGTTTTGCTAAAGGTAAAACACGATTATTTTCATTTGATTCGCCGTTTGAATGAAAATTGTATTGTAGTAGAATTCTTTGCTCTTTCATTTTGGCCCGTTACGATTCCACTGCAGGGAAAGGCCTATTCTCATATAGAGAAGGCATGAGCATTGCTCGCTACGCTTACTCAATGCGGATTGGCGATTTCAGACCTTTTTTTTAATATTCCTCAACAAATTATCGAGCAAATAATTCTACTAAATTTCATTAAAAAAAAACCTGGTTTCATCATTCAGTTATCAATTTAATATTCAAAGCTATTGAAGTGTGCAATTCTAAAAATGGAATTGTATTGAAACAAAAAAATACGTCAATGAAACGAAATATTTGCTGAATCAAATAATTTCATATAATTGGTCTACCAAAACATTGATTCAAGATAATAATAAAAAGCAATATAATAAAGCAATTTATTGAGAAAATATACCATCGTCGAAAACTTTGTTAATTAACGATTGGAGGGAGAGTAGCGGTCAAACTCCGCTCAAGTATTTAAGAATTAAGGCATAAAATAAATTCTCCTTAAAGAAAATCTTCTTCAAAATAATTGGTTTCACTTGTTGCTTTAAATAATTACTTTTTTAATTTGTTGAAGATGATGAATAATAGACTCCCTATTTCTTACCGATCTTGGCAGACGAGCCAAGAGACCATCCGATGGTAAGTGACAACTGTCGCAGAATTGTGAGAATCAAACCTGCAACATAAGACGGACGCACTACTACTGTGCAAGTTCAGTAGATACTAGTGACCCACCCCGGCTTCACATCATGCGACTATCATTTGTTTAGATTAGACAACGACGGGTATACAGTCAAAATATATTTGTTTACTACAGCCTCAGGCTTTTGAAGTTCACCAAAAATACGAATTTACAAGTCAAATGAAGAGCATTTAATTATAGATTTCCATTATTTTGTCAATTGAAGTAGAATTCATCAGTAGTCATAACAGTTGAACGAATCGAATAGTAATTGATGTTTAACTTTAAATGCGTAATGTGTTTAGCGTTAAGAGTATGGTTTAAGACACAAGGTGATACGGTTTTTATACTGCCGATTGTAAAAAACAAAAACCGTTGTTTTACATTTCTCATATATTTATATTATTTTTCGTTTACATTTACTTCTTGTATGCGTTTTTACAAAATATAAAATTAAAACCAAACTATTGAACCGTTTTTTATTAAAAATAAATTACGACCAATATCAGAGTATTTCCTTTCAAATAAAAATAATTTTCCAAATCGGTTTATAAATGACCGAGTTTCTGCGGTAACACACATACTTACAAAAAAAAACGACCCGAATAGAGAACCACCTCCATTTTGAAGTCGGTTAAAAATAACGCTAAGAAAACTCAATTAAGCTGTTGACATTCCTGTAGTGAGCAAAGGTATCTCCTTCCCTTTTCGTTTTCTTTGCCGGAGTATAATTAGGTCTCCGGTCGTGAAGTCTCACTCACCCAGCTAAACGAATTAGAGTGGCAACAAATACTTTGCTTCAATATTTTATGAAAGAGTAATACTTCATTGTTAAATTCAGCTCAGTCACCCTAAAACCAGCATGAATCTACTGCAAGTCAAAGTCTGGTTTCTGCATGAATGGGCAGGTTCAACTGGGGAAGTACTACCCTCTCATAGAAGATCGACGTGAGAATATTACATGCTAATGTGTTTCGCTTTGTGAGTGAGAGCGCCGGCAGCCCAAATACCCTCTCGGTCCTCTTCTTTTTCCCTTTTTCTTTCTCATACCTTTTCCGTGGTCGGCAACTGTTTGGTTGTGTTTTCTAAGCATTATTTCTTCTGTTATTTCTTCTGTAATGCTTGGAAAACACAGCCATCTTAATAGGTTACGGTTACCACTTACCGTGTTTGCTACCAAAGTTGTATAAAAAAAGTCAAGTAAATGCCAATTAGCCTTAGATTTTTTGTGTTAGTTGTTATAGTTGAAGTCTTGTCACAATAATTTCCTTTACATATTTGGTTCACATAACTTATGGGTAACTTACAGTAAATATTTCTAAGATGTTTCAAAACCAGTGATCAGAAACTGAACCTTAGGCACCTATGTTCTAAGGTTGTCCTGTTATTTCTGTTGTATATACCTTATGTACCTGGTAGAGTACAGCATGTACTCTACCAAAGACAGGCATTGTAAACTAATAATGTAAAGAGAGAAGAAGAGAATTTTGTATGCTTGTTTGTTTGCTTGTATGTTGCGATTTAACTCAAGATCTATGTAACCGATTTTACAAAATCTTTCACCTTTAGGAAGCTACAAATAAGACAGGTAACATAGGCTATATTATGTAATATTTTAAGCGCCTCTGTAAATCTGATGATGCAATACGAGACTATTGCAATAATATTTTTATTTTAGGCGTTTGTTGTGAGACCGACTGAAACTTTTGACACCGAAGGGAAGTGAGGGCAAACTCCTAATTTTTAAGTTAAGCTTATGCAAAGCAGTAGATGTCTTTAGACAAATAGATAATCAATACTTTTCAAGAAACGCTGTCTCTTATAACTTGTAAATCAACACTTTTCATCAGTATTCTAAGAGGCAAAGTAATTTTGACGAAATCAGCATTTACTGTTCATGATTTGTTTCTCAATTTGATGAAATTTTATCGTTGATGAATGAAGTAAATTAAGTAAACTCTTTAACTATGAAGAATTCATAACATAACACAATAATGTACTGCGAGATGAAGCAAAGGGCTCTTCTCATAAGAAAAGTCATGAACATTGATCGCGACGTTTGCTTAAACCAGATTGGTAATATTAGACCCAGTTATTTCGCAATGAAAGCAGCCCTCATTGTAAATTACATTGCACATCTAAACCAATAAATAACTAAACTTCACTAAACGAAATGGAATTCACGTTTATTTAAGGAGCTAGTTTACAAGTCTCCTCATAAGGTACCCTCTCACCGAAGCAATCACCTGTAATATAACGTTACAAATCCAAGCATAACATCAGTAAGAGAAGAGAACCGAGCATTACAGTGCGCAACTTAAAATGATACAGATTTGTAATGATTGAGCAAGCATTGGTGAAAGAGGCGAATCAAGCATTACTACAGCAACTTTATGTTACATTGTGTAATACGTGTAAATGCCCGTTAATTCAGGAAAGCAGTATTGTAATGTAATCTGAAATGTTATATTACTTGATGCTCGTGGTGAGGGACCTTTAAGAACAAGCACATGTTTATCTCATATACATTCGATATAGTAGAAAGCGTGAATAACAAAACAATGTTCTACGTTTGAAGTTCACATTTCATCACAAAGTGTTTTCAAAACGTTTGTTTTGCCGAAGCACCCTTTTCTTTGCAACGCGATATTTGTCTTTTAATGTCAGCATTTGAAGTTTTTGACTTTGTGCTATTTTTGCACGCGTCTATTGAATGTGTGGTATATCTGCAATATGCAGTATGAATTTTTTCTTGTACAGAAAATTGTACCCATACGTTTTGTTTGCGTAGATTTTTTTTATTATCTACAGTTGCCTCTGTGGTTCAGTGGTAGTGTGTACGGATTACCACGCAAAGGTCTTGGGTTCGATACAAGTCGGGTAAAGTGATATTTCTGTCTGGAATTGTGCCCGATATAATTATGGCAACAGGCTTACCCCCTGTTAGATGGGATTCAAAAATAAAATCAAAGCTATGTATGTATGTGTACGCATCTACAGTTGTGGACGCACCATGGTAAGTCTCATGGTAAGTGGTAATACAATAAACTGATACAATTTTCAATTTCAATTTCAATTTATTAATAAATATAAATTACATACAATATACAATATAAGTAGTTTCCCTTTGGTCCCAAACTAAGCCAGTGCTTGTATCTTGGGCACCATCAGGATTACAATTAATAAATATAAATTACATACAATATAGGTAGGTTCCCTTTGGTTCCAAACTAAGCTAATGCTTGTATCTTGGCCACCGTCGGGATTACAATTGTTATATACATATTTTAAAGACTATCTACATACTTATAATATAGACTAAATACGATTTAAATAAATTACAAAGATAAAATTCATACACATACAATAATTGTCTAATAAACAATATATTTTTTAAATTATTTGTGCAGTTTACACATTACAAAGTCTACTAATTATCATATATGAGATACGAGTAAATCTGAGAGGTCAGCAATATTAAAATCTAGGTTGGTACATAAATCACGTACGAAATTAATATACAAAAATGCTAAGTCAGAAATACCTATGTTGGCGACAAGAAGGCTGGCTAATTATTTTTATTATCTACGCTAAATGATTTTATATAATACAAATGTTATCTAATGCTATTTTATATATAACTACAAATAAAAACAACACAGTTTTAGGTACACTCATAATCTATGGAGTTGATATACCGGTGTTCTGCGGCCTTTTTAGCAGGACATTCAGGGTCTCCCGTTTTGTGGTCGCTAGGTTTTTTAAAACGTGAGCATGTTGCATACTTCGGTGGTTCTGCCTTCTTTAGACATTCAGAGATAGAGTGTCCCGTTTCGCCACAATGTACACAAGTAAGGAGTGCTTCACGGCATGATTTTGCTGCATGGCCGTACTGATGGCATTTGTAGCACCTTGTCACCAGTGTGTAGTCTCGAACTGGGCAGGACGTCCAATTTATAAAGATCCGATTTTGGTTTATTAGGTCTTTTCGTATGTTAGCTGACACTTCAACAATGTAGTTACAGCTTGGAGCGCCTTTCTTGCCAGATTTGTGGCTGAGCTTAAATAAGGTCAAAAAGGATTCAAAGTCCATCGATGGATGTTTGTCTGCTATATTTTGTTCAAATATACATTCGAAGACTTCACGTTCAGACATATTAGCAGGCACTCCTATGATCACTATTCGTGGTTTGCGTTTGTACGGCTCATCGGCAATAAGACCTGAAGTAGAGACTTGGACTGCATTCTTCAGTTTCTCTGCGTCAAGTTTCGTCTCTGTACTAATGATGACTCCTCCTTTTATTGTTTTACGTACGCCTCGTACTTGCAGCTTCATTTGCTCTGGGCGTATGATTTTTTGCACGAGATTTTTAGTTTCGTCACTAGTCTTAATGTTATCCTTGGGATAGATGGCTACAGAGCTTAAATTAAAAGGCCGTACGAAACTGTTTGAGCCCTTTTTTACCATGTCGGCAAATGAAACTTTTTTCGAAGTACATGACTCTTTAATTGTCTGCTTAAGGTCCGAGATATGTTCTATTAGGTCGCATTTCTCTCTAAGGTCTTCAATGATAACAGTTTGTGCAAAGTCGCCGTCCTACCGGAAAATTAAGGTTCTCATTAAACCTCGTTTAACAACAAATGACGGTCTGTACTTAATAAAACAGTTAGATCGATTGTTTTTGGTCCTTCAGGCAATTTTTGACCAGTTCATTAATCATCGGATATTATACTCACTGTGACTCTTCGTGTATTCTTACCTTAAGGTTATTTAATTTCACGCATATATTCCTAATAATACATAAAATGAAATGACGAACCTACTGCGCAACACTGAAATATCATAATGTCACTCAAGACAGAGACAAATGTTGTGCAATGTGAACAATGTTTTGAAATAGAAAGAAAATAATGATTGTGATTTTTACAAAAATAGGCGTTACAATAGTATGTACGTCAAATCGTATCTATTCATCATTATTATTCAGTAAAGAAAAGTCTAATGCTGTTCATAGGCCTTTCGCAATCTTCATTCCTATTATTGTATCAAATGAGGCCTCTTATGACGCTCATGAGGCCGTCAACTCACGTTATGAGGAGTCTGGTTCCTAACTGTGATTTTAACTTTACACATAACTACGTACCAACCTTTACATGTTGTATTATCTTAGGAAATAAGCTAGATATGAAGCTCAATTAGCGTAAAGTAGCTCAGTAGTATGAATAACATTGATTGCCACGATTTCCTTTGTGACTTGGTGATTTCAGACTCATATTAATTTAATTTCTCTATCACCTCATTGTTATATTTTATAGTTATATTTTAAATCAAAATACACATAAAACAAACGTGGAATAAGGCAGGTATTTAAAGGTATTCAGACCGGAACAATAAAATTGGTCCGAGGACGAAATCGTAACGCGAACAATAGGCGCATCGGACGGAATGGGAGCAAGAGGGGCGAAATTAAACTCCCATTCAAATATTACAAAAATATAGTCGAGAAAGAATTTGTTGAATTGATTTAATTATTTAATTTTGACTCTTCTTTCGCTATAATATTGTAAAGAATTGATGAGCCTGTTGAAATCTTAACTCCGGGCTAGTACCTGCTGACAATTTTCGATTGAAAAACGCAATAAAACCTTGCCTGACCATGTGTCGAACCCGAGGTCTATGTATACACAGTACCACTGAATCGAGTCAGTTATTAAAATACATGAATAATAATAGGCATACAAGAGCATGTATTATATTATTGTCTAGTCAAAAGCCAAGAAAGACAGCTGTATCAACTCAAAATTATTTCGGAATGTTATAAATATTTTCCTTTTTTCTATTTTTAATACGTTCATAAAAAACGAATAACGTCAAATACATTTTAATATTCTCAATTAGGTGCTCTGAATATGAATTCATATAAATTGTAATAAAATTTATTTATTCAGAAAACACAAATTCTTTTTCTCTTCTTCTCCTTTTTTTTTGGCAACAGAGCCGACGATTGTGTCAGCTATTTTTGCCAGCGTCAAGTTTAGAATTATATTCTTGTTGATGATATTAATGGTATAAAACAATGATAAAAAATAGAAAAAATGTGGATGAAATTAAATGACAACCATCTTCCGTGAAAACAAAAGATGAACCACAAATTCTTAACACGATAATTTTTTGTGTGATTCATAAAATAAGTATTAATTTGTTCTGAAAAGGTATGTGCACTCTCTCCTTATAATGATGTCGATACCTTTATGGTTCATTAGTGCGAGAATTAAAAAAGGGACTAGATAAATGTATGGCAGGGCCATACTTATACGATTTGTTATAAGAAGCCTACCATATGTTACCTTTACATGCTTACACTGTAATGTGAGATTAGTTAGCAAAGTATAAACATTTAATTAAACGTCAATCAAGAAATTGTCTACGTTTGAAATGTCAAAACCAACGCAACACAACGCTGTTATTACAAGTGCCAATACTGTAATTAAATGTCTGGGAAATCTTGAAGTTCATTAACTTTTGTTTAAAGAAATATTATGTATTTATTTGATTTTTGTTGTTTTTTTTTTAATATATTTTTTTATTAGGCTACCAAAGTGAATTCACTCTGCCTGATGGTAAGCAGTTAGTGGAATCCAGAAGTGGTAGACACTTTTCCAAAAGCCAAACTACTGGTATGGTAGCCTCCACTATGACGGCTTAGTGAGATGCTTTTGCGCGTCACCCGCCATACGACTTACTAATATTATTTCTACAGAACTCGATATTTATCAATGTTACCGAAATTCAGGAATGTTGCATAAAAATGTATAGTACTAGATATGTAGGTAGGTATATATATATAAGTAATAATGTATTTACCATCTCGTATTTTCTCTTTGTATCGGTTTGGCATTATTGGTTTATTGTGTTAGTAAAGTATATAATATATCACTAAGAAAATATAAATAGATGAATAATAATATGGAAATCATCCGTATCTAAATACCTACGACGTGTGAACAACAGCAACATTAAATAAAAGTATACTTTACCACTTATTTATAACTGTTGTCATAATAGCGTTGATTTAGTTATATAAAATCTAAGTATATATTAAATAATAGCCTATTTAACTCTAAAACCAAATACATACAGATAAATTAAAAGATCAATGAACGTAAAATCTTTGCGCATAAACTCCTTAGTAGAATTATTTCCGAAGAGAACTTCAATACAATATAATAGAAGTCTCATTTTCTATAGTCACGACGTCTGCCTTTATAAAATTTGGCCATCCTGAGAAATGTAATTAGGTTGAAAGATATTTTTGTATAGGCGTAATAAGTAATGTAAATATTAGGTGTAGTATTTTCTGAAACCTGTTTTGCTTTTATATTCAAAATTTTTAAAACAAACAGTTCAGTCTGAGGCAAAATAAAATACATAACACATAAGATTCTTAAGGCAGTCGATGAAAATTGTGGCGTAGATTTCTTTCTATTTTGAACGTAGCTATTAACAAACTTGTGCATAAACTCCTTACATAATATAAGCATGTTAAAAGATGGTATCCAAACAGCAATAAGTGTATTTAAGCAGTGTTTTGACACCATCGTCACGATTGGTAGGTAGGCGAATCAACGATCGTATTCGACGTCTTTTCGCCGACATCATTCGGCTGCATGAATCGGTACATTTTAAATTCTTCACAATATTTCTCAGTCACTGCACAAGTCTTTCATATTATTATTTATAGAAAATACATTAAAGAGTGTTCTACAACCTCTAATTACGGAAAATACGTAATGTCTTAACTATAATATAGAGCGCTAAGCAACAAATAATTTTACCGCATCTAATCTTCTTGAAACCGTTGTTCATGGTCCATTTTCCGAAAACCGCGAGTTTGCACGATTTCTTATTTTCCAGAGATTTCACTTAAGCCAAACATTGCCTTCATTCTACAAGTTTATGTTGCCTGATAAAACCTTATACTTGTACATACAGGGATACTTGTGGAACAGATTCTTACGTAGATTTCTTGAAACTTGAGCAACTTTTGGGTGCGTACGTTTGCTTTAGTTAAACCTACGCAAACCTTTCATACGTCTTTGATAAATAATTCAGTTGTAAGGTTTTAAATTTCATTTTAAATTGACGAAGAACGATGAAAATTAAATTAGGACTGAGTTCTCCCAGTCCAAACACAGTTTAAATATATGCTGAAGGAAAACTTTTTTATAGATAAATATCATAAAAAACAAACACACGCTGTATTTACACTGTATTCTCAATACAAACCGCAGTGATTTTCGTATTGCTAATAATACTGAAAATTATAACAATGTATTTACGTGGTAAAAAAAAAGTTACTAAGAAAATATTTAGTTTTTGCTTACTGTACTAATTACTGTTCCAATAAGTCTTGTGTGATTAGACTGCCGCCACCACAGCCTGCAAAGCGTTGTGATTTTGACGATTTTTTTGCAGCTGATATGAGTACTAGATTAGTAGTACTAATATTGATTAGCAGTGTTTAGCGGTAGTATGCATCTGTTCATTTGTTCGTTAACCAGCGCGGCAGTAACATTTATAATTTGCATTAATTAATAAACTTTTAAAGCTCGATTCAAAATGGCGGCGGTTCGAAAATTCGACTTGATGATAATGATACATAACAATTTTCTAAGTTATACATATTTTATACGTATAGATTAACTAATACTTGCAATACAATCTTCACTTATAACAAAAACGAAATTTTATATATTTCGCCCAGTTTCAATATCTTTTCGCATTAAGAAACCTATTCAGTCCCCATTAATTCGCTATAACAAACAACTTGGCCGTCTAATTTACGATGCTATTTAAGAATACCTACAAAGGAAACAAAAGTATTGGAAAAAAGATTACCGGGATAACAAATGGTAGTAATAGAAAGTTAGAAAAAAAAGAAAGTTCAAAGACTTCAATTGGGTTCCGTGAATAATGAAAAATATAAACTTGTATGTACAGAATTACTTAGTATAGAATTTAATTTTTTACTTTGGATTCTTTTGAACTTGTACATATTTTTAAAAGTGTTGTACATATTTTTGAGCAAGGTATAATAATAATATTAATAATATCTCGATAACTACACACAACGCCATCTAGCCCTAAAGTAAGTGTTATGAGTTCTAGAATGCGAATATACATTATTAAATACTTTTTTTTAAAACACATAGATATTATACATAGAAACGCCCAGACCAATGCAAATAGACATGTTCTGGCAGTCCGTATATAGTTCTGAACCACAGAGGCAGTCAAAATATGAACAAATTCATTCATTTTTGAGTACATTGAAACAAATTCATCCTATAGCACAAGGTACTAATATAATTCTTTCTTTCTTCTTTCTTTCATATTATAGGAGTAAAGATAACATACCTAAAATAAAACATTACAGTCTGAATTCTGAATAGTATAAATTTAGAAGGGATGAACCCAAAAATAAATGGTGTGTAATAAAAAGTGTCTATTATAAATTATTTAGAATTATATGGACCGGATTGATCAGGGATTTATTTACTTTTACACAGAATATTGTCGTGAAGTATTTCGTTTCGAGTTAGACAGTCATGCTTTTTATTAGGCTTGTTTGTCGCCTACGTTGTGTAAAATATTATTAAATAAAAAAAACCGCCTTTAAACAAGGAGAAAAATAAAAAGTAAAAATAAAATTAAATTTACTTAGCACAAAGTAATTCGTATTTTGATTTAGATAATCAGAAATGATTAAATATGTATTTTATAATTTTGAAGTTGGTGCCAAGTAAAACAATAACTAGCTATAGGTATTATCAATCTTAATTTGCTGTTGTAGTAAGGTTCTTGAAGTCCTTATTTGCTTGGCACCAACTTCATAAATTATAAAATATTTATCTTATCATTTCTGATTAACTGAAACAAAATACGAATAACTTTGTGCTAAGTAATATTAATAAAATTCTACCACATTTACACATTGAAATGGGACCACTCCAAAAAAGTACTCTTTCAAAAACTACCCAAATCGATTCAAGTGTGCCCATAAAATTTGAAGAGTTTGCTCTATTTCTCCCAATCTCATCATCAGATCCTGACTTGATGATCATGGGACCCACCTAGAAAGTATACCCTTTAAATAAAAAAAAATGCAAATCGGTTCAGCCATCTTCGAGTAATCGAGGGATATACATAAAAAAACCTCCTCCTTTTTGAAGTCGGTTATTAGTAATACACAAACAATTAACACAAGCCAAAGTACATACCTAATAGACTTATGTACATGATCGTTAGACGTTATTTAAGTCCATGGTCTAATAACGTTGGCTAACTAATGAAATGAAAACCAAGTAATTGAAAACATTAGTTAAGTTAATACGTCCCAAATGACCAAGTAATCTCTTAGTTCATTTATCTAAAGCATTGCCGAAATTACTTGTACTTAGTAACTTGCGTAAGTAGTGCTCAGAGCTACAGTGATTAAAAATGTCTAATCCCTAAAATAAAACTATTTAAAGATAGCTAAGCTTATTGAAAGAACGATCAGTAAATGTAAGACAAGATGTCTTATAAATAAATCAGAATTAGACAAACAATTAGATCGAATTCTAGTACAAATAAAAAGATAAAAGAAAACTTGACTGTAAACACATAAATAAATATAAATGAGCAATTTACCGTTGGTTTTACTAATTCTTGTGTGAGTATGGCGCTTCCAAAAAGAATATGACCCATCTACTGTCGTGACAATCATCGATGTTTATCTACCTGCTATTAATATTTAATAATTAATACTACTTCTAATGCTTGTAAATTTCTGATCCCAATTTACTGTGAATTGGGATCAGAAATTTACAGATTTCAGATTACATAATTTAATCTACTGTATCATTCTTCTTAGAATAATTCACTCTCATGAGTTAACTATTTAAATAGCCAGTTTAAAGTTAGTTCCCGTAATGCATCAGTCTATTTCATAATCGCGCAGTTTCCTACTTGCTGTCAAGAAGCTCTATCGAGTTACTAACATCGGTTCTCGATAACCAATCATCTTGACAGGTTTAAAAATAAAAATGTACTTTACTCTATCCATCTTAAGATGTCCACTGCTGCACTTTCAGCCAAAGGAAGAAGTTGGCATAGTCACTACTAGTTGCTAAAAGGATTGATGACCATAGTATTTAACACGCAAAAACGGCCCAATTCCTGGTATTTATTTCTTTTCTTTCACTACACTTAAGTGAGAGGTGATAGTTAATTTGCACTTTTTAAAATTTTCTCTATATTTTTTTTACCTATATTTATTTTTAACTTTATTTTTTGCTTTTGCTATCTTTAGATTACTGTTAGTAGCATATTTTCTTTTTCTTATCTGTCATTTCTCTTTTCAGTTTTTACCAGAGTAGTAGATTTTAAAATATATATATTTCTATCGAATAAAAAAATATAAGGGCTAGTATATGTTTATATAAAATAATAAGCTTCTGCCTGTCTTTTTCCACGTTAAATTAGAGTTTGGTGAATATTTTCGCCAATGAAAATAATACCTTTATAAATTATAGCCTATGTTTTATTCTGATAGCTATATTACTAAGTTTTATAAAAAAATATTTAGTAGTTTTAGCATGGAAGAGTAACAAACATCCATACAAACTTTTGAATTTATAATATCAGTAGGATTACACGTGGTAGTTGCTGTGGTACGGTTCTGTTTGCGTCGCTGTTTGCGTTCCATCTTCATTCCAACTTATCTCTCTATTTGAGGAGCTATTGTAAACCTATCTCTGTTTGCGGCGACCGAAACTCTTCGTATTCTGAATTGCATTTCATTAGCTTAAGCATGTGGGTGTAACTTTGAATTTGTAGATATCAAATGAGAACGGTAGACAGACGTCACCTAAGCATAAAGGCTGATTTTGATGTAAAAAATTGTATGTAAATGAAATTTCTTTTTTCAAAAGTCAGTAAAATCTAGAGCGTAAATGTCTATGGACGAATTACGTCAATATATGGAGTGTTCATCACCAAACTTAATTTTGTCAAGGCTTTTACAAGACTTACCCACTGTACATAAAAATATTCAAAATATCCAATCTTCAGTAGTCGAATTGAAAGACGAATACAATTATCAACCTTTCCTTCAAGATCCAAACAAATAAAAATACGAACGTACGTACGTAATAAGTACATAAAGATTACACAAACCTCACGCGAATAAAATCCAATTTAATGGTAAAAACTGATTAAATGACCCTTAGATATTAAAGGCTGGATTCAACGAAGTCTACTCGAGCATTCTGAGTACCTACTTAAGGCCTCGTTCGTTAAGCGGAGCCATATTTGGGCCTATTTCGGCCTGAGAATTGAGGCTTTTATCTAAAGAGCCTATTTACCACCAAAAGGTTGGGTTATTGCTTAACGTTCGGGAGGTAGACTTGATGGTGTATCATAAAACTTGTTTACGAGTGATGTTTAATAGCTTTAAGATGGTTACTTAATTTTTTACATGTTTTTAAAAGCCGAGCAAATTTTTGACTTCATTGTTGTTAAGTTTTTATAGCTCTGAGTATAAAATGTCTAAACATAGTATTATCAAGGATTAAGTATAAAATTATCTAATTTAGTATTACCGCAAAAGTGTATTTTGATTCACTTTGCAAACCCAAAATGTCGTGTGTATTATTATGTACCAAGACGTAAACGATGTGGACTCGCGCAAATATGATTTTTACTGAAAATAAAAAAGACGTTGAGATAACCTTATCGATGAAGAAGGTTTTCAAAGGTTTGGTAGATTATTTTAGGACTATCATAACAGGATATGATACCAGATCTAAAGTAGATACGTCCCTTTTATGATAGGGATTTTAAATAGATATCTGACTATATTCCTATCTAACAATATAAATAAATTTATTATCTATAACATCTTCATCAGTCCTCACCTTAAAAATATTTGGTATTGAAAAAGGTTTTGGGTGCTATCAGGTAACAAATATAAGACCATCCTTTCTTTGCAGTGGGTGTTGTAAGAGGAGGCTAACAGGGGCTAGCTAAATACAAACTTCAATTCAAGATTCTTGAAAAGCCCAATTTTTTGTACGGCGCTGAAGCGCTGTCAATAACAGACATATTGTAAAAGCGATGCAGCGCTGGACAGAGCCACTGCAAAAAATGGTTTTCCATTAAAGATCGTATTTAGAAAGCTATAGTAAGAGAACTAGAAGAAAACTGGGGGACTTATAATAGTGTTAACTATGTACTAAACATCACCTTACTAAGATCAACCTGCTTACCAAGTGCAGTGACTTTGGCTAACACATTAACACATTTTAGAAGAGTTCTATATCTTGCAGTTCAACATCCTCAGGTGATGCTGATAATAATTCACTGTTAAATGACCTAAATTGTGTTTAATAAATATTATTTCACCGTTTTATTATAAGTCAAATACGTAGTTCTATGGTTTGTTTGAACGGGAAAGTTCGCTAGATAATGAATAGCAGAGTGAACCAATATTAACATTTACAACTTCAAACAGACTGTCATACAAGAGATAGTAAGTTACTCTCACTCCTCATTGAATTGAAATTAAACTTTGGAAAACTGGGTTATGTTTTATTCAAACAAGATTCAATACATTTTGTAAAATTTTTTACAATTACTTTGGTAGCAAAGTATAGTAAAGAATTTTGAGTTATATAATTTATGTAATTTAATGTATAAGTATAAACTATATACTACTACTCTGAAATATAGAAATTTTATTATGGAATTTTCCGTTTCAAATTCACAAAGTTGACCAATGACCTAACATAAATGATATAAAAATGATATATAACAATTACTTAGAAACAGTTAAGGAGTCTACCTAACTTGTAGAAATATGTTGAGCATTAGTCTTTCGACTGATGATGCAAAATTCAATAAATCAAAGTTGTTGTGCGTTGGGACGAATTATTTGCTACTTGTTTGTTACGAAGACACTTCCCATTTTATACAGTTCTCTCTATACAAGTAACTTTTAAGCAATATAACAGTAGAATCAGAATTAGTGGTTTACAGTAATTTTTACTTGACTTACCCACCTACTAGCTTATAACCTAAACGGGTCTACATAAAGCACAGTCAGTGCACGTCCAGAGATAATCTCGCACGCATCCAGCATGTAATACATAGTTGATTAACATATAACGTATGTGCAAATGGGATAGCGAGCTTAGTTTTATGTACTGCATTACATTAGGCTTGAAACAGCTGACAGAACTGCAGCTTCCAAGCATAATATAACGAGGTGGTGACAGAGTAAAATGATTTTGACTGCATAAATTGTGCTTGCTACCGTGACGGAATGTTAGTGACAGCAGCTGTGCACGAGGTTGTGGTTCAAAAATTTGTGTGATCCATAAATATCTGTTCTGAGAGTACTTTGTGTCCATAATTTATACATTATGTTTGTAAAGTAGATACTCCGCGATACAGAGTTTGTTCCCTAGTGTAGAAGTTGTGATTAAACAAAATATCCGGTTAATAATACTATAATAAGTATCCTATAGGATTAATTCCGCCTCTGTACCTATGTGCATAAAGTTTAATTCAATTTCAAAAAACATTTATTTTCGTAATAATATGGGTACAGAAGTTGTTGGATTACATAGTCGTCGAAGACGTCAAAAAATATTTTTATTTTCTATGGCTTATGCTCAGCAGTGACAGACCTTGCCTCCAATAGTTAAGAATGGCTTATTGCTTCATTTAATTTAAGTTAGTAAGCAAAACTAAAATATATATATGAAAATGCTTCGTGTCTTACTGTATGTGTCAAATCTGACCAAAGCAGTCATTAGAGGCCACAAATTCTCTTCTTTATGATGTAGTAGTATTCACTAGGGTACATCATCCATGCTGCCTTGCTGTGTACAAAACGCGTGATAATTGTATAAAAGTGGCTTAATCTACAGTGGAAGTCTTTTCTGATTCAGTAGTATATAAACAAAAGGCCTTCCAAGAAGTAGGTTCAAGTCGCTTGTAAAATAATAATTTAAAATATGAATCGCGATTTAGCAATCTAAACTTTGTAGCCATCAATGCTAAATAGATATTTGTATAGAGATATACTTTGGTTATACCTATTTGTCACTGTAGGTACGTATATTAAATGTAATTACTTAGATCTGTATCTTATAGCGTCGAGAAATACTTAATTTAACGTTAAAACAAATTAGCGATCCGTAAAGTCATATTTACTATGTCGAGCCAAATTAATTCGTCTTATTAAGGCAATAAAGAACGCCATTCATGTTACGACAACTCAAGTTTATGAAGCTTTAAAATCGTGATGAAATTTTCTAGGAAATATTTTACTGTTCAATCTTGTGTAATAGTTTGATTAGATTAAATTAAAATGTTTTATTTATTACAAATAAATGTTTTAAATTAAATGAAATACAGTTTAAGATTTTTTTTATTACTAAAATAAAGAGCTATGTTGTGCAAACATGATGCAGTTCGCCGCAATGGCTTTTGATATGGTGTCCACAACTTCTAAACACCACTGACTGTTCACGATCAGGCGGAAGACATTTTAGTAGGCTAACCTAAAACATCTATATATATAAAAATGAATCCCTTTTTCCCTTGGTCATGGCATCACGCGTGAACGGCTAAATCAATTTCATTAATTCTTTTTTTGTCGTGTTTGTTATTGCCAGGAGAAGATTCTTATGAAAGAAAAACTAAGAAAATTGCGCGGTAATTTAGAAAGTTTTTGAATACTTAACCACCATAATAAATTTAAACCGCTAAACCGATTTCGATGAAAATTGGTACGTAGATAGATTTGGTATCGGGACATACGCTACTTTTTATCCCGAAAATCGCTCTGTTTCCCAGTTACATTAATTAAACACATACCAATTTTCGCGCGGGTGAAGCTGCATGGCGCAGCTAGTATTAATATAAAATCAAAGAGGCAAATACACAATTTACGTCTAAAAATAACCAATTTAAATAAAATAGCTGATTTCCCAAAAGAACTAAATTAACTTTGCGCAAAAAAATAATTTCCTTGCATTTGATTGACTCAGAGACATGAACAGCGTTTGACGGATATTGTAAAAGTACTTGTGTCTATTCGTTATCAGACATATCACAAGGAAATGGAAAATACTTTGATGTCATTATATACAGAAGTAGGGTCACGAAGATTGCGTTTGAATGTCTCATCAGATAAAGACTTTCATATACGTTTAATGATCCATGATTTTTTTTAACATATTATATTAGCCGTAGCCATTAGTCTTACAATAATACTAGCTTTCCGCGGCGCGGTTTTACCTGCGTCTTTGCTTACTGTTCTGCTACCGTCGCTAGTAGCGTGATTTTAAATAGCCTTCTTCCTTAGGAACTGGGTTTTACACTTATATAGTATTTTTGTTAATACATACAATGTTTTATTAATTGCCGACAGTGGCAGACTAGCAAACAGTCTACGTGATGGTAAGTGGTAACTGTCGCTCATGAACGACTCAGTGTCCCTAGCATTGTACTTGAAATGGCAGGGACTCTGCGAAGCCGCTGCCTACCGTGAAAGAAGAGTGAAATGATTACGGGAGGTGAGGAAAAAGGAAAGGGGGAAAATTAGGCCTTTGGCACTCACATTGACCGAACGAAACGCAATAGTACGGATACTATTACTCTTACGTCGATCTTCTATGAGAGGGTAGTACTTACCCGGTTGATCCGGGCCATTCGAGCTGAAACAGGCGTGGATCTACTACTGTGGCATTATATATAGAAAAACAAGCCAACATCTTTTTGTACTGCCTAAATTCATCTTAGGTATTCCTTACTTACAGTATCGTAAGTTTAGGACTTAAAAACAATAAAAAATATACTTTGAGCAGCGAGATGATCAATACTCATGTCTTCTTACATATGAGCAGAGAAGCATGTAGTTTGAACATAAGCAAAAAAATATTCGCGTAATCACTTTTTTACCCGACTATCGATGTAAAGGGAAATGTTTTATAAGTAAAATAATATACAATGAAGTAACAGTCAGTCCCTGCTGTAACCATGTTGATAACAGTCTGATTTATGGGACGACCGGAACAAAACCTGACACTAGGTTGATCACAAACCACTAAATAAGAAGAAATACTAATATGGCAAGTACCTACCTATATAATGTCAAGATAATCCTATAAATATCATTTCAAATATCAGAGTCATATCATGTATATGTTCGCCCGTTTTAAGTATCGTTTCCAGAATAGCTCGCTTTATAATAACATGTCGTGTAACTTATACCTTCATTCGAAACAAAGGAGTCGTATTATCTTATAGAAACAAATGAGTCTTTTCTTGTATTTTGAAGGTAATCCTACTAATATTATAAATGCGTAAGTTTGTGTGTGTGTGTTTTTAACCATTTAAAAAAAAGTTTATAAATATTCTTTTTTACAGATTACACCTAGATCGACAGTGCAGGTCATATGCTAGCAAATTGCATAATTTTAAACTAGCTTCTCTCTATTCTCGTCGTCAATATAGTGAGCTATTCTGCTTATATAAAATCATTCATTCACACATAGACTGCCCTGATTTACTCTCCTCTCTTAACTTCATAACCCATTATAAACCTCGCAATCCCTCCCCATAATTATTTGCTCTACAAGTTTACAAGAATAATACCTCTTTCTATAACCCTGTAACCAGAATGTGCCGATTATACAATGACATGGTGTCTCGTAGCATGAAAATTGGTATGTAGAAAGATTCGGGGCCGGAGGCGGACATAGGCTACTTTTTATCCCAAAAATCGATCTGGTTCTCAAGATATATGAATTTCCGCGCGCCAAACTGTATAATCAGTCCTGTGTCTGGAATTCTGCAAGGGAAATGGCAACAAACTCTCTGTTACATATCACCCATTGGTCATCTCTGCCTACCCATTTGGTGCAAAAGGGCGTGATGCTGTTATTTAACATTTATTTTCAAACCAAAATTGTCTGACGCAGACGAATATGCACGCGATTCAAAGATTTAGTACTCGCAGACACAAAGGAGAACAAATGGCGGTTACAGAGTAAGGTTTCTTTTAGCTAAAATATTTTGTAAGTCAGCGTTTAGACAATTTATATGAGTTTTAGAAAAGAAAATGCCTCTAATTTTCTCGAGCTAAATCCATTGTGATGATGACACGCAATTTTTAAAATCTCGCCACACAATGAAAACAATTAACAGTCGGATGAAACAAACTGCATTCTACAGCCAAAGAGTTCCATTTTCAAAGTAATAATTTATTTTTAAATACTATTTATGTAATGCCAGTTCCAAATTCTTAAATCGTAGCCTATGTATTTATTCATAAGTGTGTTATAATTTATTTTTCTAAGCTATGAAAAACTTCAGCAAAAGATATTAATTATAGAGTCGGTAACAAAATACACTAATACGTTACCGCAAGCCTAGATACTAGTATTGATCATTATTCACCAATTTCTAATGTAATCTATCGACATTGCAGTGCTGCTTGCTTAGATAATGCGGAAAAATCCATACTAATATTATAAATGCGAAAGTAACTTCGTCTGTCTGTTTGTTACGCTTTTACTACACTACTTACCCGATTTTGATTAAATTTAGTACAGAGATATACTAGACCTTGGGGAACAACAAAAGCAAAAAATGGCTTGAAGAGGTAAAGTAGAGATGAAAGTTTGTATAAAAAATCTTCAATATAAATTTTAAATTTTGCGATACAACTGACAATTAAGCAGACGGAGCTGCAGGCAACAGCTAGTTAATTATATGTATCAAATCGTTGCTAATCGTAAAGAGAGAGTGTGATGGGTATTTAGCCCACCGAAAATCTTACTCACTGAACAAAAGTTGGTATAAGAACTATTAGTTTACGTCGATACGATATTTTTTTAAATCTATGTTGGCTATTTATGCTACGAAAGTTTCTAATTTGTCAAATCTACAGTCTCTAGTTCCAGACTTTTAAATTTACCGTGTAGGAATAAAAGTGAATTATCACGTTATTATAAACATATCACGGATTTCATGAGAGTCATAGTGCAATAATATGTTTTTTTACTACTTTGTACCGTTTTATTAGGTACCTATTAAACCAGCGCACACTGCAACCTTATATTCGTAAGTACGGCATTTTCCCAATTACCGCAAGACACATAACTAACTATCGGGAACACAACAATTTCCGTAGCTTCATTTGCATAAAATGCAGTTCGTTTTAAAATAGAAGTTGTTTGAGATTGTTCTAATTTGAAGAACAAAACTTAATTTGCTTTGTTGTATTCGAAATAACTCGAACAAAATTTAAAAGTTCAAAATTAAGTTATCAAATCTTTGAAGATTATTCAATTGACCCAGTTTGGGAATTTCTTAATTTGTATGTCATATTTAAATTTTTCTTTGTTATCGTTTTCACGGAAACAATTGTTGAGCACCAGTTATTCATCAGTGAAACATTTTATTTCAAAGAAATTTATTTACGGTATTAGGAATTATATACCCACTACGATTTACAACGTGCAAAGTTATTACAGAACTATTAAAGATATAAAAAGTGAATTAATAGTGTTCTAAAAGCGAAATGCCCTGTAAGTAAAACTTCTTATTCTTTTGAACAGATTTACGTAAACTTAACAGGTTTTATGACCATGGGGTTTGTGTTAAGCAAGCCTGCTGGTGATCAGACACACCGTAAGTACCGATAACCGACCACGGCCATCAACAGGCGTGATTGCTTGTAATCGACCTTTCTAGCATTACAACAAGATTTTGATTGCTGGATTAAGTGGGCGATGGGGGTCATTACTGGCCGCCATTACGTCCCCGTCTGTTAATATTATCATACTTGAAATAAAACTAAAAACTCTCATTTATTTACCTGTCTGATTAATATTATTTCATAAATATTAAAATAAAATAAAGTATATAAACATTATCAATTATATGAATTAACAAAATAAGGTCATGTTAACACACTAATAAATACAAATACCTTAACATCGAGAATCAAGTTTCACACGACAAATTAATGTGAGCAAACACTTCAACTTCAATTAAACGAAATAACGAGATAATGTAAATACTCATCGCCTGATAAATTGAGGTATTTTGTTAGTAGGTTTATTTTCAGTGTTGATGTACTTTAAGGAAGACGAATCGACGCTTTTAAACCTGTGAAATGTTTTTGAAAATTCAAAAGACAGAGAATATAGCAACTACAATTAGCATTAGGTAGCACAATTTGATTATAGAAAACATTACTGCTCTTATCTTTTTTTTATACGACTAAGGTGACAAACAATCGTACACCGCCTGATGGTAAGCAGTTACCGTAGCCTATGACGCTTGCAACACCGGGTTCTGGTTGAAAATCGGCGCCAAGCATTAGCCTGGCATTATGCTAAACCAGATCCTTTTTAGCAGCATCATGAGACCATACTACCTTAGTACTAATGCACTTGTCTATCCTTTGCGTTTGTTAAACTTACTATTTAGCGTTAATAATGTACCTACTCTTTGTCTTGTATTTTTCTTCATAATGTACTTTGTGTGTGTTACTAAATAAATGTTTCTTTGTTTGATTTTTTTCATCACCAGCGCATTGCCGACACTGTTAAAATCATTTTAACTCCTTTCTTGAAGACCTCCACGTTGTAGTCTCTCGGGGAAATCTCGATGGGAAGCTCATTCCATAACCTTATCGTACGTAAAACAAAGTTCCTCTGAAACCTCACTTTACGGAACCTAAGACGTTCTAAGGTGTGAGGATAAACTCCCAGCCGATGGCGGGAGGTGCGATGATAAAAATTGGTCGTTGGCACCATCCTAAACGATTCTTCAGAACATAAGAAGGCAACACCTCTCCTTAAGCCTAGTGATTCAATACCACCTGTAATCCTGGGATTGTCGACAATTCTTACAGCATTCTTCTCTTATCTTCATCACATCTAGCCTGAAGACGTCTACTGATATTTAAAGGACTCTCCTAAATTGAAGAAAAATTCATAGTCACCACGTTAGGCAAGCGGATTGATGACTGAAGTAAAGTGATACTTAGTACACAGGTAATTCTTCTTCTTATTCAGTGGTTAGTGGTCAACCTAGTATCAGGATTTGCTCAAAACACCCAAAATTACTTATGGAGGTATTCGACTTGACCTATTTACTGTTATCAACAAGGTAACAGCGGGGACTGGCTTTTGACGTGCCCTCCGAAGCACAGAAAATTCTGTTGTCCATTTTATGATATTCTTATCGCTTTCATGTTATGGAGTAAACCTTTATTCTAGGTTCAAGGTCTACACTATACAATTTGAGTTAGAAATCCATCAGCTATGTAACCATTAATCAAAGCATATACAACGAATGATGAAGTATGAAACAGATTTATGTTTATTCATTGAGTACGGTAATAGTAGTTGAAAAAGTAAGTTACTGGTGTAGATAGTTCGTATTTTAACTTTCTTCTGTATAAGTATACTAGCTGCCCGCAGTGCGGCTTCACCCGCGTCTTTGTTTACTGCTCTGCTCCCGTCGTCAGTAACGTGATGTTACATAACCTGTAACCTTCCTGAGACCATTATCATACGCAAAATTTTCAAATCCAACTAGTAGTTCCAGAGATTAGCGCGTTCGAACAAACAAACTCTTCCGCTTTATATAATAGTATAGATAGCTACTTACTTTTATTTTAAATTCCTCCTTTTCACTTCTGATTAAATTCATTGCGAGGTTCAAGAAGGTCCAAGTAGGTTTAGCAGTACCCGAGAGGCCCAAGTGTTAAAGCTCGGTGTTCGTAAGCGTTTTTCACTGTTAATACTTGCTTAAAGATAATAGTCATAGGGTGGAACTGTGCCGTAAAAATATAACTACAAAGTAAATCGTATCGATAAAAAAATATACCTCTTTAAATATAATTATATCTTACGATATCTCCCTATCTATAAAATTCAAAAAGTCATTGAAAATCTTAACTACAAGAAATTTAAGACGTCTAAAGAAAAATATATAGGTATTAGCAGACCAAAAAGCAAACACATCATGCGTAGAACGATAAATAGCCCACTAAGTAATCTTTACGATGCTGGACTGAGTGAGTTACGTCGGCTCCTTTTGCGTGGGATTTGAGTGGACATTATACTTACTAAACGAAAAACTAAATATATTTCTAGTTTCATGAAAGACTATAGAAACATAATTAAAGGGCACTAATTTACCTATTGTGTTTAATTAATAGATACATTTTTACGTCACCGGTGGCAAATAAGCGTACCTAAGACACCAACGCTAAGCAATTACTATTGTCTATGGATGCTTGCAACACCTGGAGTATCACTTGTGCGTTGATGACTCTTAATTCCTTTCTTAAGAAACCCCATGTTGTACTCTCTCGGGAACCCTCGACGGAGTGTTCATTCGTACGTGGAAGATATTTTCACTGTACAGAGCCTAGTGCTTCTAAAGTATGAGGATAAACTCCTAACCGATTTCAGAAGATATAATGATAAAAAATTACGTATGTTTATTGCTAAAGAGATTTATATAAATTAACTAGCAAACTTCATAAATTAAGGTCGTAGGTCAAATTCAACTTTCATTACATCAAAACTTAGTTAGTTCGTTAGTTTTTTAGGCCTAAAGCAATATAATACCTTACTAAATAAACACGAAAATACTTTGGACCTAACGTTTTCTAGTTTACCATTACAGTTAACAGAATGTTCATTTCCTCTTACAAAACTCGACCTTGCGCATCCTGCGTTTGTCGTTGATGTGTTAGATCTAACTGTTTCACCGTTAACGGAATTATTCGTATCTAGATCTAATTACCGAAAAGCTGACTTTGATATGTTGAATAAATATTATGATGGCATTGACTGGTCGGTAGCTGTGAGCACAGGTTCTATAGATGAATCCGTTCAAAAGTTTTATGACCTAATTCACAGGAGAATAAATAATTATGTGCCACTGACCCGTCGTTCAATTACTCATAAATATCCTTTATGGTATAGTGGGGCATTGGTAAAAATAATTAAAGAAAAATCTAAGGCACATTCGCGTTGGAAACGGTTTGCTAACCTACGCGATTACGATGAATTTGTATTGTTGAGAGCAAGACAACGTCACATTCAGAACACGTGTTTTAAAAGATATGTTGAATTGACGGAGGACAGTTTAAAGTATAAGCCTAAAAAAATTTGGAGTTACATTAAAGCCATGCGTGGTAGTTCTAATTATCCAAAACAATTAAAATACAATAACGTAAGCTATTCCGATGGTCAAGAAATTTGCGAGGCATTTAATGGTTTCTTCCACAGTGTATTCAGCTCAGAGTCCAACTGTTACAATGACGGCTTTGAAAACTCTGCATAATCTGATATAATCAGTAGTTTACAATTTAACTTGTCCACTGTGGAGAAATCGCTAAATGATCTTAACATTGAGAAAGGACCTGGTCATGACGGAATTTCTCCAATCTTTTGGAAAGGCTGTGCTGGATCTCTAACATATCCCATAAGCATTATTTTTAATCGCTCCCTTCAATCTGGAATATTTCCCGAAGCCTGGAAAAAGCTCATATTGTTCCAATACATAAAAAAGGTACACGTACTAATATAGCAAACTATAGGGGTATATGCATTTTGAATACCTTGGGTAAGATATTTGAGAGACTTGTATATAATGCTATCTATCCTCAAATAGTCTCTGGTGTACCTAATACACAAAACGGCTTTTTTCAGAGACGCTCTACAATGTCGAATTTGGCTTGTTTTTCGAACTACCTTCTCAATAATGAATGCCGATGGTGGTGGACAGGTTGACGTGATCTACACTGATTTTAAAAAGCCCTTCGATCGGGTGGATCACGTCATCCTCCTGAATAAATTATTTAGACTGGGTATACGTGGTGACTTGTTGCGATGGATCAAATCATACCTATATAAAAGATCTCAAGCGGTGGTAGTCGGTGGCTATAGATCAAACTTTGTCGTTATTCCTAGCGGGGTACCCCAAGGATCGCATTTAGGTCCGTTATTCTATAATGCTTATTTATTTGACATTAACAATTCGTTCAAAACGTCAGAATATTTAATGTACGCCGACGATAAAAAAATATTTTATAAAATCAAATATAGGAACGATTGTGAAGCTCTTCAGGCAGATTTAGATAACCTTAGTAATTATTACAAAGTAAATAAAATTACTGTAAATATTGACAAGTGCCAATGTATTACTTATTCCCGTAAAAAACATCCTAAAGAATTTCCATATAGCTTTGATGGAATTATTATAAAAAAAGTCAATACAGTTCGTGATTTGGGTGTCATATTTGATAGCAAGTTAACGTTCTCTGAGCATATAGATTACATCACTACAAAATCTTTCAAAAATCTAGGCTTTGTTCTAAGATCCTGCAAAACGTTTACAAACGTTGAAGCTCTAAAAGTTGTTTATTTTGCATATGTTCGAAGTTTACTTGAGTATGCTTGCCCAATATGGTCACCATTTTATATTATTTATATAAATCAACTTGAACGAATTCAAAAAATCTTTATCAATCACCTTAACTACCGCCTTCGCAAACCGCCAATATCATACCAAAAAAGCTGTAATTTACATGGTTTGTTAACTTTAGAGGATCGACGTAAAGTTCTGGATATGTGCTTCTTATATGACATAGTCAATGGCCGTCTCGATTGCCCTAATTTGCTATCACAGGTGACATTCAATGCCCCACTACGCCGCACACGCCACACTTCTATGCTGCACGTGCCCCGCCATGCTACCAACTATGCACAAAATAATGTTCTTACACGCATCGCTCGAACACATAACACCACTTTTAGGGACATTGATATCTTTTCATGTTCTAAACAAACTTTTAAATCACATATATTATGTACTTTGACTGGCAAATGATGAAATTGTATGTATTTTATATAAAAATATATATTTGTTTTTAAAAAAAATCTTAGTATATATAAAAAGCTATATTAAGTTATTTACTTGGATTGAAACTTAATTTTGTTTTTATTTTTATTTTTCTTTCTTTGTTACTTATCCGCTCAACCGATGTTTAATATACTGTAATACCTATGACTGGCCTGTTGGTCTAGTGGTTAGTGACCCTGACTGCTAAGCCGGAGGTCGTGGGTTCGATTCCCACCCAGGACAAACCTTTGTGTGATGAGCATGATTGTTTGTTCTGTGTCTGGGTGTAATTTATCTATAATATGTATGTATTTACAAAAAAAAAATGTATATAAGTAGTATATCAGTTGTTTAGTACCCATAACACAAGCAAATATAATTGCTTAATTTGGGACTAGATGGCGCTGTGTGAATGTGGTAGAATATTATTAATATTATATTATTATTATTATTATTATTATTATATTAAGGAAAACCTGTAATTAGCCTTACTTTTTGGTTATACTTACAAGTTGTTAATTTATTGTAACGCTGTTGGTTTTTTTTCAATAAATAAAAAAATAAAATAAAACTTAGTACTAACTATAAGGGTTCGTCAAATATCTAAGAGCACATTATGTAGGTAACTTAGGCCATAAACTATAAGGTTAGTTAAGTGCTAGTGCGAAAATAAGTACATGTACCACAGGAGGACGTAAAGCTGTTTTGTTATTACAAAAAAATATTTTCTAAGAGATGTTGCTATAGTCGTGATGCCTTTACACAAAAGTTTAATAGTCAAAAAACACCAATGTTTTATTTAAAGGCAATATAACTTCTACGCATCTTCACATTGAACGTTACACATTACACTCTGCTTAATGATCTTAATTTATTTTTATTATTTTTTTGTTAATGTTAGAGCAATCTTTCATAAAATAATTAAAATTCATGTTACGCTAACTATAAAGACATTATTATATAAAAAGAAAGAAAGAAAAAATATATCCTCACAAGTTACATTGAGAATAACTATAATTTTTCATTACAATTAATTCAAAGTTGTTAATGTAACTTAAATATAAGACTTTTGTTATTCCAAACATAAATAAATATAACACTAACCGGGTTTTATAGTGCTGGTATAAAACCCGGTTAGTGTTTTATTCATTTAGCATTTTAGGCATAACAATAATGCTTATTATTTGAAACAAAACAGACATGCCGAAGCTACATAACCTTCAATATTTTACATTATGACTGCAAAGCTTACATAATTTTACAACATCCTAAATCCAAATCTTCATACTTTTAACAACCTACACAATAGTGTTTGTTTTTAATATTTTTTTAATATTCTACCACATTCACACAGCGCCATCTAGCCCCAAATTAAGCAATTATATTTGCTTGTGTTATGGGTACTAAACAACTGATATACTACTTATATACATTTTTTTTTTGTAAATACATACATATTATAGATAAATTACACCCAGACACAGAACAAACAATAATGCTCATCACACAAAGGTTTGTCCTGGGTGGGAATCGAACCCACGACCTCTGGCTTAGCAGTCAGGGTCACTAACCACTAGACCAACAGGCCAGTCAGTTTGTATGTATTGAAGCCATAAAAGTGAACTCGAAAAAGTTATAACGTGCATATTGTCTACATAATTATGTATATTTAGGTAATAGTAATAAGAGTATTAGTAAATTATATTAGTTGTATGTTTGTAATAGCCATCGCATTAGGACTAAGAAGCCTGTAATGAACGTTTATAATTTTTTAAATAAATAAATAAATATCTTTATTTAATTACTGAGCCAGTTTCATAAATAAATAAATATCTACATCAAATTATTGAGTGAGTTTCATCTAAATGAAGTTTATGAACACTCGTGAAACACGGTACCCAAGAACATAACAAACACCAACTTTGTTGATGTATGTAAGTGACTAAAAGCGGTTACAGACTAGCGTTTTTCTCTGCATGTATTTCTATTCGCGCTTCATTTCACGCTTTTAAAAATCCGGCCGTCCGTACTTTAGCCTATCTCATTCCGCACGAACCGGTAATGTTAAGTCAGTAACAACTCGGGCTTTTAAGCACGTCAACGCTCGTATTAGTTGAGTGTGTGACAAAAGGCGCGTTTACTCGCTTCCAAAATCAAGCTTACGCGCGTATAAAACGCTGGTCTGTTCCCGCGTTAGTCGGAAGTTTGACAGTAAATCAAGCTTATTACGCCGGAGCATTCAAAATTATGACATTTCGCCTAAAGGGTGTGATCTTTACGAAATTAGTTAATGTTTGTTGTTGTCGTCAACTCATTTTGAAATGTTTCATTAACTGCAAGGTTTTCATTTTGACTGCAAGGTGGTAGAATGGTTCTACTTGTACGGATTGCTACATACAGGTTTTTAGTTCGATCCCCAGGTCGTAAAGTAAAATTCTTGGTAATATTTCTGCATTCCTGATACTGTCATTTTTGTAGGGTTGAAATGTTAAGAATTCTTAGTATATTATACCTATTATTTCTTAACCAGCTTCCTGCGGCGCGATTTCACCCACGTCTTTGCTTACTGCTGTGCTCCTGTTACCAGTAGCATGATGTTACATAGTCTATAACCTTCCCAGAGAACTGGGCTATCATAGTTCTGAAAATAAGCGCGTTCAAACAAACAAACAAACAAACAAACAAACAAACTGCCGCTTTATATATTAAGTATGGATTTGGATATTGAGATAAAACAGACTTACTATATTGCACACATATACGCGTAGCTGTCAAGACGCAGATCTTTACTTACCCTTCTTAAATCTGATATTAAGTAAATTAGCTAACATAATGTACACTTAACGGTAGTAGATCCACGCTGGTTTCAGCATGAATGGGCCTGATCGTCCGGGGAAGTACTACCCTCTCATAGAAGATCGACTTAAGAGTAGTAGTATTCTTACTACTGCGTTTCGTTCGGTGAGTGAGAGTGGCGGAGGCCCAATTTTCCCCTTTCCTCTTTCCTCACCTCCCTCATTCCCTTCCTCTAACCCCATTCCCAGCCGCCACAGTGGAGGCCACCATACCAGGAATTTAAGACGATAGCTTTTGGTATGGTGGCCACCACTTCTGGATTCCACTGACTGCTTACCATCAGGCGGGAGGAGTCAATTTGGTAGGCTAATAAATAAAAAAATAAAAAACACATGGTTTCTAGATTAATCTATACTAACTTAAAAAGCGGAAGACTGTTTATTGGTAAGCGCTAATTTCTGGAACATCCAGTCGGATTGGAGTAATTCTTTCTACGATTGATAGTCCAGTTCTTGAGGAAGGCTATGAAACATCACGCTACTGGCAACGGGAGCAGAGCAGTAACCAAAATTGTAACTTAACGCTGGTGAAATTGCGCTGCGGTAAAGCTACTATATAAAATAAAACTTTTGCTTCAACATGATTAACGATGAGCGAATTACAGTCAGTCTTGACATGATGTATGACTTTCGCTTATCAACTTTATTTTGAGTGTATATCTTGAAAGCTTAGTACTCGTAGTATTACGTACAACACATGTATAAAAATATGAAGTAATGTTTTATTAAGTTTTTATGTCGAATATTGTATGTGTCGCAGGCAAATTGAATAAATCTGTCGTTTACATACTGCCTCGGTAATTTTTTCAACACTCGCTGTCATCGGTATTATGAAATATGCCGAAGGCAGATTGGGTTAAGTTAGAGCTGTGACCGCCTGCTATAAACTAATTATATTTGTAACCAAATTAGTTTAAACATCCCCAATTAGCTATAAATATTGGTGATATCCTTCGTTATGTAATGTGCCGAGGCAGATTGTAAATGGCGGATTAATACAATTTGCCTGCAACATATACACCAGTAAGGCTTCCTTGGATGTTATAATATAAGATAATAAACTTAACTATGGGCATGCTTACTATCTTAAATTATCTGGATCATATAAGAGGGGCCCGAAAAAGATAGAGACAGAGATACGTCACCGTGTTATGATAGTGTTTGATATTCAATTCGATTTCAATTTATTAATACATATACAATATAGGTAGTTTCCCTTTGGTACCAAACTGAGCTAGTGAATCTATCTTGGGCACCATCTTGATTACAATTTGTAAATAAAAATTATCTACATACAACATACATATTGAACAGACACAGACACTTTTTTTTTATTATAGACAGTGCTCGACGCCACCTGATGGTAAGTGGTAACTGTCGCTCATGGATGATTTAGAATCTCTGTCACTTGACTAGCGGACTCGTTTACGAAAGTTAACTTTGTACTTATATACCTATTCTCTATAATATCACACCAACTATACACAACGCCATCTAGACCCAAAGTAAGTGTATATTATAGCTTGTCTTATGGGTTCTAGAAATGCGGACATAAATTTCAGTACTGTGATGACACATGATGATTTTATCCAGAACGATACGTGCGGGACTGAAGTGTCATCCTTTCACAGTGGAATCTAAAGGGCCTCGAACCAACCCGTTCAGCATTTCATACTTTTGTCGCTCAATTAAGGCCTGCAACTCTTTACCAGCGCATGTGTTCCCATCTAATTATGATCTTGAGTCTTTTAAGCGGGGAGTAAAAAAGCATCTCACTAATCCGCCATAGTGGAGGCCACCATACCAGTAGTCTGGCTTTTGAAATGGTGTCCACCATTTCTGGATTCCACTGGCTGCTTACCATCAGGCAGAGAGTCACTTTGGTAGGCTAATATAAAAAAAAAAGATGAACAGATTAGGGCTCGCTTGATACTATTTCGGCAGAGCCTTTAAATACGACAACGGTTATATTCCCACCTAAATTGACTTCAATGGAAACTAAATAAATACAAAATATTTTACAGTTCGTCGCTCTAAATCGTAATGTTAAACAAGCGTGATGCACCACGTATCAACATTTACATCTAAATTCATATTTACTCCGAGTTTACAAAGCCGACCGCAACAATTTCAACAGTACATTATTTACATAATACTTAAAGCAATTTATACACAAGCAAATGTCAAATATTAATATTCAATGATAAATGTTTGCGTTCATGCAAGATTGCAGCTAATAAAACTGAATGTATACGACAGAATGTATTGAAAATTGATTCCTATGGCGTATTGAATGAAGATTAATTTTATTTTTAATGCCTATACATACCACATTAACTTTCTTTTGGTAAGTTTTTGGTGTCAGTAAGAGAAAAGAAGTCAAGAAAAAAATTATCACCTTACTGGTTTTACCTCTTGTGCAGCGTTTTGTGGGTTCAAAACTGGGTAAGTATCAGTATAAATATTTCTGTTTTTCTTAGATAAATATTACTGTCAATAACAATAAAAAAAAAGTTGTACGAGAGTCTGGACTTGTAGAAAACTAGCTGTTGCTCGCAGTTCCGCCAGTGTGATATCGGTGATCGCATTTTTCATACAAACTTTCATTCCCTACTTCTACTCTTTGAAGCCGTTTTCGCGGTAAAAGATAGCCTATGTTGTTCCCCAAGGTCTATTCTTTCTATCTAGATTATTCTAGATAGAGAAAGAGAGAGTGAAAGAGTATTTTTTAACAATCAAGTCTTTAACCACCTAAGATTTATTTATAGAACGTAACTGAATTGCTCAAAAGAAAAGTACGATTCGTATTCGGCCCATTTTATTTCACCACTTGTTCTCAAGGTTCCTATTTCCTTAACGTCAGTATATCGATGTCTTTAAGTTACAAAGGGTTTTGAAAAACCAACTATTTCGTACCTGGAACGTTAAGGTTAAAATACTTGCAGCGTTTTAATATCGACATGACCTTCTCATATTTAAATCGCATATCATGTCACAATAGGCGCAAAAGTGCTTCAATAAAAAAAAACTTTGCACAAAGCGATCTCGCCACTTTGAGAAATGTGACCCGAAAACCTCCTTTGATATTCAAACATGTTCCTTTATTATTTTCTATTTTTAGACCTCAAAAACATGATTCATGTGTCGAATACATATTTTTCTCGTATCATCCAAAAACAATGAGGTGGGTGGCGAGCAACCGATGAATGAGAGCGGCTCACGACCGGCCAAGGTGCCGAAAATTGGGGAAGGCCTATGTCCAACATTGGACGTCTTTCAGCTGATATGATGATCATAATGAACCAAAAATAATAATAATAATAATAATATTCTTTATTGTACACACCATGTATCAGATACAAGTTAAGAATACAACATAAATATAAGTAGGTACAATGGGCGGTCTTATCGCTTGGAGCAATCTCTTCCAGACAACCTTTGGATGGATTTGGTGATTGGAAAAGCAGCAGTTGATGGTGCAATATAAATACAATATTGATAGATACTGTACAAAAACATACTCCAAGATTTTTTTTTCAACATTTTTATTTAAAAATCTTATTTATTTATTTAAGGAAACTCTACAGCTTTTTAACAAAACACAATTTACAAAGAAATATGCAAACAGACTTATCTATTTGCATTTACAATAATCTGAGCCAATTACAGAGTTCCACGACAGGACAGTTTGAGGTGATAAACAATTTGTAAGGGATGATTACTGCATACAATAGGCAACAACCAATAAAACAAGTGGCTTGGAGGCGAATGTCTTGGTATATTGTAAAACAACACACACTTCACTTCTATAATGTTAAATTTATCTTGCTTAAAACACACTAGCCAATTTGCCGACATAGGATAGGGTCATGAGAAGAACTGGCAAGAAACTCATGCCACTCTTTTTATTCGCCGGGTTATTACATTACATTAAATTTTTATAAGATATCATTTCATGTTAGACTCACTTAACCCGTTTTTTCTACTTAGTAACCTAACCACGACTGACTATGATAAAGTTAGAACCTAACAGGTTGACATTATGATTACAAGCACTCATTTGAATAGAAATATTTAAAATGCAATAAGGCCGGATATCGTTCTGTCACCATATTTTTAGAACTAATTTCCCTTTTGTCATTAAATTCACTTAAACGAGTATAATTAAATGATTCCATCTTTTTTTTTCACGTAAGATGGATGTCATTTAATTTTTCATCTACATTTTTTTCTATTTTATCATTGTAATATACCATTATTATCATCAACAAGAATATTATTCTACACTTGACGCTGGCAGAAATAGCTGACACAAATCGTCGGCTCTGTTGCCAAAAAAAAGGAGAAGAAGAAGAAGAAGAAGAGTATAATTAATATTATAATCATACAATTTTAGGTAACAATCATTATTTTACTTTTATATACATTTAAGAACTTCCGCTACAACAAGTCAATTACTCAAATTTATTACTTTTTATAAGAATGTATTTATAAAATAACAATACTAATTTCAATAAACTAACAACTTCTTCCATTTTACAAGTCTTCATTTAGTTTGGAAGTCAAGAGTCCAATTCATCTGATGTTACTATGTATTATTTGGTGTCAATAAAACATTTTGATTTTTGAATAAACTAACAACATAAATACTAAGACATTCGCACATTTTATATTTCACACCATAGAAACAAAGATATATAAAAATCTAAAACCAAGAAAGTCAGTAGATCCTTCTTCCAGATAGCACGTTCTCTTCCAATTTTGATCTCGGGTCTTTTAAGCGGAGCGTGAAAGGGTTTATACAATTTCCGTCATAGCTTTTAGAATAGTGTTAACCATACATTGAGACTATCAGCCAAAGTCGCGACATTTTGGTAGTCTAATATCCAAAGAATATAAAAAAAAACATTTATTTTGAAATCCTCAAAGGTAATACTACTATACTTATTCTTATACAGTATAATATAATATTTAATAATAATAATATTTAGACAACTACACACAACGCTATCTAGACCCAAAGTAAGCATATTAAATGCTTGTGTTATGGGTTCTAGAATGCGGATATAACATACTTATATACTTTTTTTTTAAATACATACATATTATACATAGAAACACCCAGACCAATGCAAATAGACATGTACATGCACACAAATATTTGCACTGAGCGAGAATGGAACCCGCGACCTCTGCATGGCAGTCCATACACAGTACCACCGAACCACAGAGGCATAACGTAAGACAAGTATGCTGTTTTGTACAAAGAGACTAAAAATTTCTCAAGATTTTTATTTATTTCTATCATTCAAGTTTATAGAAAGGTCTTCTTTTTTTGACAGCTGTGTATTACTTTATATATCTTCACAACATTATTTTATTTCACGTATTCACATTACATAATGAGCTTAAATATTCAAGATTTAGTTACATTTGAGTCCATTCTGAAAGGGGAGCAACCGGCCTTTTCCTATTCGATGCAGCAATGCGAACCGCATCCAATTTAGTATTAACAAATTGAACGAAGTAATTGCCCGGATGTAGGCAAGGTGGGTAATTATGGATATGGCAATCTCATCGCAGTTATAGTGCTCTATGATTTAAAAAGTAGACAAATTAATGTACAGCTGTAGTTGCCGGTTTAGAATAAGAACGCTATTTAGACCCAAAGTATGTATATATTATAGCTTGTGGTATGAGTTCTGCAATGCAGATAAACATACTTAAATACTGTTTTTTTGTAAATACTTACATATTTATAAATAAAACCAATGCAAATGGTGATTACGCAAATATTTAGACTAACTGGAAATCGGACCTGTGATTTTAATGTAGTTGTAGAACGCCGATCACCAACGGAGTCATATGTGGTAAGAATATTAAATTTATCTTCTGAGAGAACTTATTTATTTATTTATTTATTGAAAAGTATTTACAATATCATTACAGATAAAAACCCAATACGATATCATAAAAAACCTAAAATTTAAAACAATATTACTAATTACTAAATAAATATACCTACATATTCAATACTATACATTTTTGTGCAACATCCTTGAATTTAGACATTGAAAAATATCATTTTCTATAGAAATAATTTTAATAAGTCGTATGGCGCGCGACAATGGAGCAAATTTGAGTAGATTCGTCCTCACCGCTGGGACGTTAAATGTGTTAGGACGGCGGCGCGCACTCACATACTTGTCGGGAACGCACAGCCGCATCTCCGCCAGCACAGCCGGGTGGTGTAGCTGTTTTCGCAGCACGCGCCATAAGTAGACCACTAATGACAGGTCGCGTCGCACTCTCAGCTGGACGTAGCCAACCATGCCAAGTACAAACAAACTTGGATATATGAGTGGATATAAAGGGTACACTCCATATGCTTTATAGTATAAAAAACGAGTAAATTTATTTTGAATTTTATCTACCATGAGGATATATATAGCCTCATGGGGATTCCAGACGATGGCTGTAGATTCTAATTGACTCCGAATAAGTGCATTATATAACATTTTAATAGCTGAGATACTGCGAAAATCTTTACAATTTCTTAAAATAAATCCTAATTTTTTAAACGATTTGTTGCAAATGCCAACAATATGTTTCCGAAATGTTAGCTCGGGTACCATTCGAACACCTAAATCCCAGGTACACTTAATGCGTGAGATCAAGGTATCATCCATTTCGTATGTGTAATGTATGTGTATGTGTGCTTATGTCCAGAATAAGGAGTTTTCAGTCCGATGACAGTATGCTTACCTCCAGCGTCTTCAAACCACCTTCATCCTTCATCGATTACTCACCCGAGGCCCTAGACAAGTGTCAAACATTTCTATTCTATTCATTGAATAGATAAAAAAACGTATGAGATTGACATAAGCGTTGGCGTTAGCTTATGTCAATCCAATACATTTTTTAAACTATTCTATTCACTTGTCTAGGACCTCTGGTTAGTGGATTATGACAGATTTAATTTTTAATTCCGTTTTAAAATATAATACAGGCACAGTGTATATTTTACTAAAAAACTGAACCAGAGTACAATATGGATGAGGCTTCTTATTAACTACTAATTCTATTATTCAAAAGATATCGTACTTCAGTCTTTGTTATTTTTGCCTGCCTACATTTTCATAATGCAAAAGCCTACATATGAAATACCTAAAGTAAGCCTGTCTACTTTAAATTCCGCATTAAAACTTGTCTCAGCAGAATACAGATTAGCTCAACCTCTTTTATGCAAAAACCGGCATACCGTACAACGGGAATTCGTCTGTGAAAACAACAGACCGAATAGTGAAATAATTGTGGTCGTACACAACCTGAATACTCCTAATATTCCTATTGCTGACAGTGGCAGTCGAGCAAACAGCCCACGTGATGATAAGTGGTAACTATCGCTCATGGACAACTCAGAGTCTTTCGCTGCCTACCATGAAGGGAGGTGAGGTAAAAAAAAGGGGGTATGGAAAAAAATACTATAAGTATTAGATTTTGTAAGTAAACTTGTCAAAAAATTCTGTGCAGTTAAATTGTTGGTGAAAATCGCCACGTGGCAGAGATTTCATAAAACGATGCAGTTTTTAAATCTAAATATAATAAATTATTTAAATTGTTGAATAGAACTCTGCTACAATATTGATAAAGCAATAGAACATCACATCATCATCAGTATCATAAACAAACAAGATCAAAATTTTAATGAGGTAAACATTTGGCTATAGAAATTGAGCATCATTAATATTTGTTTTGTGTCTCTTTGTGTCTAGTAGAAAATTATTGTAATTACAAGAGCCTACATGCTCTTTGCACTTTAATATAATGTGATTAATGGGGTTAGAACCAACAAACTTTAAGTTGATCTAACCCTTAAAACTTAATAATAAAGTTCCTGTTTGTCATGTTAGGTTTAAAGTATTAATATGGGTACTAAAGGTCATAAAAGCAAAGCAAATTTCTTTATCGTAAAGTATAGAACTGCATAGCCTAACAATTATAACTCCACACTCTTTTGGCCCCGAAGAGGTAAGCAGTGGGATGTAACAACCACGTTCCGCCAGTTATGTTGTCCTGTGTAAAAGTTGACGAGCATATTGCTATTTACCGGCCTAAATTTCAGAATTCGAGGCTAATGACGAGAAATTCTTTACAAAAAACTCGATATTATTAGACCTAAGAATCGAATCTGAAACCTTTGCGTAGTAGTCCATACACAGTACCATTAAACTACAGGGGCAGTCAACTATAGAGTGGAACTATCGCCTCCATTGTTTCGTCGCTCCTAGTGAATGTCAAGGCTTCTCCTTAATTGGGATGCGGCTTCTATCGACGGCCATTTTAAAACCTATAATGACCTACAGTGCTGGGATCTTTTTAGGGTTCCCTAAATTAAAATCAAATTAAATTTTAGCTTTATATAAGGTAAAACATTCTATTGCCTTGCTCTCTGTAGGTACTGTATGAAAGAGTGTTTCGGTTCAATTCTGTGACTGTATTTGTGCAAGACACTAGTGTCCTGTGAATACCCAAAGTACCTGAATTTTTTATTCATCATCATCATTCCAGCCAAAAGACTGCTGGACACTGCTGGACATAGGTCTCCACTAATTTTCCCTTTACTGGTCATGAGGTGCCCTCATCTCTCGATTGCCCACCACTCTTGTCAGGTCATCGGTTTAAGTTTTAGTAATCCATACACAATCTAAATTGGTTATTTCTTGTCAAAGTTTACTAGTTTATGATTGCCTTCGTATTACATTTCACTTAGTTAAATGGAACCGGAAGCTATCGTATTGATATTCAAATTGATAAACCGGTACGTGATCAAATAACTTGGAATATGTCAAAGATATTATAATTAATATTTGGTTGAATCAGTTTAGTGTTTTGATGATATACAGTGAATACTATTAGCTAAATTAAACTGTCTCAAATCGACGTCCTGATAAGGGTAGAGGACTACATGAAGGCAGCTCACAATCAAACAAGGTAGCGAAAATTGGAGGAGGCCTATCTCCAGCAGTGGACGGTTTTCGACTTATATGATGATGATGATCGGAAACTTAGGTTTGCGCAGAGAATAAAAAATGAAGTTTAAAACCTACTGAACCTTCAAATATATTACTGAGACTGTACTTGACTATATTTTTAATTGAACTCTTTTGAAATCATAACTCAAATATGCTATAAAAAGGGGAACCTTTCGAACTTTGCATCGAATACCAATACGAGAATTTTAACTTCAACTTTTAAAGAAATAGAAGAAGATTCAATAGTTTAATTCCTTTCAAAGTTTTAAAAGGTATATTTGGTTCAGATATAATTTTATTGAGCTTGAAATTTTAAAACATGTTTGTTAAATTTTATTGCTTAAAATGCCAGGAGTACTAAATGTTGTACCTCTGATGCCTGCTTTTATTATTATATACAAAAGAGAAAATACTGTACTTTTAGCTGACGACACAATCTCTTATGTCCATGATAGAATGCATTCTTCAAGGAATCTAGAAGCTATTACCCACTGCCACTCCACTCCTCTTGATGGTAAACAGTCCGTGGAATCCAGAAGTGGTGGCCAAAAGCCATCGTCTCAAACTGCTGGTATAATGGCCACTACCATGGTGGTTGGAAATGAGGTAGATGAAGGGAATGAGATAAGTGCTTCAGTTTGAGTATAAATAAATCTTATAAGATTTATATTTTATCAAAATTATTGTTAAAACATAAAAATTTAAAGGCTTTTCTTCTAATAAATATACAAATACCAATTTGTTTGCAAGATTATTATCAAGAAATGCGGTTCAACAATAAAAAAAAAACTAGTTTACACTTTATAACTAAGTTCTAGCAAACGTTTTACGAGCTTAATTTGAACTCACTGCACTGAAGAATAGAACTTAAGTACTTAAAGTGGGTATATTGGAAATATTTTCTTTTAAGTTTCCTATTACCCCTATTACTTCGGGTGGAAAATGTTAAACACATTTTAAGACTTTTTCCGTAAACACACTTACAACTCCGCATTTCTTGCTAACTTATTTTCTTAAAATTGAAGCTGTTTTTATTAGGTCAAAGCTCTTCCAGATTGTTGTAAGTACTATAATTTTACCACTGTCAAAATTTGGAAAGGAGGTGATGGCAGCAATTGAGCTAGCAGAAGCAATCCAGCCGATTTGAACGTACAAAAGACCAAGAGGTATATTTACGGAAAACAAGCCCACTAACAAGTAACAAGGTGGCAGTAATTCAAGCAGTCTGGGTTGTGCGTTAGTCATCATAGTTCTATTAATGATGTTCACTTTTTTTCTTAACAGTTAGGTCTTCCAAATAACTTCTAGTGCGCCAATTACCAATTTGATGGTGAGTGATGCTCATGCATATTTTCAGGGTGACCAATAAAAACGGTAGGTTCGGCAAAAGTAACTAATCTCTCAGCTGCTATGAGATTAATATTATGTACCTCTTTAAAATAAAACATTTCATAAACTTTTAGCTACACCCGCGTGTATAATATATTTTGTATAAAAAGTACTTTTTCGCACCGAATGTTACAGATTTTCGTCAAAATTGGTTTCGCTGTTTAGGCACTGAGTTAATAATAATAATATTTAATAATAGTTTATTCAAAAAACTTATATAACTACTACAGTGAGTTTTACATGCTAGTCTCCTTTTGAGTATAAAAAATACCTATGTTAGGAGGCCCTGCTCTTCTTAACTATAACAAAAGTAGCATAGCAAGTGTATACAATAAACATTGTGATACATAATAAAAGTAGGATAAAAAAAGAGATCTGTAAAAATATAAAGTATAGTATCTAAAATCAAGAAATTAAATCAAATGTATGTATGCACGCAAGCACGTGCATGCGTGCGTGTGTGCGTGCGTCGTGTGTGCGTGCCTGCGTGCATGCGTGCGTGCGTGCGTGTGTGTGTGTGTGTGTGCGTGTGTCTGTTTGAGTGTGTTTGTGTGTGTGTGCATGTGGGTGAACAAACGGTGATTGATACGTAACAAACACACTCACCCACATACATGTACACAAACTTTTGCATTTATAATATTAGTAGGATGACACAAAATACTATATTGCAAAGTAAATACATATTTTACTGCAAAATTAACATAATTTTACAAATATACTGAAATATTTTCTAGATACGACACAACTCAAATAATGTATTTAGTATCTTGCAACAACACTAAATCAGAGAATCCCTGGTGTATTGTTAGTCCAGATTCAGCTCACAATAGAAATTAACGTTGAAGTCGAATCTGAATATTATTTAAACAATAATCACAATTACCTGCAATCCCCTTTGTCTATAAACTAGAGGAAAACATGTTGATTGGGTTAGTTCGAGTAATTCCGTCCATTCGTGTATTAAATTATGAAACAAATTAGGATATTTTTAATGCATACTTGATTATCACTAGTAAAGCGAAAAGCAATCGGCCCAAATCTAAAGTAATTTCTGTTCCGAATTTAAAATTGATTAAAAGATTATTTTTCGCAATTATAATTGTAGATTAGAATAAAACCTTCAACGAGCAAAAAGATAAATTGATTATTACTGTGGATGAGTCTCTATTTAAACTGTCTGAAAGACTTCATGGAGGCGGTTTTATATTAGTTTTTTATAGTCCGTGATGTGCCTCGATATCTGTTGCAAAGTCCACTTTGCGGTAATTTTGCTCATCAATCTTGTACAGCGGCGATTTAGTGCAGGTTATTAAGTAGGGTAGTTTTTCTCATGAACTGTTTTGAAGACTCAATATGGTTGCAGATAAAATAAAAGGATGATTGACTGCTGGTGCTGAAGTGCTGAAATCTCGTGTTTAGTTCTTGAATCGAATTTTTCGAATGTGCATTATTTTTCTACTAAGAAAAGCTCCTACAAAAGTATTTATTCGGCTTTTGGAATTGCGACCATATTAGCAGGAGTGAAAACAAAATTACAAGGAGTATTAATATGCATTTATTTCTCATTTTAAAACATTTCTCCATAACATAGTGCCTCATACATGCCTCATACATTGAAACAATAACTCACTTTTTTTCTGTGGTATGAAATTAAACTGAGTCCCCTCGAGAACAATAACGTGACCTTTTGTTTTTACTACTTATATTAAAGTAACTTTTAATTTTAACTTTAATTCTTCGTTTAATAAAATGTGAGAGAGCTCTATTATTTGAGCGCTAAACACTTGGTAGACTGCGACACTCTGCGCTAAGTGAATGAGATTTCTTTTTATTTTTTTATTAAAGGCACCTCATTTTTTCATTCGCTGGTGATTGCTGCCTCACAACAGTATTCGCTTATGAAGGATTTCGAAGGTTTTACTTTAAAAAATATTAGACGCTTTTGGATTTTTTTGATTATCTGAAAATACCGATAATACTGGTTGGTGTTTTTCATTAAATTTTATCGTTGATTCTATAATATATATATTAACTATAATATTTATGTTTTTGACATGTAAAAATAACAATAGAATAGAATAAGTATTTCACAGTTTGTACATTTGTTATTATTACAGATCAACATAGGTATTTCGCCTACTTAATTCAGCATGCAAAGCTATAACTCTCACTTTTTGTACCATAATAAAAATATATCCTATATATACTGTAGTATATATCCAGCTGTACATTATTATAATTTTACGCTGTCTCTAGAAAAATCACCGTTTTCTCGTGGTCCTACTAATTTGCCCTACTAGTAGGTAGGACCACCAGAGAGACCTTTATGTTTCGTATTCTAAATTGTCAGCGCCCCTATTATTAACAAGGAGAACTAAATTCTATATTCATGAAAAATGTTTTAGCTGTCATCTCACCGCAAAACTCGTAATATAGCAAATGGGATACATCGTTACTACCTAAAAACTGGGATCTGAAACTGGGATCCAACGAAAATAAATCTGTGAAACAGCTTCTTGTTTTTAATTTAAAAGTAGCAAAATATTTTTTTAATCTTTCCATAACTTCCTTCATAAAGGTACATAATGTACCAAAGAATGTGACAGCACTTACACTGAATACTTAACGTTATAAATACCTCATTTGATATAGGTGATTCATAAGAACATCGCAATTCTCAAGACGCTCACGTTTACAATTTATTATTAAGCAGCGGGTTTTCACGAGATTTTCCCTTTTCTTGTTGATGATATATTCAGATCGTTTGCTTATATTTGTACTGTTACAAATACGGTATATGCTTCGGCATTTATGTTTTGAATTTTGTGATCCATACATTTTATTATGTTTCGAAAGCTGAACTACGGATTATAATAAGACTTACTGTATTATAAGTTAGGTCACTTCCAACATTCCACCTTCATTTTATCATGGTTTTGACCATCATTGTTATTAGGCGATTGTATTACAGACTCGTACATAAGATAACCGCTAGCTATTGGCAAATATCATTTTAATATGCTAATGTTCATGACAATTGATCCGTTACTTTAAAGGTTGTAGTAGTTTTACTTCTAAAGTCATCTAATTATATAAGTGATGAACAATAATTATCATCACAAAAATCATCACTTGTGTCGATCCGTTCTTAATCTTCTGTTAGCCGTCATTTTGATAAGCAATATAAATTACCTCATGGTAATTTATATTGCGTATAAAAATGACGACACAACAATTTTGAAATCCATTATTTGACTGTTTGATTGTGACACTCACATAAACATACGAAAACTCACACACACTCTCTCTCACACACATACATACAAGCATTTCACAGACACTCATCCTTATACAAACAAACAAACACTCCCACGAATTTTATAATTTTTGAAATTCAATATTTGACTGTTTGATTATGATACTCACATAAATATACATATACATACACATACTCACACACACTCTCACTCACACACATACACACAAGCATTTCACAGACACTCATCCTAGTCATTCATACAAACAAACAAACACTCTTACGAATTTTATGATTTTTGAAATCCATTATTGACTGTTTGATTGTGACACTCAAATAATATACATGTTTACACACACTCTCTCTCACACACATACATACAAGCATTTCACAGACACTCATCCTTATACAGACATACACTCTCAAGAATTTTAAAATTTTTGCATATCTATCTTTATTTTGTTTAAATTATTGAATTATTATGTTCTAAGCTTAAGAAAATTGCTGTTATTTGATATTCACGACACAGGCCTAGTGTGCCTAGTGGCTATCACCGTAAATCATATCACATGACGTGTAAATTTACTTTAATAAACATTTACTTATTTACCTCTACAAGAACACGGTAGTAGATCCACGCTGGTTTCAGCATGAATGGTACGGATCGACCGGGGAAGTACTACCCTCTCATAGAAGATCGACGTAACAATATTAGTTTTCATACTAATTGTTTCGCTCGGTGGGTGAGAACGCCGGCAGCCCAAATACCCCCTCAGTCCTCTGCCGTTTTCCTTTTCCTTCCTCATCCCCTTTTCCGTGGACGCTTGGTTGTGTTTTCTAAGCACAATTACTTCTGCGATGCATGGAAAACATAGCCATGTCTATAGGTTACGGTTGCCATTTACCATCAGGTGGGTCCATGGTATGCTTGTTTGCTACCAAAATTGTATAAAAAAAGAACATCGGTATACCTCAAAATTCATGATTCTCTTATAAAGCTTACTACTAACCGTATTCAACGATACAAAACTTTACTATTTCGTTTTTCTATCATTTTTTAACTCTTTGATGAGATAGCAGTGTGCGGGCAAAGTGAAGCGCAAATAGAGGAATTGTATTTACGTGACGACGAAAGTGGAACTAGCTTTTGGCTGTCAATAGATGGGTTGGGGAGCATACTGACTTGTAGTAGATAACGTCCAGGTAATACTGATAGTGTTGTTTTCTTTCCCAAGAGTGGATTCATATTTTGTCTGACTACTACATTGATGGTTATATAGATTGGTAGATTGGTCTAGGACTGCATTGACGGTTTTGTGGTGCTATAAAGAGATTTAGCTCCGTAATACATTAGCAATATTGTGTTATCTAATGATCATAGCAAATGGCACAATGGTTGTCCTGAACTCGTAGCTCTTAAATCACTACGCACGAACCTTTTTGGCGTCTGGCAGCGGCCTTTGCTGCAACTGCTCTTGACGAGCACCAACTATAGGAGCAATGCCTTTATGTAGCAAGTAATAAAGGAATTTAATTAGATACCTAGTAAGTTGAACATAGACTTGTTTTATACCAGCGTTAACATAGTGGGCAAGCTTTTGTTTAAATCGTACTTAATCAGTAGTTAGCGGCACTAAAACCGGTGGATTTACATTTAATTAACGTTTGCATTTGAATTTAATTAATAGCTTAGATACATTATTTTCTTATGATTTTTTCAGTAAAGTTAAAAATATGTTGAAAGCACATGGACATACATTGTTTTAATAATCTGTGGAGGTTTTATATTAGCAATATGTCTATCATTTGAAAATATAATTTTTAAATAAATGAATTACTCTGCAAGCTTTCCCAAAATAAAATAAATAAATCAGTTTTCTTTCTTTCTTTCTTGTTTTAATGTTAAATAATACGAGTATAATTGTGTAGTCACCATTACACTTGAAACCAAAGCGAATAAACAAAGTCGGTACTTTGAATGAATACATTTACGATACTGAGTACTAACTCTTGCTTTTTAAGTTCCACTGTGAAAATTCTACGCTATTTTGATTTTTGATTTTCATATTGTTTTGTTTCAAGAATTAAATCGTTTCATCTAACAGGGTACTCAAAATTGACTTCTAGCGTCATTAATCTATATATACGAGGCAAAATGATTGTAATGCTTTATAACTTTTGTCACCGAAAATACATGCGCTGGTAAAAGAATCTGATTTTAATTGTTTGACTAATTTTAATGTAGTACCTACTAAAGTAATAAAACAATATTTTGCTAATGGCTTATCTTTTTAAAGTAACAAAACTAATAAAAAATACTCATCACTAAAACGAATAATAAAAACGTATAACACAAATTTTATTCAACAAACACAAACAAGCAAATAAACGTGGCTTTTAATATAGATAGTGGAAGCTAAACAAAGTTTTTCAATTAAATTAATTTGTAGAAACATAGGAGATAGGGGTTTGTGTACATCGGAGCAATTTGCAACGATTTACACGCGATTCTATTTAATCACTTTGTGAATGTTTCTTTATTGAAGAAACTAAGGTAATGTTTGTATAATTATTTACCTGTCTTCTGAGCATTTCGTTGCTTTGTATGCAATAATGAACAACAGCAATATCTTACTTAATCGTAGTCTTCCGTTAGTCACCACTTACACACACGATACTCACGTGAAAAATTTACACAGTTTCACATTCTAAAATAGAGACAACATAGCTAATTAGTCAATCGACAAGTATAATCAAAGCCTGTGCTATACAGGTTAGGGAAAGGGAATGAGGAAGGTGAGCAAAGAGGAACGGGGGGAAATTGGGCCTCCGGCGCTCTCACTCACCGAACGAAACGCAGTAGTACGGATACTACTACTCTTAAGTCAATCTTCTATGAGAGGGTAGTACTACCCCGAACGATCCGGCCCATTCATGCTGAAATCAGCGTGGATCTATTACCGATGCAATTTTAAATTTTTTGAGATGATTTTATTGCAAACTGATGCAATTTTAAGCAACCTCAGATCTATGTGTTTATGTTATCTTCACCAAACTACTTTATATGATACTACAGACACCTAAATCAGTACATCGAATAAATATAGTACGTTATAAATACGCTCACAAATATAGCAAATATATTTCCGTATATAAACCATAAAACAATTTTTAGGCACTCGTGTAAAAAATTATTCTTCTGGAAGACCGAACATTGAAGTGGTCCGTGCTTTCATCCCGACACATTTTTAAATTAATACAAAAATTGTTATATAACAGGTACAACTACCCTCTTAATCCTCATGCTTTTCCTTACTCATCAGTCATCACTATAAGGTCATGGCTTGTTTTTTTTAAACTCTTTTTGCAGTGTTCAACCATGTTCATATTATTTCATAATCGGTTGAGACTTAATACTTTTCATTACCCAAACTCAAAGAAAAATACTCTTAATATAGCTAAAGCAGTCTCCTTTTTATTCCTTAAAAGCCTATTATTGATTTAAACTCATTCTAAAATAATCATGTTTGGCAGACGAATTGCTGAGAGAAATTATGGCACTCCGTCATGCCTTACTGCTAAGATGCTTTTTTAGTTTTATTTTCCTCATGTTTTTGTTATGATAAAAGTCGCCTTAGACAAACTAGCTTTAAACTAACCGTAGATAAATGCACGATGGTTAAATTCTAAACGAATCCATAAAATTAAAGTTTCCAATAAAAAGTCTATTTTCCAAACGCTAAGTAAAGTCTTTTGAAATGCTTCCCTTTCAATTTGTTTCGAACTAACTGCGATAGAAGACCGTGAAGTGTGTTTGTATAATTTTGTATGCTATTTTCCTTTTACTTTGAATTGCTTCTATTTACTATTAGTTTGCTCAGTTTTATTAAATGGAAAGTATACATAAAATAAAATTAATGTAAGAGTAAATAAGAGAACACATTTAAAATATAATTGGATCTACCGCCAACTGGTTCAGCATGAATGCCTATAAAACCGTTAGAGTTACCAATTACAATAAGGTGGGTATGCTTATTTACCACCAAAGTTGTATAAAAAAACCATTCATTTTATTCGTTTGAAAAGAGAGAAGTATATCAACTTGACTCCGAAAGTTTATTTATTGTTAGACAATAAGATTATTACCTTTTGAGTCGCAAAACGTACTGTCTTGACGACTCAATAGATGCATTGCATTCAATCAACTACAACCTACCTTATGAACCTTATATAGTACCTTTGCCAGCACTAACAAGGCAAACAAAACGGTTTTCAAATAAAATATCATAAGCATTCTAAAAGTGAAAGAAGTTTTTATGTATCATCTGTATTCACTGAACAAAACTATACGGTTAGTTAGGTAGAGGTTACGTACGCATGCGTTCTGAGTCTACTGTTTTAAGGTCGTCACTCAAGCAAAGCCTTTTTTTTTTACGTGGGAAATGCATTACGCATACGCACCCGCCCGGGCAAGGCGGGGGGGTTATGTCGGACTCTCCGACCGCACTCAAAGCGCGGCCAGCATACCGACTAAAACCCACAGTGTTCCTCCAGACGGCCAGTGTGTCGGGGTCACGGGAGTTGCTTGCGCATTCATCCGCGACCCCGACGGGCCATGGCCCGCTCACCGCGAGCGGGCCCCGTCCGATTTAGGGGCCTAGCCCCCCTCCTTCGAGAGGCGCGTGCGGAACACGCGCACTGCCGTCTCGGGCCCGTGCTGTTTGGGCGGCGACTGCCCGATCACCGCCCGCAGGCCAACTCGGCCGCAGAGGATAGGGAGGACGGCGCATCGCAATACCGACACTCCTCTTCCCCTGCGGCCCCACCGCGTCCGCAATCTGGCGGTTGCGGCCCCGCCGAGGCCGCGGAAGGTAGGGAGAGCGGCGCACCGTTATACCGGCACTTCTCTCCCGCCGCGGACCCGCCACTCCTCAGCCCCAGTGTCGCCGAAGCAACACTGCAGCCCGACCCAGTTGCGGTGCCGCCCAAACAGCACCGCAACCCACCAGAGCCGCTCCATCGTGGGCTTACCGGCAAAGCCCAGAGGAGCGGCGCCTCCTTGGGGTTCCTCTTGGTTCACCGTGGTCCTTGGTAACCACGGCTACTAAGACCCCCCACCGCGACAAGGCGAGAACCCCGTTGGGGGGACTCAAGCAAAGCCTTGCCTAATATGACACAAGGCGTTTATATAGATTTTGATACATATATCTCTCTCCTCGACCGCAAGAGTCTATACGCGCATTTTGTAAATAAAACCAATTTGCTTGTTTGTATTGCGTACCTCAAACGATGTCACATCTTACAACGTGCTAAGAGAACTAGCACTTGCACACAGGATGACATGGTACCTTATTTTGACAATATGGTCAATGATGCCACGTTTAAAGCCAACACAATATAAAATCATGGTTGACTTAAAAACGAAAAGATGAAGATTTGTTGCACTTTAAATTAAAATAATTTCGAACACGAACTTTAAGATCTAGAACATTTTACTTCTTTTAAAAGCAGATTCTTTACAGAAAGAGCTTTTAGAACTTAGTACGGGTATTTTAACTTTGAAAGTTAGCGTCGAGCAAATGTAGACCGAGGATTATAGAGAAGTGGTATAACATTTACCATTTGTTACAACAAGATTTTATCATTTCTTATTTATGTGCAATACACATACATACACGAGTCATTCTGAAAGTTTGGTCTCACAAATTTACAAACAAAAATATATTCTAGCTCCCAGCGTATCTATAATAGAGTGTGACCTTCATGTGTTTTCTGGGTTACATCGACCTGTCTGTCCATTATATTCCGACTCGAGGTTAAAAGCTTGTTCACATAGAGAGAAGGTATTTTGTCCCCAAAGTTGCTCAAAGGCAAATTGTAAGGCAATTTCAGACATGTTTATTAGTAAGTACAGGTTTCCTTACAATGTTCTCCAGTCAGTAAAGTCGAAGATAAATGTTTTAAGTAAATGTTTGTTATATTTTCTAACTAGCTGTTGCCCGCGAATTCGTTCGCGTGAAAATTCAGATGGGTGCCTCTATGAGAATATTGCGTGCCTGATTTTATGGCAATCGTCCATTGTATCAGTATTATCCGTCTCTATGGCGAATCCAATTTAAACCCGCTATCGCTAAAACTGACAAACCACTTTCACACAAACTTGCGACTCTTATTTGCCTATTTAATAAGGGTGGTTTCTAAATATTTTCTAGTAATTTGGTTATCCTACTATAAAAACTATAGAAGTTTCATACAAACTTTGCCACCCTTTTATACCCCCTTAGGGGATGGATTTCGCAAAATTCCGTCTAAGTGAGCACCTATATTCTAATAGGAATGACAATGCAAAGTTTGAGATTCCTACTAGCACTTGTTGTTTCTGAGATTTCGTGATAAGTGAGTGAGTGACCTTTTGGGCTTCGCGCGCGTGAATGTCGTTTTTTCCAATAGACATTTTGATATTGTTTAAATACTGTTTTTCATACTATTTTTAATCTCCTATTCATACAAATCCTCTTTCACCTACCTAAAGACATCTCTCGTAAATCAATATACAATACACAAAGGCAAATTTTCACTACAATAACTTTCCCCTTCCCCTTCTTGCCTATTGCACTTTTTCTCCACTCTCCACAGTTTCCTCCTTTCTCTCCTCCCCTCCCCCTTCTCCTCTTCACCTCGTTCAGCATCTCTTGCCCCTCCTCCAGCATCTCTCTACCTTGCCTCCTCGCTTTCTCCTCTCTTCCGCCTTCCTTCTCCTCCTTTCCTCTCCCTTCCTATCGCTTTCTATCCCTTCTCCTCCCTTTTTCCACCATTCGAGAACTCCTTACTTTCCGCGTTCCTTCCCCCTCCCTTCCTCTACCGTCTCCCTCACTTCTTCCTCACTTTCCTCTCATTTTTCCCTCATTCACCCCTCACTTCCCCCTCACTCCTCCTCACTTCCCCTCACTCCCTCCCTCACTTCCGCCTCACTCCCCCTCACTTCCTCTCACTCCTCCCTCACTCCTCCCTCACTTCCCCCTCACTTCCCCCTCACTGCCCCCTCACTCCCCCTCACTTCTCCCTCAATTTCCCCTCACTTTCCCTCACTTCCCCGTTACTTCTCCGTCACTTTCCCCTCACTTCTCCTCACTTTCCCTTCCCTTCCCCCTCCTTTCCTCTACCGTCTCCCTCACTTCCCCCTCAATTCCCTTCATTTCCCCCTCACTTCTCCTCACTTTCCCGTTACTTCTCCGTCACTTTCCCCTCACTCACCCTCACTTTCCCCTCACTTCTCCCTCACTTCTCCCTGGCTTTCCCCTCACTTCCCTCTGACTTCTCCCTGACTTTTCCCTCACTTCGCCAGCATTTCCCCCACACTTCCTCTTCACTTTCTCCTCACTTCCCCATCACTTTCCTCTCACTTTCCCATCACTTCCCTCTCACTTGCCCCTCCCTTTCTCCTTCTCCTCAATTCCTCCTTTCCCTCCCTCCCCCTCCCTGTAAATTTCAAGTCGCTAGCTTCAAAAGCTAAAGATCTTTGTATAGAATATTTGATCCTTAATTTCACTCCTATAAATCCACCCCTGTTAAAATAAAATTATAAGGATATTTTTTATTTAAATAGAAGTATTCCAAAATAAAATTTCAATACTGTAAGTTAAAAAATGAAGAAGATTCATACAATCGATTTGATCCCTTTTCACACACTTAGGAGTTAAATTTAAAAAAACCCTTTTTTAGTACAACCTCTAGACATTTAGACAAACACACCCTCCAAATTTCAAGTCACTACGACCAGCAGTTTAGGCTGTGCGTTGTCTGTTAGTCAGTCAGTCAGTCAGGACAAAGCCTTATATAATATGTAAGGGTGTATGGATGTATGGATTAGACGTATAGCCATCGGGGATCAAAGCATACAGGCTGCTAGGAATGCTAACACGTGATAGAGCCACATAAAGCTGACCGCGCGAAAAACAGCTAATACTTAGATCCACGCCCACAACTTTTAGTTGTGTCTGACCTTGGGCTTTATTAATTGTCATCGCGAAACAGGCTCACTAGAAACTGGACTCATTAAAAACTAAACGGAAGATTGTTTAGAATGAGAGGAATCCGAAAAATAAAAACGCTATCAGCTATTCCGTAACCTGTTAAAGTCTCTGTTTCTATCAGATTTCGTAGTAAATTAACAAATAAAATAATGTTCGACGTGATTCTTTAAATTGGCATAACTTTTTTATTTATGAACCGATTGACATGAAACAAACACTAAATGTTAAGTGAAGCTTACCACAATGTATTAGTGAAAACCATATCTAAATCGGATAAGCCGTTTCTGAGATTAGCGTGAACAAACGCACAGACAAACAGACAAACAGACAAAAATTGTAACAATCATTATTTTAGGTTCTATTTGCATTGATAAGGATCCTAATAATTTGTTTTCTCATATAAATTCCATGTACAGACAGCGATAGATTACCCATACCACAGATACGTATGGTTTACGTTACTTAAATACGTAAACCTTAGACGTATAAAGCTTGTCAATGCGACAATCTATCATTACGAGTTACATTGACAAATAGTTTCCGTCTAAAACATACAATTGTTAAAATCTTGATTATATTGTAATGTAATGGAAATTATTACCATATCTTTAGAAGGCTAGAAAAATACCCAAAGCTACGAATATAATACCTTCGGTATTGTTATGACCCTCGCTTTTTTCTTCCTGTATAATATTTTACTTAGAACTTAAGATATAGGTACATAACTTACATATTATATTGGTTTCTCAAAAAGAGTTCAGATGAAGACATATTCTTTGTGTAAATTGGTCAAATGGACAATATTTGTGTTTGTAAATGACTGAATTTCATTTCATTTAATTAGGTTTAACTTAATAATTAAAATATACAGCATAATAATATAAGCCTTGTAGGTGAGGTTTATCTGTAAGCTTTTATTGTTTAATCTAAAGATTAATAAAATATATACTGCCAGTCTACTACTTACCCTCTGAACTACAGTGGTGCCAGTCCACTACACTTGCCAGCTAAATTAAAACACTACCAGTAAAAGAATAAGAGTTAATTCACATTGCATTTAGTTGTCAAAATTACTCACGTTAAAGCATCCAAAACTAGAAAGAAGCGAGTGCATGATGGGCACTTTTTACCGTATTTAAGCAAAAAACTCAATTTAATCTTCAGCCCACGTAGTTGTAAAATAGGCTACGCTTCCTTTAGTAGGCTAGGCACGTCCATTTAATGTTTTTATCCACTAGCCAATACTAAATTAGAAATATATTTTTACGATAGTGAATGAATAAGTAAAAACAGGAATAAATAAGTACCCAATTACCTCCTCGGTCCTCTTCCTCTTCCTTCCTCATCCTCTTCATAGCCGGCAACGGCATGGTTGTGTTTTATAGGCATTATTTCTACAATGCTTAGAAAACGCAGTCATAATTAAAGGTTACTGTTATCTCTTACCATCAGTTGGCCGTTTATTTACCTATATATACCACTAAAATTGTATAGGTCCAAAAAACTATAATTTATAATCATTTGCCTTTAGCTACCCACCTTCTTTGATTAACAAATTAATGGTCGCAACACAGTTTTCTCCTTTTAAGTTTTACGATATTCATCATCATGCTGGACATAGGCCTTCCCCAATTTTTACCACCGTGGCCGGTCGTTCGCCGCCCTCATCCATCGGTTGCCCGCTACCCTTCTACGGTTGTCGGTCCACCTTGTGAGGGGTCTGCCCGCGCTGCTTATTTTGGTTGGTGGTCGCCACTCTCGAACCTTTCTACCCCAACGGCCGTCAGTTCTTACGATGTTAACATTTTGTTATTTTTGGCTTTTGTGTATTCAGGTCCGAACAACCAAGGTTTGGTAACGCAAAATAATAGGATAGCAAAATATAAAACAGGCCATCGCAATAAATATTATAATAATATACTTATTGTAATTGTTTGTATGATTCCGTTTGTCTATTTCTCGTAAAATGAGGTAGAACAATCAGGCTGATTTGGATTTCAATCAGAATTGTATAGATCTACTACAAGTATTTTACACTAACTTTTCTAAGCCAAAAATAGGACTGTTATCGTAGTTTTTACTTTCGGCAAACCATCTTGGATATAATTGTAGGTTCACATTTTTAGTTCTATTTTTGTAGTGTTCCTAGCCTGCAATTTTCTATTTCAAATTCCTATAAGAATTTGAATCATTAATTTATTTTACTGATTAGCGCCATCTACACCAACAACATGAAACTTTCATCCCTAATCCACATTACAGTTTTTTATTCTACTGTTATAAAAATAGTGTTTTACTAGATGGTGTTATTCATGTTTCATGTGGTATTACAAAAAAAAATGTATGGGATTTGACAATTTATTATTCTTTTGTTTTGTGCAGAAAAGTGCTGACATCTATCTTCAATGCATTGATACTTCTTTCTCTGTAGTCGGTGTCACGGCTTACCACTGCGCACCGCTCAAGGTGAAAATGTTAGCTTAAACTCAATGAATGCAGGGCCAAATTTTCATCAGTATCTCGTAGATGGCATTTCCATACTTTTATTGTAATAGAAATTGCTGAAGAGTTGAAAATATTTGAAAACAGCAATTATGATTTGCAATTATATTTATTATACGGGTTCTCACTTAATTCACTTTCGACACATCGAATTCAGTAATAGGCGATCTACTCTCACCAATAATTTTTACAGCTGTATTAGAGAACTTTATTGACTTTAGGGACCTAGATTGGGAGAGAAAAGATGTAAGAGTGGATGGGATTTACTTACGCCATCTACGTTTCGCGGACGATAGTTGTCTTTGCTGAGAACTCTATTGACTTAAAATGTATGATATCAGATATAACACGTGAAAGTATAAGAGTTGAATTGACGCTAAACGCTGCTAAAAAGGCCCTAAGTTAAGCTATAAATGAAGTGATATAAATTTGAGTTTAAATTATTTAAATCAGTTCACAATAATTTGAGTTTAAGTAGTAGAATAAAGGCTTTTTATTTTTATTTAATAAAAGCATTAAACTAGTTTTCAGTGTTAGGTTAATAGTAATCTATTTATCTTGTAGCTTTTTGGTTTGGAATATGGGATTATCACTTTTTGCCTTGGATCCTGCTTGGCCTCGTATTCTCAGTACCTCCTTAAAGCGCCCATGTGAAGAGATAGGTTGGTTAATTGTAATTAACAGGTGGTTATCATACTTTGCACCACTTAATTACAAATCATAAACGATCAACGTGGCTTTGCAATATATAATACTGTATTGTATAGAACACTCAATGAGCGTTTTAGCCTTGAAGCATGGCATGACAATCATTTAGTGAAAAAATGAAAAAACATTTGACAAATAAAGCTAAAATTTGAAGCGAAAAATCGAGTAGGTTTTAGTTCTGCTGTTTTTACGATGAATCTAAATTAAAATCTATATATCATGCCGCTGAAAAACAAAAGAATTTACGTCATGTTCTTGTAATTGTTGAAAGAAATTAGAAACAAATGAAGGCAATAGATTGAGTCATTAATTTTGAACGCATAATGTGCAACAGGCCAAGTTCTAGCAAAAATCTTTTTATCGAAATTTTTGACACAAGTATAAGCCTCCACGAGCGTGTAAAGAAGAATATTTGACTTGCCTTACGTGCGCTTGTGAGAGCTAGCCGGCTTGCCGCGATCCGTGTATGTGTTGGTTTTTGAACACAGATCAACAGAAGCTTAAGACAAGCGCTTACAAAGTATTTAAACGTTAGCGTGTGTATAAGCTCAAATCCTACGGATATATTTTTATTCTTTACGTCTTTTAACTCCGCCATTTTTTTTGCCGAACATTTTGCTTTAAAAAAATATATTTAAAAATGAATCCCTATTTCCCTTAGTAATGGCATCATCCGAGAACGGCTAGATCAATTTCGTTAATTCTTTTTTTGTTGTGTTTGTTATTGTCAAGAGAAGGTTCTTATGAAAGAAAAACTAAGAAAATAGCGCGGTGATTTAAAAAGTTTAAGAATACTTAACCACCATATTAAATTTAAACCGCTAAACCGATTTCAATGAAAATTGGTATGTAGATAGATTTGGTTTCGGGAAATAGGCTACTTTTTATCCCGAAAATCGCTTTGATTCCCGAGTTACATTTATTAAACACATAGCAATTTTCGCGCGGGCAAAGCCACAGGGCGCAGCTAATTTTAAATAAAAATATGTAAAGCTGAAGAACCAGGCAATAGGCCGAAACAACTTCGACGTTCAAGTCAGTCATGTTTGCCTGTCCGAAACATATTAACGCACTCACAAACGTGTAAATGGCATCCAAGCGTTTGTAAAGGCTAGGAGCTTGTGGACGTTGTTGAGACTTGCTAAGCGTGGACTCGATTCAGTATTCAACAATATTATTTTATTAAATTCACGTCAACATTACAGAAAACAGTTTTATGACAAATTCAAATAGTTTAACTATGTAAATAATAGTGTGAAATTACTATTTTGAGAATCACCATTATGGATATGAGAAAACTAACCAAAAGTGGGTTTTCAAGTGTTGTTCAGTGAAAACTTACGTGGTCTTAAACTTGCCCCACATAGATTAACGGTTACGTTTCTTTGAGAACTTGGCTCATTTCACATAATGAATGTTTTTTGGAGTTACATTATCTTAGCCTAAAACAAATGAACAATCGATCATTGATACAAGATTTACATAAAAATGAAACAGTGAATGTTTTATTCGATTTCTTTCAGTTTGAAACATAGCTCAAAGAGGACTGACAGTAGAAGTAGTGAACATAAATAATTTGAATTATAATAAATTAAAGAAATTCACATGTGTAGCAAAATTAAATGTAGTTACAAGATAGTAGCTTATGCGTTTACGTAAGTACCTATGAATTTATTAATTGACTTGTGCTTGAACACCATGCCGTCGTAGGGATTGATGGTGTGGGTAGTAAAGTAAGCTTATCTATATAAAACATATTTTAACTTGCGCTGAACTCTTTAACTGTGCGTGATAGTACAGCACTATTTATACAAACATTTATAATATTGTGTTTATTTTATTCGTCGTAGTTATAATATTGATATTTCATTGAAATAAACACGTGCCCGTGTGGTAACTCACGCTTCTTGAAAATAACGAAACGTCTATAACATTCAAACTCAAAAGTCGAAAACTTAAAATAAACCTACTAGAGTTATTTGTTGTGTCTGTGTATTATGAAAGTGTTAGCTTTATCCAGACTTGAAACAATATCTATGGGCCACAAAGATCTTATAAAATAGTCACAATTACAACGCGTGTAGACTTAATTTGATTGCGAAATTTAATTTGAACGTTTCTATCTTAACTAGTTTTGCGATGTGGTCTTGCTCATTGTCATTTTCGTGAGGCGAAGATGACAACGGCTCCCAACTGGTCAAAATAAATTCCTATGTCCAGCAAAGAGTGTATTTTGACTATGATAATTCATTAATAACGTAACCTTTTTTCTCGTTTTTCAGAATGTTGGCAGCGGCCCTTATAATAACATACATTGTTCTTATATTAATTGAAAACAAATACATTTGATAACACAAGAAATCCATGCAAATTAAATAGACAATCAAGTTTGTTATTTAAAGTCTAATTGAATGTAATAAATATGCTTGTTTTTAACTTTAAATTGTTTAGGCGTACACGTACATTGTTTATGCGAACACGTACATACAGAAATACGTAAGATGAGACCGACCCACAATGTTGTCGTTTCCAATTTAGACATAATTTTGTACGATTAACCTCCGCCTTGCTTCATAACATCACGTAAAATATTACGTCCTGTGAACATCTTTAAAGCAGATTGCTTATTATAAACTCGAAACTGCAATTTAAGAAGAGCTATGAAATTGAGGATAGTGTTGTCTCTGTTTAACTCCTAAGTTTGTATGAGACGGATAGCACTAGAGGTCTAAATATTTGGGTGAGTGCCTGTTATCAAAAATGATGAATTATTAAAATTGGATGGACATCAAAACAAAAATGTGAATGAAAATGTATTGTACATTCTTACGTAACTTGACTAAGTTATTGTTTCATCGGTAAAAATATTAGAAATATAGCTGTTTACCTATTGTGTAAATAAAGAATAACACAACTGATTGATAAAAGTCGCAGAAAAATGTGCCTAAACTGTTACACTTTAAAGGTGTTTTACTAATGTTTCGTATCATTTCGTTAGATTTATCTTTCTTAGTGTCGCACAGTATATGTATTTTAATATGCTTGCAATAATTTGTATTAGATATCTATATAAAAAAAAAAACAAAACAATGTTTAAATTTTTGATTTTATATAACGATGTAAATTGTACACAGTGATATTTCTTGCTACCTTGGTATAAAGTGATTTAAATATGTTAAATCCTAAAAGAACTTGTAATAACAATCATTATTAATAAAATGTTTGTATATAAAAGACGGTACATTTAGTCAACTTCATACAAATCGAGTCAGTTGATCGATGTCTTTAGGGAAACTAAAAGTTTTCAAGTATCCATAGAATCTTTTAACCGCTGTTAAATTACCACCGATTCAAATTTCATCTGTGTAAGTTTGTCGAATATTTGAAAAATGAACTAGATAATAAATTTTGAATTAGTAAAGCTGTTTTTTTTTTATTTCTATTTGGCAATAGCATAAATAAATAAAACAGCTACAAGAGTTATCCGACTGATTTGTACTACCATCGTAGGTGGTTGTTTGCATTGCATAATTGTGATAAAGTGTTTTTTGTTACTGACATGTAAATGGACGAAGTATCTGTTGTTTCCATGACCTGAATCTGTTATTTTAATGATTTCAATACTATTCTATAAAGATACCTATCATTTCAACAGTTACAGATTTGTCTATAATGATGATAATAATAATTGTTTCCAGTTATGTTCGTCCAATTAAACGACATATACCTCGCTCATAAAATTAATTGTTACACCTATACCCTAACAGACTGTCATATTCAAACTAAATTGTTATTAAAATCTGAATCGACATTCACGACTCAGATGACAAAAATTCAAATAATATTTTTTACTTTTTGTGAAAAATCAGCAAAACAAATAGATAAAAGCTTTCAAGAGAAATACAGAAATAAATTCTTTGAGCTACGTTTGCAGTACTAATGATGGCCAAATACAAAGTTAAACGCAAATTCGCTAAAAATGTTTAAGACGCTTAAGATTTTTCTTGTCAAATAAGAAACTTACGTTTTATAGTCAATCTATGAAAATGGTAATTTGTAATTGAAACGACTTTGTTCTACTTAACGTAACATCAAAATTTATTGTAGGTCTAGAAAAAAGAATTAATCGTTGATAAATTGGTTCTACATTCATAGGGTTCTACAAAAAATTTGTTATTTTAAAACAACAAGAGGAAAGGCCTTTGTCGCGGCAGACTATAAATAAACAACTTACAGACAGAGTACACCGAGACACAGAGCAAATATTATATTAATCATGCAAAGTTTTGGACCGTGGGGGAATCGCACTAGAACCTTATACTTACTGTAGTTACACGCCCTGCCTTTGCTCTCCGCAAAGGCAGGGCGTGTAACTACAGTAAGTACCTATAAAAATAATATCACAAAAACTACACAACGCTATTTGAACCCAAAGTAAGTAGTTCAAGGGATTGCACTTGCACCCCAAAAAGTAGGCACATTATAGAAAAAGACAAAAAGTCACGTCGTTTTTATTTTTATTTAATGAAGATTTTTTGTCCATTTATTGACCCAATTAGTCGATACAATTAGTACAGTCATTATTTCTGTTGGTTAACAATTCTATGTTCATTAAATAAGCTTAATTATATGGAGTCACGAGAATCAAAAACTACTTACGAAGTTTTCATGTACATGAAGTATTATTTTTTTTGATACTTCAAAAAGGCTATTATTTTTCTTGATATGAGTATAACACAATTTGTTGAAGTTTTATATTGATTAATTTTCATCTCTCACCCAGTTTACCATTATGCACAAAACATTTTCATTTTTTTGCAATAAAAATAGTGTACATTATTATAAAATAGTATTTAAATGAAATTCTTACTGCACATCAGTTATTGAACACTAAATGCACACACATTTTCGAAACAAGTTATATTCTGTAAATCAGCCATTAAATTTATCTCAGGATTCTGCGGCATATTGCAGAAATTGTAAGGCGACCAGTTATGTGGTTAAAAAGTTTTTCTGTAATAATAATAATACCAGCCTTATTCCTGTCTCACTGCAGGGTGAAGGCCTCTTCTCATGTAGAGAAGGCATGCGCATTAATCACCAAGCTTGATCAAGGTGAATTGACAATTTCAGACTTTTAAGTCCAGGTTTCCTCACGATATTTTCCTTTACTGTCAGTCAGAAATATCTAAGATAAACTAAGAAAGTGCATATGATTTAAAAAATTACATTGGTACTTGTCTGAATTGGAACCACTACCTCGTGTTTACGAAGCGGGTGCCTTATTCACTGTGCCATTTCGACTTGTCCTTGTACTTTTCTGTAATAATGAGGATTCAAGAGCTCTAAGATATACAGGATTTCTTTAAGAAAAGTTTACCACAAAAGTTATGTTAAATACGCGAACCAGAAATTCACTTTAACATAATTATACCTGTGTCGAGAAAAACTAGGAAATCGTTCCACATTACCTTTTATCTCATTTCATTGTAGTACTCGTTATCCAATTCTTTTATAATGAAGTAGAGCTCTTAGGAAGCTCTTAACCACCCTGGGTTCTATTGTACTCCAAAATGTTTAAATAGGGTAAATTAATACGTTGAAGATAGAATTACCCCACTTGTTGATCGTGGCGTGACATAACAAAATTTCTTACATTGTCTATAGGCGTTCTCACGTTACAAAGTAAATGGATTGAAGAACAGGGTCCTTGTGGGTATAGGTTCGTAAACATATCAATATCATTAAACACAAATTTATCTTTACAGAGGATAGAGAGAGTAATTCGCGGTTAACTGTAATTGGCCGAAATTGCATGTAAAACTATGTATTAGATTTAGAACTGTGGCTGTTGTTAACCTGAACAATAAATAAATAAATAAATAAGAGGTTTTGGTTGTGTTGATGGAGCAGTCAATAGGACGTTGCGCTTTTTCCATTTCATTAAAAGTTCATTAACGTCTCTGCTATTAAAATCTAGAAATGGCAATTGAAATCTCTAAAAGCAACTTGAAAAAAATGGATCAGTTCAGTAAAGTCCTACGGCGTAGTACCTACGGCGTAGTAGCTACGGCGGATGATAATGAGTTTTTAGTAGAAGCTCTTAAAATTTGAAATGATGTATAGTGTGTAGACGAACGTCGAAATTCGAAACACTGAAATATAGATTAATAAAAAATACTTACGAAGATATGAACAATGATAATATCACGTAACACAAAGTTTCTAATAGGCCTAGCAGAATATAAATGCACGTACACAAATTTGAAAGTAAATTTTAGAACACTTTAGCAGTTGCAGATGCAGCAATTGAGTAGTTTAAACTACGCGCAGTCAATCGATTTCAGTAGAGTAGTTCGCACTCCAGGGAAATCAATTGAGTTGGCGTAAAAACGTATCTATCACCTTCAATATTGCATAGTTTAAGAATTAGCGGTGGATATTATTAAATTTGTTTGTGTGTAAAATGTGGAATAGAAAATAAGTTTGAGTTGGATTAAGGATGCAAAAACAATTGAAAGAAATGCATTATTAATAGTGTGATGACATTAGGTTATTGTTTCTCAAACTAATTTATTATTATTATTTTTCTCTTTATTTAATGACTTTTGCTATAAAACATGTCAGTCCTATAGTATCAAAAACAACAAACTAAATTAAAAAGTATACAGTATATCTTTAAATTTCTTATCTTATTTTACTAAACATTATGAACCAATTTTTTTTAACCTTGTTCTGTCTTATTTATCATGTCATGGCTTCCATTTACTTTTTTTCACATTTCTAACAGGCTGTGACTCAATATCAGTATTTTACTTATGATATCGGTTATCTAACCTAACACAACAATATTATTATACGTTAAAATTTACTCACTGGTGGTACTTTCGATATGTTTTAAAAATCTGTTACTATTCCACGGACCTTTACAATTGAGTTTGACATATTAGTTAACTACCTAGTTAGTAGAACTAAGAATAGAGTAGAATCCTAATAATATTATAAATGCGAAGGTTTGTGTGTATATTTGTTAAAACGATGAAAATTTATATGTAGATAGATTAAGTGCCGGAAACGGACTTGCTACTTTTTATCACGAAAATCGGTCTGGTTCTCGAGAGAGATAAAACACATTTTAAGCTCTCAGGTCGAAGCCGTGGAAATATTTTACTGACTGAATTAATATAATAGTAATAATAATAATAATATATGGACACTATCACACATCGTCATCTAGTCCCAAGCTAAGCAGACCTTGTGTTATGGGTACTAGATAATTGAAATATAATACATAGGTATACGTACTTTTTTTTTTGTAAATACATACTTAATATACATAGAAAACACCCAAACTGAAGACAAATACAAATGTTCATCACACAAATATTTGCCTTCCGCGGGAATCGAACCCACGACACCCGGCGTCGCAGTCAGTTACACTAACCACTAGACCAACGGTGCAGGAGTAATTTGGATTACTTTCAAGGAATCAATCTATTAATAATTATCTTTGAATAGAAAACCCAATTCTTCAAATTTAATTCACCCAGCAATCTGCTCGCGCTTTTGACTTGTCTACCAATATCGCCCTCGGCACTAGTCCACCGTATATTAGCTCTGACCGAATTGTTAGTCAACGAATTTGTTCAACACTTATTATCTGACTAGCTGTTGCCCGCAGCTCTGCCCGCGCGAATGTCGGTTATATCTCTGTTTACATTGACGATTTTCATACAAATTTTCATCCCCTATTTCAACCCCTTCAGGTCATTTTTCGGGATAAAAGATAGTCTGTGTTGTTCACCGGGGACTACTCTATTCCTTTACTAAATTTCATCAAAATCGGTTTAGTGGTTTATGCGTGAAAGTGTAACAGACAGACAGAGTTACTTCCGTAATTATAATATTAGTATAGATTTATTTCTGACAATCCTTATAATTGTGGCAGTAGTTTGTATTATTTTGATTTTGATTTCAGTTGTACTCAAATCTAGTTTCTATACATCTAGTTAATATTAGCTTTGCAATTTTTTTACTATCAACAAACTAGAAACAATTTCATATTTAATATTTAAGGCAATTTTTTTGCAATAAAGGGTATTAATAACCTAGATAGTTGTTTTACTATATTTACATTCAATAAAATATTAGCAATTAATAAAAGCATTATATTCAGCAATTAGAAATTTACATTAACATCATATTAGCCAAAAGATGTAAGCAATTTGCACTGTTACAAACACGTGCATCAATCTAGTAAGACAAATAGATTAATCTCTACTGAGGCCCTTGACAAGTGGCATAGATTTCTATTCTATTAATAGAATAGATTTAAAAATAAATGGGATTGACAAGGTAACGCCAACATTATCGTTAGCTTATGTCAACCTCATATATTTTTTAATCTATTCTATGAATAGAAAAGACATCTATGCCACTTGTCTAGGGCCTGTGGGCTGATAAATGAGTAGGGTTTTAGAAGTACGAGTATATAACAGAGGAAAATACATGAAAAACACTGTAGTATATACAAATGTTGGTGGAAAAATAAAGAATGTTCGTAATCGCAGTGTTTATAAATAAAACCGGTTCAGTGGACTTTGCTTACCACCAACCTGATAGAAGAATGCTCGAACTATAGCTATTAATTTTCTAAAGAAAGTTTTGTCTCATCCTAAATCAATTATTAAATGTAACTTGCCTCTGCAAAGTTTATTAATTAACAACTAAAACTGTTTACTATTTTCATTAGTGAGAAACTGGCTAAAACTATTCATTTGCAAAACGATAAAAAACACATCGTAATTTACATTGACCTGTCACATCTGCCGCTCAACATGGTGACCTAAATTTGAACCTAAAAGCCTGAAGAAGCATCTGTGCAACCAAGTTCAAACAAACTACAACCTTTTACTTATATATATAAAGCTTCAATTCGTATAATCGTTATGTAAAGTGCCGTTATATGATAAGTATGTATAATTAGTTTGGTAGTTGTACATTTTTTAATGAGTTAAATTCAATTTTATACATTTTATTTTTGTACAAATTATTTACTTGAACTAGGTTCACGCAGTCTGCGACTCATGAAGGTCCACCTTGATAAACATAATCCATTATGTTACATAATCTATTATGTAATCGCACTTTATATAAATAATGTAGTACTTATTGTACATTATCCTCAATACCAAGACGGTTATGCAGAAGTTTGTTACACGAAGTTTGCAATTGCTGCTGCTTTATTCATTTAGGACAACAAGTTGTTGTTCCATTGTAGTTCTCATAAGCATAAAATACATTTATGATAATACTATAATGCACAACATTTAAAGGTGCCACAACATGCAAAGAAAAACGGTGAAATTGCTTAGCCATATTTAATTCTCCCAGTTCCTGCCTGTTGGTAAAAACTTACGTAGGTACTCTGTGCTTTAGATAAATTGTATCTTACATACGATGATTTTGTGGGATGTCTTCTTATATATCCATCGTATATGACGACAACGTAATAAATACCTCTAAAAACAACGAAACAGGTTTTTTATAAAGTATAGGAACTAAGATTAATAATGACTGATAAATATCTATGATGTCTATGAAATTAAATTTTAATATACTATTTAAAATGATGTTTGAATTTTAAAACTAAATAATTATATTCATAATACTCTTTTTAAATACAATATAGATTCATATTAAGAATAAAAAAACATTTTTTTTTTTTTTTATTTATTCAGGAAAACTAACAATTGTATAACACATCTTAAAATTTAACATTAGATATAAAACAACTTAGGTAGTTACACAGCCAACACCGTTTTCCACATGATAATTCATATTAGATTAGACACAGGTTACATCTAAATTGGGTTAAAAACAAAGAGACTTTGTATTTAATTATTACAAATTTTGAGTATGAAACTTAAGTTAAATACTTACAAAGAATATTAGTAGTGCAACAAAAATAGAAATTAAGAGGAGGCTAATTATTTTTCAGAAGCAATGCTAGTAGTATATAGTCCTTTCTTAAACTGATATAACGACAAACAGAATAGATCCAGTTCGGTAAAGTCACTGTTATAAGATTTCATTAAACGACGCAGAGGGGCACGCACACCCGCGTTAGTTTTAGAAGAATTAGGAGCAAATAAACATTGGGTATAATTATCGCGAATACGTTTCGAACGACTTGGTGTGAGAATATATATCTGATTTATAAGGTGATTACAATCGAAATAATTGTGACAGATTTTATAAAGCATGATTTGGTCATGGAATAATCTTCTTAATTCTAGGGATGGCAATGAGAACTTGTCTTTAAGGGAACGATAGGAAGCCCAACTATGAAAACATCTGTAATTAGTAGTTCTAAGATATTTTCGCTGAACTGTTTCTAGTTGATCACTATATTTCTTATATAAAGGATTCCATACGGGTGTAGCATATTCTAATTGGGATCTAATCAATGATTTGTAAAGCATTAAGTATGTAATCGGTTGTTTGAAGTGTATACATGTTCTCATAACAAAGCCATAAAGTTGGTAGGACTTATTGATTATGTTGTTTATATGGAAGTCTAGGTGAAGCTTGCTGTCAAAATAGATACCAAGATCCTTGACTAATGCAACTCTTTCTAGGGGGGTATTGCAGAGGGTATAAGTATAATTAAATATATTAATATTTTTAGTGAAGGAAATAGATTTACATTTAGGTAGGCTAAGTTGTAATCTATTATGAGCACAGTAAACAGATAAGCGGTCAAGATCAAGTTGAAGTTTTTCACAATCCGAATTGTTGTTAACGCTACGATAGACTTTGAGATCGTCCGCATAAAGGAGAAAGTGTGAATGCTTGAAACATGTGTGTATATCATTTATAAAAAGTATAAACAAGAGTGGGCCCAAAATTGAGCCTTGAGGCACGCCAGACGATACTGCTATAGCATTAGAAGAAAAGCCGTTGATAACAACTCTTTGTGTTCGATTTGTTATATATGAAGTAAACCAGCGCAAAAGATTGCCACGGATTCCATTATATGCAATTTTCTGAAGAAGTATACAGTGGTCCATCTTGTCAAAAGCTTTGCAAAAATCTGTATAGACAGAGTCAATTTGTATGCGTTTATCTAAGTTCTCAAATAAAAAGTTAGAATATAAAATAAGATTGATTACAGTGGAGCGTTTTTTAACAAAACCATGTTGTTCGGGTGTAATAATATTATGTAAAAATGGATAAATAGCATTATGGACTAGACGTTCTAATACTTTTGACAAGGTGGACATCAAAGATATAGGGCGATAATTTTTTACATCACTTTTACTACCGTTTTTAAAGATAGGTGTTACATTTGCTGTTTTCCATATAATAGGTACAATGCCCTCGCGGACACTACGATTAAATAGAGCGGCAAGAGGTACACTTATTGAGATGGCAGTGTGTTTGAGGAAGAGGGGTGATAGGCCATCGGGTCCCGATCCTTTTGCTACATAATTTAAAGATTTTAAAGCGTCCATAATCATATCTTTGGTAAATAATAAATCATTAATGCAAACGTCCGAGAAGTTATTGGTAGTATCGCAGTCTGACACATTACCACTTTCTTTTTCGTACACAGAGCCAAAATATTTTATAAACAAATTACATTCCGTCCCGCTTACGAAGCTTCACAAAAGGCTAATTAGTCTAATGGCAGAAATGATACGGTCTATGATTACGAGAGTAAAACAGATGAGACAGATACAGAGATGCGATACCATCGTTATAAGTAATTAGGATTAATTTAACTGCAGATGGTTTTTAAATTATGATAAATTTAATTGCTTTTTGCGCAGAGTCTGGTAGAAGACTGAAACTAGGTGTAGGTACTTTTTGTCCGTTAATTGTATGCTTGCCGTCCGGCGACACAAAAAAAATATATGATTGACATAAGCTAACGTTAATGACAATAACTGCCGCCGTGGTGCAGTGGGAGCAAGCGACTACTGTGCAAGAGGTTGTGGGTTCGATCCCTACACGGGATAAAACTTTATATTCATAAATATTTGTTCCGAGTCTGGGTATACGTTGTGTCCATTAAATGTATGTTTGTAAAGTCCCCCGCGACACAGGACTCTAGTGCGGGAGTAGTCTTTAAAATTGTTGGCTTATGTCAATCCCATACATGTTTTAATCTATTCTATTGTATTAGGATTCATGCAACTTGTCTGGGCCCTAAAGTCTTCAAGTCATAATTTTAAAAGTAATCTGTTTTTTTTCCATTAAAGGTTTTCTGTGTATGTGATGTTTGGATTATTGTACAATCACAAAATATGCGCATGGATTAAGTAGTACTTAAAAAGGTTTAAACTATTTTCTTAATATAATATTTTGGCATCTTTTATATTATATTTTTGTTATAATGAAAAGATTTGAATCAATTGGATATTGATGACACTTTCTCAGTTTCCTAGCCTGTCGTGTAGTTGAACAAACAAAAGTTGAACACCGTATCAAGCATATTAATTTACTAAAACTGCTTATTGCATCTGCAGTACTTAGGTTAGTTTTAATAATGTATTAGGATGTAGAAATAAATATAGTTATAAACTAGATAAAAAGCTCAACTTCTCTGTCGCATTAGGCTTGCCTGTAAAGATAGATGTAAGTTTAAGTGTAATAAATAAATAAATAAATAAATAAATAAATAAATATTACAATACGTAAAAGCCTTCAACTTTTATATTCTTCCTCCATTCTAATACTGACAATTTGATCAAAATATAGGAGAGGCGAATGCTAAAATATAAATATGATTTGATGACAGTTTTCTAGACCTTGCACCGATATAAATGGAATGCAGAACCGAATGCAGAATTTCAATATCACTCGTTCAAACCTTTAACATTTATTTGACAATATTTCTGTCAATGTAAAATCTTTTGAGAATTTTATCTGTATTAGCGACTCACCCCTACTTCACATGCGGGTACTTTTATGCTTTTATGACATAATTACAGATCTTTTACATTCTTGGCTTTTTTCTACTTTAAATGTATGTATTATACTACTTATAACTGCCTCTGTGGTTCGGTGGTACTGTGTACGGATTACCACGCAGAGGTCTCGGGTTCGATCCCCGGGTCGGGTAAAGTGATATTGGGTTTTTCTGACGGTTCATCGGTGTCTGGTTCAGCTGAGTGGTAACAAACATACACACACACACAAACTTTCACATTTATAATATTTTTAGGATTATTTAGAGATTTACTATATAAGTATTTATTTTACTGTTTAATACCTTCTCGCTGTATAAAATGTTTATATTCTAGTTTACGTTGGTACTCTAATGAAAATATGACTCTTATTGATTTAGTAATAATAACTAGTCAATTGAAATATCGAGTGGTTAGTGGTCAACCTAATGTCAGGATTTATTTTATTTTTATTTTATTTATTATAGGACAACAAACAGCTACAATATAAAATGCTTACAAAGACATTAGGTATAGATACAATTAGTTGATAATATATTATACTACGTTATCCGTAGATTACCAATTATAATTTAGACAAATAGTTCCACTAAGAGGAATTATACATGCAATAGATACCTACATACAATTTCATTGACATATTCATATTTGACCTAAAGACTGTAATAAGCTTGTAACCAGGACCGACTATTATCTTTTAATATTAATTAACCTTTCGAGCTTCCATAATATTGTCATTATTTTGAAGTGTGTTGAAATAAAGTGTTTATATCGATATTTTTACTCCGTAAAGTTCTCTACAGACAAATGTATATTAGTGAAATGTTATTTACTTCATACAAGTTTTAAATAGAAATCTTTTATATGTCTATTTTATAATCGGTAGATAAGGCTTTTTTAACAAATTTAAAAGGCCATATTTGTGTATCATTCATTTATCTATATTATTCTATCTTTAACACAGTAAATAATAGGGATTAAAGTCATTAATTAAAACAAAAAACATATGTTTATTAAAAACTTGAATAATAGTTAATAATAAGTTCAAAGACCAATTTTAAAAGTACAAAATTGATTTCAAATTAACATCCAATTCAATCTCCATTTACGTAAATGGTAGCGATATGCATCAATCGTTTGAAATTTCATGGCTCATCCATTTGTTGATTAAAGCTTTTGTATAAATGGCGATGGTGTTAAAGTACAAAAATAATGTTGATTTACATTGTTAAATACTAAGATCATTAAATTAAGTAAAAGTTGTTAACTTTTAAATAACGTTTTTTCAAATACTTCAGAATATATTACGTACATTATACTACACGCTTTTTGCATATTTTAGTATGCTGACGTCTTTTTAGAGCGCTGCGTATCAAGGAACACTTTTGTAACAAAATATTTGTAAAAAAGAATAGAAGTATTTATTTATAGAATACAAGCAGGCTAAGTACTATGTTACTCGCTAGAAATGTACATTTTTAAAGGTAATTTTTTTTATAACCGGTTTTATAGTTTTTTTGGTGTTTATGTTTAATATGTATGTATTCACAACAAAAAAAAGGCGTTGAAGTTTAAATATTCTAGAAGTAGAAAATAATTTATGTTTACCTTAGGTCTAGATGGTGTTGTGTGTAGTAGTTGTGATATAATAATATTATTAAATAATATCAGTTTCTTTTAAAGTCCAATTTTGTTATTAACAACGTGGAATATTGCACGGAATCAATTTCAAACAAAACGGTTTAATTAAGCGGTTTACCCTACATCTGACGTTGTACTTTTGCTCACTAATTAATTCTTAATTTATTGGGTTATATTTTAAACTTCTACTAAAAGAATAATATTAGAAAATTTTACTAGTCAGATAAATGTTCGTTAAAATTAGAATTAGACTGCGTTCAGACGACACGCATCCGCTAAGTGCAAGCCACGCGCGTCAGCACCTGCGTCTATCACGCTTTGCAATTTGGTGTATATAATTTGAGTCTTATAGCACATTAATAGATCTCAGATTGCATTTATAAAAATCCAAACGCTCACGCCATGCGCCCGCCTTGCGTCATGAAATAAAATGAAATGAAATGACGGCGCGTGTCGTCTGAACGCACGAGGTATTTATTAGTTGTGTGGTATTTAGTCTAGAATATGAAATCGCTTTATTTCTTCCTATAGGTGCCATAAAAGGCAACTAAATATTAAGAATTAACGAATTAAAGTATTATTTGTATATTATTTTATAATTTTACTGAAGTCACCAACCCGACTGCCAAACGTGGTGGCAATACCAACCTTGAGAGAGCCTTAATGTCCTACCGTAGACGCCTTTTAGCTTGATGATGTGAAACTACCATTAAATAGTTACTTTTGTTGAAAATATACAATTTCATTGAAAATCTTATAAAAGCTTAAATTGTATTGAAACGAAAATTGATTTTATCAAAGTGTGATTTGATGTAGTCATTACTTTCTGAGTCAGTTCGCTTTAGAAATTCTAGCTTTGTAAATTAATGTGATTTGGAACTGCAAGGACTATTCAATTTAATTTAACCTCTGCAATATACTTCGAATACTGCCTCTGTGGTTCAATGGTACTGTGAACGGATTACCACGCAGAGGTCTCGGTATCGATCCCCCAAGTCGGGTGAAGTAATAGTGGGGGTTAAGTCGAGAAATTCTCAATATAAGCTCTGAGTCTGGATTTGTGCCAGTTATATGTCAACAAGCTCGCTCCCTATTACATGGGAACCTAAAATAAAATTGGCGAAATGTGGGTGGTAAAACACCTCTGCTTACCCCTTTGACGATAAAAGACTTGAACATATAATTCGATTTCTAAATAGAATTTATGCAAAATTGATGTTTACTCCTTTCTGATTCGCCGCTAAGATACGGTTTTCATTATCGTTAAGACAATTTTATATGTATGTCATATATACATATAAAATACATAATAAATACAAAAAAATGCATATTGCAGTGGAGGAAGCTAAGAACTCTAACTATAAAGGTTTTTAAATATTCCATAAAAATAAGTATTCGTAAATCTATTTAAAGGTTTAATCAGTTACAATTTAAGCGTACCAACTTAGAAAGTAAAAAGCGCGATACCGGGGCGGGTCGCTAGTTTAATAATAAATCCATCACGTCAACAAAAATTGCACCTTACGAAATAATAAATAGATTTATGGAGGGCCAACTTGTTATGTATTCTGACCGTACATTCAGTTAATGGACCTGCCACGAGCCTACAATAAAAGCTTCGTGACAGTAATAAATATGGATTTCAACTGTTTTTCTTTAAAGGTATGAGGAACCATTGCGGAAACCGTAGTTCTTCATTAGTTACTTTTCTTTTTCGTTTACATTCGTTGCGGAAGTTTTTGTGTTAAATAAATAATATGTTGAATGTTTGTGTTAGGTTTATATTATAAGTGTGTGGTGTAATTTTGATGTTGTGCATTTTGTAACGTATTTTATTGGCCTTGATGTAAAGGTATGCCTTCATTTTGAATGCCTCTGTGGTTCGGTGGTACTGTGTATGGACTGCCACGCAGAGGTCGTGGGTTCGATTCCCGCTCAGTGCAAATATTTGTGTGCATGAACATGTCTATTTGCATTGGTTTGGGTGTTTCTATGTATAATATGTATATATTTACAAAAAAAAAAGTATTTAAGTATGAATATTCGCATTTTAGAACCCATAACACAAGCATATAATATGCTTACTTTGGGTCTAGATGGCGTTGTGTGTAGTTCTTGAAATATTATATTATTATTATTATTATCTTATTTAATAGAACTACATTTTTGGTAAAAAACTAAAATTCAAAATTTTAAAGAGCTGCGACATTCACGAAGTATCTAAATAAAATTAAGAAAATTTATAGATGCGTATGAATTGACTCGATAAGTTTCAGTTATAAATATTTTATTCCAAAACTAAATCCAAACTAGATTAAAAAAATTATAAATGTAACTTAAGGAGCCGATATATGCGTACCTATCTATTATTTGCTTACATTTTAGTTACTTGAAGGAATGTCAAGGTTTTTTTTAATTTTAAATTTAATTTTAAATTGCTACATAGTTGTGTATTTAAAAACGTTTATAATAAGTAATACGGATTCATTATGACCCTTAGAATTGGCCTCGACGCAATACCTTTGCAAGTTATTAAATTAGTAAGAAATTGGGTACCTGCCTATACCGCAGATTCCAGAGACCCTAGACAAGTGTCAAACATTTCTATTCTATTCATAGAATAGATAAAAAAATGTATGAGATTGACATGTGTTGGCGTTAGCATAAGTCAATCCAAATCATTTTTTAATCTATTCTATGAATAGAATAGAAATCTTTGCCACTTGTCTAGGGCCTCAGGTGATGCTGCAGCTTTTAGTCAAGGTCGTCATGGTTTCGTAATATGAATGTTGAATCAATTAGACTTCTGGAAGAGGTTTGTATCTTTCCATTAACTTTATTATAGCTGATGACGTTCAAACGGCTGAGCAGATTGTTTTTACTTTTAACTAAGAACACTCTTGATCAAATTACCTTCCAAACAAAAAAAACACTAGATCAAAATCGGTTCATCCGTTTGACAGCAGAAAAACAGACAAACAAGATACACACGTCAAACTTATAACACTCCTAAAATACTGAATAAATAAAATCTCCGTATTTCCATCATGCACTTACCAGCAAGTAATAATTTTATTTGTGTATAATTCTGCTAAAATAAAATACTCACTAACAGCATAATAATGATGTACAAAGATTGATTAGGTGTTAAATATTGACAGCTAACTTTAATATTAGCTAACGTGATTGACGTAATCCACTAATGGAACTTATTTGCTAATGTCCGACCCAATCATGATTTGAGAAAACTTAATATTTGGATTATTGCTGTTTTTAGTTACAAAAACACTGTATCTTTTAAATAACTACTTAAAAAATCTTTACTGTTATATAAAGTGGAAAAGTTTGTTTGTTTAAACGCGCTAACCTCTGGAACTACCAGTTGGAGTTGAATAATTATTTTTGGGTATGAGAATCCAGTTCTCGAGGAAGGTTATAAGCTAAGTAACTTCACCCTACTGGCGGCGGGAGCAGAGTAGTAAGCAATACTGCGGGTAAAACCGTGTCGCGTAAAGGTAGTGAGTTATAATTTCAGCTTTCGTTTTAGTTCTAATTGCAGCATAGTGAAATTTCTATTACAAGTTAGCTTCAGTTAAATGGGTCGTTCCCAAAGCTTCACTAATTCCCAAAAACATAAAGATCATATATTGAAACCCAACGGCTCTACTATGAAACAATACTTACATGATAAAGTTATTGTTCAACTAAACATTACGTTAAAAAACATTAAACCGATTTGATTTATCAGATTTACTTTAATAGTTTTATTGGCTACAATTCTATAATTTTACGATCTATCCCAATTTTTGAAGCCCGATCACGTCGCGTTTAACATTACTCGTAAACTCGGCGATACAAAGAATATTGCATTCACGTGTTATAGCAATGTTAGGGTGTTTATGAGGCCTACGCATGTATTTATTTTGTTTTGTAAAATGTTTAGAGTAAGTTTGTGTAATGGTACCACCTTACATATAAAATTACATAAACTGCTACTCTCTCGACTGTACTTACTTGTCAAAAAGACTGAGGGGACCAGACCGGAATAACTAAATATGCAGGGGATCAGAACGGAATTAAAGAGTAATGATAACCCGAGGGGATCAGATCTGGGGAATCAGACAGGAATAACTCAAAAAAATAGAGTGAAGTTGCCAATGTGCATTAAAAAAGTGTGGCGATCAATGCTCATGCCTTCTCTAAGAGAAGAGGCCTTTTCTTTTTCTACAGTGGGATAGTAATGGGATAGCAGATAGACAAGCACAGTCGTGATGGCCCAGGGGTGAAGGCACCCACTTTGTAAACCAGAGGTCAAGGGTTCGAATCAGGGCAAGTACCAATGTAATTTTTTAAAACATATGTACTTTCTAAGTCAATCTGGACATTACTGACTGACGGTAAAAGAAAACATCGTGAGGGAATCTGTACTTCTGAGGAAGTCTGAAATTGCCAATCCGCCAGGCGATCAATACTCATACCTTCTCTGTATGAAAAGAGGCCTTTCCTGCAATGGGATAATAATGGAACGATATGACGATGATGATGACTTATGGCCTGATGGTAAACGGTTAGGTACCATAAACTTGCCAAACCAGTGATACCACTTAAAAATTATTTACTGTCTCTGTGGTACTTCCACTGTGCTATTGAGGCAGTAAATCAAGACACATTTAATGTATTCAATGAATTTCATGATGAATACCGTCTCGCGTGAACAATAGCTAGACAAACAATAAACTGAACTAAACTAACTTGGCTTAAACTAGAGCAGAAGTTAGCTATTGTTAGTGTGTACCATACACGCAAATAACTATGAAAACTAAATTTTACCAAGTTTTATTAATTTACTAGCTGACCCAGCGAACTCGCCTTCCGCCTTAAAGGTAATAAATAAGCAGATTTTGGAATTTATTAAGCTAAATTGTTTATTAGAAAATACAAATAAAAAATTAAGTAAGTACATTAATCTATCATTATTGTTTCTGTATTTTCGAAGCCGTCAAATATACTCGTTGACTGTACCTTCAGTGAAAAGTGATACATCTCGGCCTAGATCGGTTCTCATATTCACTGATTAAACTTCTTAAAAAAAAATTAGCTAAATTTCAGTCTTATCCCCGTTATTATAAGATTGAAATTGAGCGAGTTGTTTTTGTGAGTAGTGATATAAGTAAGCATTTATTTCTGGATTTTTTTGTGTAAAAAAATACTTTTTCATTCGTATCAAAGTGTACTGAACCCATACTAATATTTCTAAAATGTATTTTAATACGACTCAAGATACCACATCTTACGCGACTCAAAAGTTTTTACTTCAATTAGTACAAAGTGATATAAATCGAATCCTATCATAATACATTAAAAAATAGACACAATGCAGTTTAGTGCAAAGTGGTACATTTGTACATAAACCATAAAAATACAAAATTATTTTCATAAAAAGAAGTGACTAATGATACAACTGCAAATCAATCAATTTACACGTAATTTACCTAGCTAACTTTGATGTGATTATAAATTGAATACATATTATATTAATATAAACTTACGGAACATAGAACATAGATTTATGTGAAAAATGATACTTTTATAGTAGAATCAAAACTATCGCCAAATTTTAGAACTGAATTAGCGGAAAAATACGTAAAAAGTGATTAATTAAGTTCGCGCAGCTCTTACGCACCCCGTCCCGCACCTCTTAGCGGGGGGTATGGAAAGGGCGCAGGAGACGCGTGATTGTCAGTCTCGTACGTGCGATTAGAGAGGTGCGTCGTGCGTTACACCACAGGACAACGACGCGTAAGGTAAGACTTGTATCATTTTACACGAATTACGTAACATTTTTGTCATTGAAATGTTTACAAGGAACGTATTTTATATTGATTTTAATAACGCAATTTTGTCATAAAATGTAGAGTATTTTATCATAGTACCTATTGTCAAACAGTCTTTATAATAATAATAAATAGGCAGTCTATCAATGAGTTTTAAATCGTTTTTATAAATTAATGTAGACTGGGTAGGTATTTTAGTGTAGGGATAGAGCAAATTATTGTTTTTTTTTCCATTGTGAGCATTTGCGTAGCTTCTTGGTGTGAATCACATTTTATTGCACCTATAGGTAATCATTTATTGTACACACGGCTACGCATCAAGTTATACAAATCGGACAAATTTATTTAATGCAGTTTATACCTAATTTTGTTTGGAACTCGAGGCACCGATTTTATTTTTAGTTTTTGAAGTCGGTTACTTTAACGCAGTTTCTTTATTTTGAAACATACATTTTGTCTGAACTGCATAACAGTAATGTTAACTTTTTATCTGCTCGTCTTTCTTTTAATGGTAGTAATTTTATAATATTAATTTTGCACTGTTATTTTTTTAGAGTCCATAATGAAAAAACGAATAGATAAGATTATGGAAGGCCTTCACCTAAGGAGGGATGTAATAAATACGAGAAATGAACAAATAATAAATGACGAAGAATCTAATCAGCCCAGAGAGAACATAGAAATAGAAATCGGTGAAAAAAATACTCTAGAAATAGTGGATCAATATGAAGAAGAAAACGCACTAAAAAAAGACGATCAATATAAAGAAAATATTAGCAATGAATCACAGGGCAAGGAAACTGTACTATCGCCTGGATTTCTTGATTTCAGCTCCGGGAGTAGTGATGATTATATACCAAACAGTGAAAGCGACTCAACTGAAACTAGCACGTCGACTAGTAGACCAAAGAAAAGGTGTAAAAGATCAAATAATCTTATAATTGCTGAAAGCTCTGATGACACAGATATCTCCATCACAGAGCCAGAGCCTGGATGCTCAAATTCAAATAAAAAGCAACGAAAATCGTTAAAGGAAAGAAGAGCAGAGAGAGAGTCCCGATTAATTTTACGCAATGCAGGCAAGAGTTATGTTACAAAACTGGGTAAAATGAAGCCTGGAAGAAACTTGGCTCCACTAACGGAGTGTCGCATGAAATGCAGAAGTCGTATATCTGAGGACATAAGAGAATTTATTTTTAAGGAGTACTGGGCTTTGGGTTCGTACGATGAAAGAGCTAAGTATACTGAACGCTTTATTAAAATTAATAATAAAAAAACTCATACAATCGGAAGCAAACTAAAACGAGAATACACTAATACATATAAAATTGTTTATTTTAATGAGGATTATAAGATTTGTAAAGGTTGTCTTTTAAAAACTCTTGGTGAGAGTAATCGCTTTCTTCAGACCGTGAGTGAAAAAATAAAAAAATTTGGTCGTGTGACGAAAAGTGAAAGGGGGCGTGCTGCCAGTTACAGAAAAATCTCTAACGAGCGACTAGAACTCGTGAAACAGCATATCAATAAATTCCCGGCATACGAAAGCCATTACTCTCGATCCAAGACTTCTAAAAAGTACCTTAGCTCTGACCTATCCCTCAATACTATGTATCAGCTTTATTGTAAAGAAAATAGTAACCCTGTCTGTAAAACTGTATATGCCAAAGTTTTTAAAGATATGAACCTATCATTTAAGAAACCTAGTGTAGATACATGCAATAAATGTAACTTGTTACAAAATAAGCTGCAATATTTACAAGATGCTGAAGAAATAGGACAAGTACAGGAGCAACTGAGACTACATCAGGAAAGCTACGAAAGTGCTTACAATGAAAAACGCAAAGATAAGGCTTTGGCTAAAACTAATTCTGATTTTTGTGTAATTGCATTTGATTTACAACAATGTTTGCCTACTCCAATGCTGAATACTCAGTCAGCATTTTATAAAAGACAGTTATGGGTCTACAACCTAACAATCCACGATTTTATGTCTGATAACGCATATTGCTACATGTGGCCAGAATGTAGTGGTGGTAGAGGCGCCAATCAAATAGCTTCATGCTTATACGACTTTATCACTGTGAGACTTCCGTTGCTTCACCCAAATGCTAAAACCTTAATCATGTATTCAGATTCATGTTCGGGACAAAACAAAAATTCTATTGTTTGCACAGCCTTATTATTTGCAATAAAAGACTCGCCTCAACTTTTGAACATTGAACAGAAATTTCTCGTGCCCGGCCATACGCACATGGAAGTTGATAGTGACCATGCGCTGATTGAAAGAGCAAAAAAACGAACTTCAATGAATATTCATCACCCACGTGATTGGTGTCAATTGGTAAGGACTGCATCGACTAGAACTAATAAATTTTCGGTAATTGAAATGGCGGTAACAGATTTTTATGATTTTGCACTATTTTCAAAAAATAATTTTACTGTAAAAAAGACTAATTCTACTGGTGAAAAGTTTGTATGGTCGAATGTACGAGTTATTAAATTTAGTAAAGAAAAATTTCCTGTTTTTGAATATAAAGAAAGTTACGAAGGTGATGACTATTCAATGATGTCTTACAACAAAAAGAATAAAAACTACAGTTTAGTTAGTATCAATGCAGTACAAAAATGTTACAATGGACCGGTCCCTATAAGCGTTTTGAAGAAAAGAGATTTAATATCACTGTTAGAATACATTGACCCAAGTGTTCACAATTTTTATCATGATCTGATAACCAACTCAAATATGCATGACGTAGATCCTGATATTGATTCTGATAATGAATAGTTGATAGATGTTTCAACACATTTGTTATTTGATTTTTGAGACAACTGATTTGATGCTGTGATAATCAAAATTTACCCTCCTTACTAATAAACGCGAAATAAAGTTACACCAACTCTAATCGGTTAAAAATGTATGTTATTCCGGAGATCATCCTAGTTGTAACTTAACGCCGTGTTTATTAGTAAGAGGGTAATGCTATAAGTTTAAAAGTTATGTTTTTTTTTATATAGATGTTAAGTACTTTAAAATATATTGTTTTGTGAAAGGGTTAGTTGAAGTGTTGTATCTATTGTTTAGTTTTTTGAGACTGATTTTTAAGAGTAAAGACTGATTCGAAGAGTTAAAATTAATCAAGATTATCGCTAAGGTTTAAAGTTACGTTCTATTCAAATACATAATATTGTATTGTGTAATGAATTGTTAAAGTGCTATAATTATATCTGTTGTTTTGTTTTTAAAGACTGATTGAATACTAGTTAAGACTGATTCGATACTCTGATAATCAAGATTAAGGCTATAGGTTTAAAAGTTATGTTTTTCTTTATAAGGATATTGTTTTATATCGTGTAGTTAGAGCGCTACAATATAATATCTGTGTTAATTTCTTGAATTCTTTATTAAAGGAACCCTTTTTTAATGTTGGTTTTATTTTATTTTGATATTTACGTAATTTTAACCTTTCTATGACCAATACGTTTGAAAGTATCAGTGACTTGTATCACTAAACACTTTGAAGTATAAAAATGTATTACGATATATTCTAGCTTGTAGCAATAATCACTAACTAGTTTTAAAAAAATCTTTGGTGTAAAGGAATACAAATGAATATTTTCATACTATTCTTTAATAAAACAAGGAAATAAGATTGCTGACAATAAAATTGATCATATTAGTTTTACGACTTTTGCTTACAATAACTGTTTGCTAGCAAAACAGGGCAAAACGCAAACCTTATAACATTTCACACCAAACGATAACTAAATGTGTAAAATAATGCAATTTGTTTTAGACCTATCTACACAAAAATTAGCAAAGAAAATTATAGTGTACAGTGATACAACTGGCTATTTTCAGTAATAACTTAAATCTCGTGCAAAATAATGAATTCAAACCTAGGTCTAAATAATCTTATTGGTATTATGTACTCGTAACACATACCGTTTTTCATTTTAAAACGTCAGAAACATAATGAGAATTTTTTGAATCTTTAACTTCAAATTACTCAAAACTGTGATTTTTGACTTGTATCACTTTTCACTGATGGTACATTCTCCAGATGCACCGCCAAATGCACAACATTAGGATGACGTTCGTGAATAGGGAATGCGAATATACGCCAAATCGCTTCATTACAGTTCACATAAGGACCAACTTGATAGCGTGCAATTTCATTTCCAATTTATATTATTAATAATATGAATGATATACTACAACTAATATACTACTTGAGTGAGTACTATAATTATGAGAATGCACTCAACATTAAATTATATTTTTTTAAACTACCTCATATATAAATTCATCTCTCCTTTCAATATTTCTTCATTCCACTTGTTCATACATACAAATATTCAAGAATGAAAATTTACTTTTAACTTACGTTACACGAAGAAAACCAAGTTATAAAGGAACTGAGTCGTTTATATGGAACTTAATGTAAGGTCAAAGTCTCGCTGCGAGCGTGCAAGGATAAGTTATGAAGGTTACATCAACAGCTTGCTATTGAAAGATATCTTATTTTGTATCTTATTTTAATATGTATGTGGATAGATTCGGTGCCGGAGACGGAGATAGGCTACTTTTTATTCTCAATATCGGTCTGGTTCCCGAGGGAGACAAAATAGATTTTAGGCGCGGGCGAAGCCGTGGGGCTCAACTAGTGGAAAATAAAGATAAGAAATAATATCTCCATTGCTACGGTTATCTGGGATGCCTTTGTCAATCTGTTTATTTACGTATCTACTTATTAAAATTAAATTATCTATATTTTTTATTGAAGCTGTGTTATATTATTTAAATAATTATTACAAATTTAGCGTGAAAACGTATTTCATACAACCATCATAGTAGCTTGTGGGATAATGTCCAATCTTAAACCCCAAAGATTGTTTATCATTAGGCAGAGCGCAGGCGATTTTTTAGGTAAAATAAATAAAATTATGTATTTCATACAGTAAATACGTTGTGTGTGAACATTTTTTTAATAATAATACCGTATGAGGGTGCGGTGTCTTAAATCATTTTTAACTGTACCTATTCAATAAGATATTTCTATTTTTTTCCTATAGCAGTCTTGTCTTTAAAAGTCTGTTACCATTGAAAATTCTTCTGTGATGCGTAGCAAAAATATAAAAAAAGATGTTGTAGAGTTAAAATAATAATTAGTTTAACTCGCTTCTTTAGTAACCTAAACCTGTTTTAAAAAACATTATGGGAAATGAGACGTGTAGAAGAAGTGAAATATTTCCAATCTTTTAACAAACTGCTGTGTTGTTATGTTTACGTTCTTTTACAGTTTTGTAACTTTAACTGTGTGTGTATTAGTTATCACATACTAGCTGTATACATACATACATAGCACCACGCCTTTTATCCCCGAAGAGTTTGGCAGAGGTGTTAAACCACCCACGTTTCGCCATTTTATTTTTGGTCTCATGTAACAGGAGGCAAGTCTGTTGCCATTATATCGAGCACAATTCCAGACTCCGGTTAATACTGAGAATTTCTCGACAAAAAAACCCAACATCACTTTTATACCCGAGCCGTGGATCGAACCCGAGACCTCTGCGTGGTAATCCGTGCACAGTACCACTGATCCACAGAGGCAGTCACTCTAGCTGTATTTATTTTATAAATAAATAAATAAAATAAAATAACATTTATTTCAGACCAAAATCCATATCTTGTTAGTATACAAAAATCTTAAAAACTATGTTAGTGTAATTTCTATTTTCTTAAATATATTATACTATTAAATTTTGCACACAATTTTTGTGTCCGAGATACACCTTCGGACAAAATGAGCTATACTAGGGGAATCAAATCGTTCCGCTATCACCCTCATAATGGAATTATAGACATCCGTGATGTCACTAACAACCGCTGGGTTCTATATAATTTGATAGTAGACATTGCAGAGGTTATTCAATGAAAAAATTAGACTTAAAAACTACGCAAAATAGATTGATAGAAAAGAGAAGAACTAGTATAGAAATTAATAAAATAATTACCCTCCAAAAGTACGATAAACGAGCTACGCCTTTGAATGAAGTGCCTTATGACGTGTGAACATTAATTACGGTTAATTGAATGCTTTTCAAGTACACCTTAATTATTTGCTTTATTCAAAGATGTTGCGTATGTTTATGAATAAAATGAAATAATGAATGCCCATTGAATAAATAAAATGAGCCTTTCGATAAATCATAAAGACTGCCTCACATTTGAATAAATGTTTTTATTGAAAAGGTTTTCACTTTTATTATATCGTTTAGCTATTTTGTAGTTGACTGTTAAACAAATCATATTATAACAAAATGTTGAATAAAATATAAAACTCTTAATTGTATATTTTCCAATTTCCCCCTTTCCTTTTTCCTCACTCTCTCAATCTTTTCAACTACCCCACTCCTTTCATGGTAGGCCGCGGCTTTGCAGAGTCCCCGGCATTGGAGGAGCAATGCTAGGACTCTGAGTCATCTATGAGCGACAGATACCACTTATCATCACGTGGGATGTTTGCTCGTCTGCCACAGTCAGCAATAAAAATAATAACAATTATTTTTCTTTTATTTATTATTTACATTATAATAATATCACAACAACTATACAGAAGTAAACAAATAGAATGCGGATACTTAAATACTTTTTTTTTGTAAATACATACATTGAAAAACACACACTTGTGTGTTTTTCAATGTATGTAATAAATATATACAATTATACATAGAAACACCCAGAACAAATCCCTCCTAAATCATGTTTGATGTCATGGCCATGGGCATACTTTACCTTTGCATTTTGCCAGTTTGCATCGTATTTAACATTTTCATCTAAGCCTGACAACAACACATTGACCAATCTTTCAGTTTTTCTTCGACAAAAAGGCTATTGTTGTTCCACCGTTTATAGTCTCTAATTTTACCAGTACTTACTCAAATTGGCCTCTTTCTCTCTCTACGAAAAAAATATATAAAATAGCTGTTGCCCGCGACTTCGTTCGCGTGAAAATTCAGATGTGTGCCTGTATGAGAATATTTCTTACCTAATCTAACGGCAATCGTACATTGTATTAGTAATAAATATCAGTATAATCCGTCTCTAAGGCGAATCCTATTTAAATCTATTCACCCGCTACCCCTAAAACAGACGAAATTTTGCGATATTTAACGAAACTTGCCACTCCTATTTTCCCACTTAATAAGAATAGTTCCTAGTTTGGAAATCGTATTATCAAAACTCCCGTTTAAAAACTATAGAAGCTTTATACAAATTTTGTTCCCCTTTATACTACAGGGAAATGAATTTCGAAAAACCCGTCTTAGAGAGCACCTATTTCCAAAATTTGAAACTCCCAGCACTTGTAGTTTCTGAGATTTCGTGATGAGTGAGTTTTTCCAATAGACATTTTTATATTGTTTAAATACTGTTTTGCATACTATTTCTAATCTCATCATCATCACCATTCGTACAAACCCTCTTTCACCTACCTAAAGATATCACCCGTAAAACAATATACAATACACTAAGGCAAATTTCCACTACAATAACTTTCCCCTTTCCCTCATTTCCTCTCTCCCTTTTTCCCCTTTCCCTCCCTTTCCCTCCCATCTTCCTCCCATCTCCCTCACTTTCCCCACACTTCCCATCACTTTCCCTCACTTTCCACTCACTCACCCCTCACTTACCACTTACTGACTCCTCACTTCCCTCACTTTCCCTTACGTCCCCCTCACTTCCCCCTCACTTACCTCTCACTTGCCCTTCACTTGCCCTTCACTTGCCCCTCACTTGCCCTTCACTGCCTCCTCACATCCTCCTGAGTTCCCTTTTTCTTTTTTCTTTTTTTTAACACAACGCTATCTAGACCCAAAGTAAGCATATTATATGCTTGTGTTATGGGTTCTAAAATACGGATAAACATACTTAAATACTTTTATTTTTGTAAATACATACATATTATACATAGAAACACCCAGACCAATGCAAATAGACATGTTCATGCTACAAATATTTGCACTGAGCGGGAATCGAACCCGCAACCTCTGCGTGGCAGTCCATACACAGTACCACCGAAATACAGAGGCAGTCGATTTCCCCCTGACTTTACCCTCCCTTTGCCCTGACTTCCCCCTCACTACCCGGCACTTCTCCCTTCCTTTCCTCTTCCTCCCCCGCCCTTCCCCCTCCCTCCAAATTTCAAGTCGCCAACTTCAAAAGCAAAGATCTTTCCATACAATATTTCATCCCTTCTTTTCACCCCTATAAATCCACCCCAGTTAAAAAAAAAATTAGAAATTTTTATTTAAATAAAATTATTCCAAAACAAAATTTCAAAGCTGTAAGTTAAAAATGTAGACGTTTCATACAATCGTTTTCATCCCTTTTCATACACTTAAGGGTTGAACTTTTAAAAACCCTTTCTTAGTACACTTCTAGACATTAAGACAAACACACGCTTCAAATTTCAAGTCGCTACGACCAGTGGTTTAGGCTGTACGTTGTCTGTCAGTCAGTCAGTCAGGACAAAGCCTTTTATAATATGTATGGATGTATGGATTAGACGTATAGCCATCAGGGATCAAAGCATACAGGCTGCTAGGAATACTAACACGTGATAGAGCCACATAAAGCTGACCGTGCGAAAAACAGCTAATACTTAGAGCCACACCCACAACTTTTAGTGTCTTACCTTGGGTTAAAATCTCTGCTTCTAAAAGATTTCGTAGTAAATTAACGAATATTCGATGTGATTCTTTAAATTGGCATAACTTTTTTATTTATGAACCGATTGACATGAAACAAACACTAAATGTTAAGTGAAGCTTACCACAATATATTAGTGAAAACCATATTTAAATCGGATAAGCCGTTTCTGAGATTAGCGTGAACAAACGCACAGACAAACAGACAAACAGACTAACAGACAAACAGACAAACAGACAAAAATTGTAACAATCATTGTTTTGGGTTCTACTTGCGTTGATAAAGGTCCCAATTTTTTTTTTTCTCATATATCTTCAATGTACAGACAGCGATCGGTTACATTTTTATTATATGTATAGATTAGAACAAATGTGAGCCAGACTTTATTCGTTGCCAGACAGGTCGGCGTTAATTGAAACCATCCCTGTTCACTGCAAATGACGCTGACGGTACTCCAACTTATTTTACAAAATACCGTAAACAAATACTTTCACATTGTCTCCGTTTTCTTGTAGGACTCTTTGTATTGTCTGATTGATTACAACATAATAAATGAATTGTATTTATTGGAACTGAACTGAACACAAAAGACCTTTCTTTGATTGTGACATAATAAAAGACGTTCATGATCAGAACGCCAAAGAAAGTGATGCTATAAAAATATCAAAAAAAAAAGTGCGATTTTTGTAAGTTTGTATTGAAAGGTAAACGCCGTATCTGCTCTCTGAAAATTATATTACCATTGGTAATGTCCACAATTTTTAATATTAATTAACTAAGTTTCCGCCGCACGGTTTTACCCGCGTCTTTGCTTACTGCTTTGCTCCCGTCACCAATAGCGTGATGTTACATAGCCTTTATACCTTCCTCCAGAGGCTAACATACGCAAAAATAATTATTGTAATCCAAATTCAAATAAGTAGTTTTAGAGTTTAGCACGTTCAAACAAGCAATCAAACAAACTCTTCTGCTATATATAATATTAATTAATTAATATGTCTTCTAAATGGTGTATGCTTGCGTGATTAGATTTAATAATTTTACAGTGTTTTAATATAAATTTCATCCATTTACACATTCTCATACATATATATATGTTATTGGATTTATTTATTCTTTAAATAACGTTTACAACGCAATCAGATTAAAAATCATAATCTTATTACGTAATACAATCTGGAATCGTAAACTTTTTACTTAGAAAGAATGAAGTAAAGTCATAAAAATAAGTTTCTTTACAAACAAAATAATTTATAATACTGGTTAATTTTTGTCTCCAAGTTCAAAATATAAAATTGGATAAAACACACTTTATGAAATTACTTTTTCCAACTTACCGTCGTAAATAATGAGTTCATTCTTTTAATCTGAGGGCACGCGCATATACAGAGGGCCGCATCGCATAACAAAAATCCTTCCACATCACTAGTTAGTACATTTTATTTGAACTATCAACGCACTGCTACACTACGACTACTATGTGCTTTGATGCAATTTTGCAATGCAGCGCGCTGCGTTTCTGAAATGCTGATCAACGAAAAATTAACGAATCACCTTTTAAATCTCATGGCATGCTAAAAGCATGGATAATGAGTTGAATTTGATCTAGTTAGTTACTAATTACATCAAATTAAACTAAATATTAATGCTTTTATCAACCCAAAGATCAGACTTTTAGTAACTAGGGGTTAATGAGTCAAATTTAACAGCGGTCGTTTTTTACATTGATAACTGCAAAAGAACTCTTAGAAGAAAGAAATGGAGATGAGCCGAACACGCTTAAAGAATGTATCCCGTTCTCGACAAATAGACAAAAATTTGATATTGAGGCTCAGTTATAAAACTTAAGTCGTTGCCGTGATAGCCACTGACAGTACGATGAGATAATCAAGGTGTCTTTACAGAGAACTCGATAAGGTTATCGAACAAAGACGTATGTACTCTGTTCGTTACCTATTATATCTATACTATTATATAAAGCGAAAGAATTTGTTTGTTTATTTGTTTGAACGCGCTAATCTCTGAAACTACCAGTCTCATTTGAAAAATTATTTTTGCGTATGATAGCCAAGTTTTCGAGGAAGGTTATAGGAAGGTTACATCACGCTACTGGCGACGGGAGCAAAGCAGTAACCAAAGAAGCTATGTAACCAATATATATAATATCAGCCTTTGTTTATTACTCCAATCTAATATCACTTTATACAATGTTTTTGATTAATAAACTTCTATTCCATTGGGAGATTTAGTCTGTCAATTACTTATCGAAAACTAAAGTAATCTCTATGGCGAGTAACCCAATGGGAAAACCCTTCCCCTTGGTTACCCTAGAGTAACTTGGGTGAGCCATGGTGAATGCACCCTTTTATCATTTGACTAGCGATCCACCCTCGCTTCGCATCGGTATCAAAAGTTGCAGTTTACTACTATCATTGCTGTTCGGCTCTTATAGGTGATAGTTCAATTTAATGTATACCAAAATTTTCTTTGAAATACGCTTATAACAGTAAAAACTTTATCTAGATCTATTAAGTGGTTCTCGAGATTTATGATTTTATACAGATGGATAGACAGACGTTTTTCAGCGACTGCCATAATATATCGATATCGAACTCAAACAAAAAACCTTTTTTTTTATAATAAATCCTAATCCCTACCAGTACTACCCTCTCATAGAAGATCGACGTAAGAATAATAGTTTTCATGCTAATGTATTTCGCTCGGTGAGTGAAAGCGCCGGCAGCCCAAATACCCCGTCGGTCCTGATCCTTTTCACTTTTTCCTTCCTCATTCCCTTGTCCATGGTCGGCAACGATTTGGTTGTGTTTTTTCAGCATTACTACTTTCGTAATGCTTGGTAAACACAGCCATATCTTATAGGTTACAGTTGCTATTTACCATTGGGTAGGCCGTATGCTTGCTTGCAACCAAAGTCGTATAAAATGAAAAAACAAAAACCTGTTTCAGTAACACTAGGGTGCTCGTACCTAACTGATTCTATTGGAAGTAGAGAACCATAAAATGCTAGAGATTTATTTTGTGGCGGTTCCAAAATCCAATGTTGGAGTAGTGTGATGTATGTACGGAATATGTATAATCGTATGTGTTCTATATATTTATGTGTATAAGAACCTCTATAGAAACATTTACTAGCACCCGCAACCGACGTGTGTGTATGAAAAGATTAATGAATGTTAAAGACGCAAAGGAGAATTGGATCGCAGTCAATGGCGTTCCATAGTCTCTGCTTACCCAATTAATGGGCGACAGGCGTGAAGTTATGTATGTATGTATGAATGTATGTATGTATGTATGTAAGAAAGACAAAGAAAGAATAGAATATAATGTTCTTAACTGACTGCTTACCGTTAGACAGTGTGAGAGTAATCTAAACTAATATTAAATGCAAAAAGGGTTGATGTTTTGTATGTTTGTTTGTATGTTGTGATAACTAATTCTTCTTCTTCTGGTGCCTCTCCATTACTGGAGGTTGGCCGTCAGCTCAGCGAATTTATTTCTTTCTTGTGCCAAGCGAAATAGTTCTTCTAGGCTTGCAATACTGGTCATACAGTGCAACGCTTTCTCTCGATTTTCCCATCATTATTTGTTGTAGCTCGTATTTATTGTGTCGCAAGACATGACTCAATTATGCGACTTTTCTTCTCTTGATGGATATTTCGCGATGGATAAAAGATTTCGCGTTTCTTGCCTATGCGCTGGAGAACTCGCATTGGAAACCCTCTGTATACAGCTAATGCGTAGCATCACATCTTAAAACCGCCGAGATACTTCTAACTTGTCCTACTAGTACCAAAAGTTCCTCAGCTGAGCTATATATATACTTTATCACTGGGTTCGTCCCTTCTCGATCTAAAAGTACTGTATGATTCAATAGAAAACTTAAGCAGGCTCTAATCTTTTGCAAGCATTGCTTACTGTGTACTTAACTCAGAGATTTAGTAGTAGCCCAAAACAAATCTCCGGCATTAGTTAGACTTTATACGAAGCAATAATAAATTAGATTTTTATGATTACGTACACGGACACTGTTGCCGGGTCCATTTCAGGGCCAGTAAGGGATTTATTTATTTCGGGACATTATTTTAGAGATGTAGGAGTGATCTAAGCTATAAAAAGTTATGTATATAGATTCATATTTACTAAATAATAGCCATAGTATATATCCTATTAATTTATTATAAATTCTAAAGTTTGTGTGTGTGTGTGTGTTTGTGTGTTTGTTACCACTCAGCGGCTAAACGGCTGAACCGATTTCGATGAAAATTGGTATGTAGACAAATTCGGTGTCGGAGACGGACATAGGCAACTTTTTATACCGAAAATCGGTCTGGTTCCCGAGGGGTACAACACAACATATTTTACGCGCGGGCGAATCCAGTATCACGCATTTTCATAAGAATGCAGAGCTGTATAACATTCGCGGTTCACCAGTTACGTTACGTCTTATGTGATGGGTGGCGTGCATGTTGCTATTTGCTGAGCACAATTCGAACTCCTAGCTTACACTGACAACATAACTATATTTGTGAAATAGGTCTACTCGTGTTAGAAAATTATTATGAAGTGCCATACCATCAGTCAGCCCGTGACCATGGTCGGTCTAATTCGACCGAAACGTCGGGTAAAGAGGTATGGCACCTTATAATAATTTTCTAACACGATTAGACCCGTTTCATAAATATAGTTATGTGTACAAATCGTGTGAGTTTAAAATATTTACACTGACAACTTCTCGATAGAAATATCAACCTGACACAGAGATTGAACCTGAGACATCTGCATGAAAGTATGTATTATAACAAATCTGATCCCGAATTGTATCCGTAATAAATTAATATTTATAGCGCCTCCTGATATTATCATCATATCAGCCGAAAAATGTCCACTGCTGGACATCTGCTTCCCCAATTTTCACCACCTTGGCCGGTCGTGAGTCGCCCACATCCATCAGTTGCCCGCCACCGCCGCGTCGTCGGTTCACCTTGCGAGGGGTCTGCCCACGCTGCGTCTTCTGGTTCGTGGTCGCCACTCTAGAACCTTTCTGCCGCAACGGCCATAAGTTCTGCGAGCTATGTGTCCTGCCCACTGCCACTTCAGAGAAGCAACTCTGTCAGCCACATCGGTTATCTTAGTTCGCCTACGGATTTATTCGTTTTTTCAACGATTGATATAAGTATAATAAAATACACTTCTGCTTGCCTCCTTTTGGCATACCAGCGTGACGCTGTATACGTCTATAAAAGTAATACATAAACTGTTACGTAGATACGAATCTGGATCGCTGATTTAGCAGAACGTGAGGTACATAATCGTAAATCCTCTGAATTTACTGCCAAATTACTGCCAAGCGGCTCGTTTATGATAATGTTCTCAAATCGCTAGTCCATTTCTGGGATATGTGTGAATGTGCTTCTTAGGGTTGAACTATATTATTCAATGCGATGGCATCGCATGGCAACAAGATTAAAGGAAATGTTGATGACCTAAGGATGAAAACACATTTGTACAGTACGAAAATGTATTTTGCGGCGATGGATCGAACACTATGTCACTACACAGCCTTTTTTTGTATAGTACAGTGCTATCTAAACCCAAAGTAAGCATGTTATAACAAGGTATGAGTTCAAGAATGTGGATAAATATGCAAAGATTCCTTTTTTGTATCATACATGTTGATGTCCACAACTATTTTGTATCTCACTGAGCAGCAACGAACCCGCGTTCCAAACTGATTACAGTTTTATTATTTCTTATTAACATATTTTCTAAAATATTGAAGGTAAAATAGCTAATGAAATATCTATTTGACCTTTTTAGGTTCACTGTTCCATTATTCAAAACACCGCCCAATGAAAGTTGCCAAAACAACGACAGCTGTTTAATAAAGTGTAACCTATTGTTTTCAAATAATTTATGATTTATAAATGGCTATAACGTGACGTCATCAAAGGTCATTGCCATTTAAAGGGCTAAAATGCCTTTGTCATGAAAAATTGCTACATTTTTATTAAGACGGAACTCATTTCTTGTTCAATGCATTATAGACCTTAGCGCTAGAAATTCTCGTTTTAGAATGATTTGTGCAAAATGCATTCCCTAGTCATGGTAAAAATGAGCGATTTTTTTGGGACTTAACTAATTTTTTGTTTAACGAAATATGGACCTTAAGTTCAGAATGTATGGTTTTAGATTGATTTGTCATAACCTTTGTCATGGTTAAAATAAGCCCTACATTTTATTTTGACGTAACTCATTTTTAGTTTATTTGAATATAGCCCTTAAGATAAGGTCCGGTGGTTTTAGAATTATTTGTGCCAGTGATTATAATATTTAGAATAGGTTTATGAAGATAATATAAATAGTTTCACTGAATAAATATATCTTTGCTCTGAAGTTAGTATAATAATAATATAATAATATTCTACCACATGCACACAGTGCCATTTAGCCCCAAATTAAGCAATTATATTTGCTTGTGTTATGGGTACTAAACAACTGATATACTACTTATATACATTTTTTTTTTTTGTAAATACATACATATTATAGATAAATTACACCCAGACACAGAACAAACAATCATGCTCATCACACAAAGGTTTGTCCTGGGTGGGAATCGAACCCACGACCTCCAGCTTAGCAGTCAGGGTCACTAACCACTAGACCAACAGGCCAGTCTTGTATATAACTTTACTTGTAATTACTTATAAAATTTATAAGTAAGCTTGTTTTCTAAGATTTTGATTTGATTCTTTTAAATTACTGCACCATGTACATTAAGTATTTATATCTTTGTATATATTCATACACATGTTTCGTTTCGTGTCGTACGACCGGCCACGATGGCGAATATTGGGGAGGCCTATGTCCAGCAGTGGACATCTTTAAGCTCATCTAATGATGATATATTCATAGTTCTCTATTTAGTTATTTTGTAAATATTATACTTTTTTATCTTTGCTATCTATAAAACTTACAGTTATTTTACTATAAAAATAAAGCCATGGAAGTTTTTAATGGAAGTATAAATAAAACTGTAAGCATAAGGTTACTTACTTTTTAAACAGCTTTCACGTTATTTTAAAGTGTTCTGATAATATTTTAAATTATAGCTTCGATTATAATTGTGGTAAAAGTTGAAACCACGAAAATATGACACTAAATGGCGACGTTGCCACTCTTACCTGTCAACGCTCGTAATGGTATATAAATCGTAATGTCGTCAAAATTAATCAAGTGATTGAAGTATTTTTTTAATTCTACGTTTTCAGTGTATAGTTTGCTTTGAATTAAAATTAATCTCAATCATATTCAAGTGCCTTCGACTCCCTTTGGCTTAACTCGATTTCAACGACGAGAAAATTGCAAAATGTTATACCTTCCTAACACTCAGGTAGTTTTAGAAATAATAAATAAAATTCAATTGATTATCGCAAGTACTTGTATTTTTCGATTATTCAAGGGTCATTCAAGTGACCATTTCAATTAGGTTACATAGTTTAAATAACGTCGTATAGCCAAATACAGTTATCCAATAAATATGTAACTAGTAGAACATGTGAAGGTAAAAAAAATTTTGGTTTAGCTAGTTAACAAGTAAATAAAAGTTGATTATACTGCAGTACTCCACCTATCCCTACAAAAACCAATAATAATATATAATTTTTAACATACATACATAACTTTAAGCCTGTGTCCCATTTGCATTCAAATAACTGTAATTATCTGGCGATTGAAAAGAGTGGCGTGGGTTTCTTGCCAGTTCTTCTCACAGCTCTACCTCGTCAGCGAACTGGCTGTAGGTCAATTGGCTGACAAAATGTAATGTTGACTTTTCATAAGCATCATACTTTATTATCTAAATGAAATAAATGCTTTGACTTTGACTTTGACTTTGACTTTAATGGGATAAACAGAGACTATAGAATGCCATTGGCGATCCAAACATACCTCCTTTTCCTCTTCAACATTCATTAATCTTTTCATACACACGTCGGTTGCGGGTGCTTCTAATTGTGCTCTTCGTCAACACATCACCTGTTTCGTCCGCGTATGTTTGTTTAAGGCGAGACATTTCTATAAATCTCTTTCGTTAACCTACTTTCATCCATCCATCTTTTGACTGGCCTGTTGGTCTAGTGGTTAGTGACCCTGACTGCTAAGCCGGAGGTCGTGGGTTCGATTCCCACCCAGGACAAACCTTTGTGTGATGAGCATGATTGTTTGTTCTGTGTCTGGGTGTAATTTATCTATAATATGTATGTATTTACAAAAAAAAAATGTATATAAGTAGTATATCAGTTGTTTAGTACCCATAACACAAGCAAATATAATTGCTTAATTTGGGGCTAGATGGCGCTGTGTGAATGTGGTAGAATATTATTATTATTATTATTATTATCCATCCTTTCAAGATTGACTACCATACATAAGTGTTTACTGCTTGTACTAAGGCTAGGCGAGCTGTGTTTGTTCAACTTTTTCTATTAGCTGACTGAATAGATGGCTAGGAGACAATTTCCATCGACATGGCTTTAGCTAATGTTCTTGTGTTTGATATTCTTCTAACATGCAGCTGTTTAAAAGAAGATAGCGAAGCGTAAGGTTTTTAGTATAGTTCAGAGAATTTCTTCCTTACCTGTACTATTATATAAAGCGGAAAAGTTTGTTAGTTTAAACACGCTAATCTCTGGAACTATCAATCGGAATTAAATATTCTTTGTGCGTATGATAGCCCAGTTCTTGAGGAAGATTATAGGCTATGTAACATCACGCTACTGGCAACAGGAGCAGAGCAGTAAGCAAAGACGCGGGTGGAACCGCGCCGCGGAAAACTAGTGTGTAATATTACAGTAGAGAAAAGCTAAAACTTTCAAAGATTTGTAATTATGTCATACAAGATGTGCGCCCTTGCTTCGCTTCGGTATCAAAAGTTTAATTCGGTCGCACAATAAACGCCTTCGAAAAATATTATAGCAGTGGAGACGTACTGCATCAGTCAGATTTAAAAAGGCGCTTCAAATATTGAAATTTTGAAAATGACTGAAAAATATGTTTAACATAATAAAATATAGCACCCGCCCTATTTGTAGCTTTCTAAACGTGAAGAATTTTTAAATCGGTTACGTAGTCAATCTTAAATTAAATCGGTACAAAAAAACATACAAAAATCATATCTTTTCTGATTATTAGTTTAGAAACACAAAATAATATGAGTAGGTTACGTGCGAAGCAGGGGCGGTTCACTAGTTAAATATAAATAACTCAAACAATGAACGGGAATCGTTCAATCAATATCGAAGTTACAAAGTGTCAATATGTTTACCATCAAATTATAATTGGAAACAAAACCAATTCCATTCGTCATTTGAGTTTATTTAAGAAAATTTCGCAAGAATATATAATTTTCGATCAAACAACCTCCTACAACCTTCTGCTAGCCTAGTACAATTTTTGTAAAATAGTAACTTTTAGGGTAATATTTATGCCTGTCTCCCATTAATGGAGTAAGCAGAGAATGTACAACTGCGTTTTTTTATTCTTCTTTTTTAAATTAAATAATACATAAACTGCTTTTCTCTTGACTGTACTTACCTGTCAAAAAGACTCAGGGGATCAGATCGGAATGACCAAATATTCAGGGGATCAGAACGGAATTAAAGAGTAATAATAATCTCAGGGATCAGATCTGGGGGATCAGAATGGAATAACTCATACAACTGATATAATATAATTTTAAAAATTCACTACAAAGTGTTTACTATTTTTATTCAGTTTACTATCTTGATTGTAGTCAATTTATCTTATGGAAAACAGTTCCTCCATGCAAACATTCTTATATACATTTAAAGTGAATGTAGAACTACGATAATTTATGTGTAATCTTTATAATATTGGATTGATTTCAGTAGCAACAATCTTATTCAAACATTGTTCACATTTTTAAATCTTAAAACAACAAAAGAAGTCATAACAAATCTAAAAAGCATTATATAAACTTTATTTGGCTTTTGACGAGTAAATTGATACTGAACCCATATAATAAAACCAAAATGAAATTTCAATCGTCAAAATAAAAGTAAAATTGAAAGAAAAATCCTCTTTGAAACACAATAAAATGATGTTCAATAATAAAAATACAAAGGTGTATCGTGTATCAGTGCATGCGAGCGTGAGGGAGTTATATAGGATCGACAATACGTGTAATCTGTGATACCACAACTAGGTCACTGCACAGAGGTCGGTAGCTGGCGAGTCCGTATTAAGCAAGTTCTCTGCCTACAATTGTAAAAACTCTGAGAAATACTTGTAATAATTAATCGGTTCCATGGAAAGGAAAAAATTTTTTTTTCGCGTTCAACTATTGAAGTTCCTTTTAAGGCGAAGGCCTTCTCTTTACACACAGGAAAGGCACCATACCATTAACTAAGCTCGTTACAAATGACTGCACGTAAAAACGTCAAAAAAACCGATATTATAAAGCTATAAATATATTTTATGCAATCACAACATATCACACAAATATTTTAACTTAATAAATATCAAAATAATAATCATATCTATTATAATCTTTGCAACTGCAAGTGAAACGGTCACAGAAATCAATACGGGGTAAACGACCGTGCTTCGTCCGGGGTGCAATAATAATGCCAAGGCCAGCATAATGGTAAATCACGTTCATGGGATAACTTGGCTGCAGTCGCGACTTTGAGCTCGACCTTGGTAATATTTTTGTTTTTCTCTCAGATTCTATTGTTCCGTAGGTCACGTACGAAGGTTCGTTTTTACAGTTATTTTTCCCCTTCAAGGTTGAGTAATGGATTCAAGGTGGACCTCGGATTGCTCAGAGGATGGAACCGTTGTTGTTTTGGCGGCATTTTCTTAACGTAATATATAAGTTTTTGTTTTTTATGATGATGGTAAGATAAGATAATACATAATATCTAATTTAAGGATATGTTATCTCTATTTCTAAGATACGTTTATTAAAAGTTTAATGTACCTAAATTCAAATTGACGCTTAAATGATAAAATAATGAAATTACAGAAAAAAGTTCGAAAACAATTAAATGTGATACAATAAAAATCTTAGGATTATACATAATATTTTTTTTTTATTAAGGCTACTAAAGATGTGTAAAAACGTAATACGCTGGAAAAACAGCGAATCAAGGAAGTTAATACCAAAACTGAAATAGTTAAGAGAGCTTTTTGTTTATGTGAACGCTGTCTTGTATATGGTTAAAATATTTACTCATTTTATCATCTCTCTTCTCTCTTCTGTGTATATATATATATATATATATATAGAGCTACAACTAAATAAATCATCTTATCATACAAAATAAAACTTTCGTGTACAAAACATTGCTCATATTTTTGTCACAATGCATTAAAGTGATTGAATATAATGATGTGCTTTTAGCCTACAATAGGACCAGGTATTTTCTTATACATAGGTATTATAGAAAAGAAGGAAAACATAATAATAATACCAGCTTGTTACTGTGCCACTACCAGACAAAGTCTTCCTGTCATACAGAGAAGTTATGAGCATTGATCGCCACGCTTGCTCAAGCCATCATTTACTTTCTTAAAATTTGTTTAAAAATACCACCACTTTGCTAGTACTTTGTCAGCAGTTTTATAGTATTGTATTGACATCAACCTCTGTGGTTCGGTGGTGCTGTATACGGAATGCCATGCAGAGGTCGCGGGTTCGATTCCCGCTCAGTGCAAATATTTGTATGCATGAACATGTCTATTTGCATTGGTCTGGGTGTTTCTATGTATAATATGAGTATATTTACAAAAAAAAGTATATATTTATGTATATCCGTATTCTAGAACCCATATTGTAGCTATAATATATGCATACTTTGGGTCTAGATGGCGTTGTATGTAGTTGTTGTGATATTTATATATTTATTTATTATTTATCAGCCTAGATACATTAACTGCTGCTGGAGCTTTCTCAACAAGCTATAGCAAACTTCTCTTTTACCTTATTCGCCTGAATATTTGCTTAAAAAGCGAGTTGTGACGTCACATTTAGCCAAAGACGATAGATCCACTTGACTGCTAATACAGCGTACAAACGCTCGCCAAAGATAAGGCATTTAGCGCTTATATCAAACCGCGACAGAGTTTACTCATTTAGTTCCGACCAAGTGTCACATCTGTGCGCACATGTCAATACGCTGCATTCTTAGTTTTTTTACGAAAATGCCTTCATGCTCTGGTAAATGGTGTGGAAAATCCACTAAAATATCAAGTTATAATAAGGATGGTATAACTTTTCACCGGTAAAGTACGATTTTAGTTGTGTTATGATAAATATTTATTGTGATTGCAGGGCTCAAGTGATATTGGTTGTTTGACGTAAATACGTCACCATCACAGTTTGTCTTTCTTTCTCGCGCGAGACGATTGTCAATAGTTCCGTCTCTTTTTGTTTTTTCTGTCACAGTAGCGCTGAGACAAATCGGAAATAAAGTTGATATCTATAATTACTATTCATGATTCGGTTAACAATATTAATTAAAGATATTTTAAAATTAATTAATTGTTCTAACATCTTAGTTTTTCGAAGAGCCCAGAAATAAAAGAAGAATGGATAAATGCTGTTAACAGACAAAATTGGTACCCTAGCAAATACAGCGTTATTTGTTCAAGGAATTTCACATTTGACACATTTGATTCTTTTGAAAATTTAAAAACCGACGGCGTTTATTTAGTTCAGCAACGCCGACAATGTTTTTACCTGTTTTAGTACGCTTATAATTAACTTCATTATAAAATATTTAAAATTAATGTGAAAATAATAATTTTATTTTTGTCGAAATACGTAATTTTTGAAACTCTTATTATTAATAGCATTCTTAAATACTGTATATATATCTATATATCCACGGTAATACTATCTATACAGTATTGTAACACGGCCAAATTTTTAAAAATAAATGCCTACACCCGCGCGGTACGTAAACATGCGATAGGGTGCCTCCAGCACTTTAATTACATTTGCCTACTTTGTTTTTCCATTTAGTTTTGTGATTGTAAATATACTTTTTTATATAAACAAACAAAATACTCTGAATTGAATAGAAAGTGTTCAATAAAAATGCGTGTTGTTTTTTGACTGGAATTACAAAATTAATTTTTTCTAGTATTATTTATACACACAGTACAATCAACAACTATTACTAATAATAAAATACCACGTATTTACTTGGTATTATACAAACTAAGAAAAAAAAATACACATGCCCCGAGGTTTTAACACAAGCGTACCTATCGTATCATGATTCATAAGCCGCCTATAACTACCTATTTCACTCGTGTCAATCACTTTCCTTTACTCTATTCACTTTATTTATTAATCCAGACATCTTTTTTTTCGAGAGGTAAAAGGAAATATTTATCCATTAAAAAGACACACATTATGTACCTACCTACTAGTAAGTAAAATTATTTTATAGTTTTACCTTTCATTTATTGAAGACATTAAATCAATTGTAAAGATAAATGCAAATAAAATATTTATTTATTTATTATACTCATCAATTATGAATAACTTTTATAAATTCTACAATAAACCATTTACATACAAAAAATACCTATAATGTAAATTTATTAGTAAGACACAATAACCTCTTTCTATATTGTTTTCATATTGTTAAAATAATTCTGACATCCATGTATTCGGACATAGAATAAAAATTACTTTATCGATAACGATTTATTTTGGCACAATTATGTGGTACAACACTATGGGGCGGTGCAATATGATTGACATTGATGCATTAACCAATCACTGTCGCGATAATTTCTTCGTCCCCCGACCCGCAGTGGTGAGTCCGCGTGTGTACTAGAAATCATATCATCGTCACTCAAGTGGTTATATACTCATTGCATTTAGCACACAGATAACTCTGTTATAGGCTTTTGAATATTTACACTCAATAGAAAAGATAGCCAATCTCTTTTATATTCTAGATTGGAAACTGCTTGGCATTGTTCTATATGAAGTTAACTAAATATATTCAGTATTTTGCATTTCTCGACAAAAGAATGTTCAAAACTCAATTTCCATCAAAAGCTGTTTTCGTTAAATTCATTGCGAGTTTCGAGAGAGAACATCGAGTAGTCACTTTATTAAAAACAAGATTTTATTAAGGAAAGTTTTAATATACCTTTTAAAATGCATTAAGGCATGTTCTATGTAGTATCTAACGCGTCGCCGCTGCCGCCTCTCCAGTAGCACGTGTGTACTACAAATATATAGTCAAAGTCAAAGTCAAAGCATTTATTTAATTTTGATCATAACATATGATGCTTATGGAAAGTCAACATTCCGGAAATCAGCCAATTGACCTACAGCCAGTTCGCTGAAGAGGTAGAGCTGTGAGAAGAACTGGCAAGAAACTCACGACACTCTTTTCAATCGCCAGATAATTACAGTTATTTGTATGAGTTACAATTTAAACATTCAACGCAACCAAAGAACCATACAAAGTTATTATTACAAATTAACCAATTAATATAATTACTAAAATTAAAGAAAGAAAAAAGAGGATTTCAATTATTTAGTTTCCTCTAGTATGGTAATTTGATTAAGTATTTTAGTTAAACTGGTAAATGCACCTCCTGGTCACATAGCACGAGCATAGAAGGTAATACAGGATTGAATATTAAATGTTAAATGTATGTCATGCCAAGATTGACCAGTCATCCCAAGTAGATATATAGATATATATTATGATTACAAATATTTGATATTCTCGGCTTTTAGAAAGAAAGAATGAAAACAGTTTATTTTTTTCTTCTTTGTTATCAATTATCTCTGAACTATAGTGAAAACCTTATTCATCTGTAGCGTGGTTTAAAAATGAACACACAGAAGAAAACTGCGACATAATAATTAGTATTATTTATGGATAATATAGTGTATACATATTGCATGGCCTTAAAAACGCAAACCGCAAAAGAGCATTTTCAAAAAGGAAAGATATCAAGCACGTGGCCGACCGTAAAATATATGTTCGTCAAAACCACTCGCAAAATGCCAAGAGTAAAATATTTTGGGCTGATTCTGAATCATATGGAACCAGCGGGCCTACCACCATTTCTTATAGCAGTATCATTTTTAAGTTACTTTGTGTTTTATCTTTCTCTTTTGTACCATTAAAAACAAGGATAGAGACAAAGTAAGGTATAATAAGATTGCTTTAAGAGGTTGTGGTAGGGCAGGCAGAACGCTTTTCCTGGAGGTAAGCAGGTCAGTGGAGTACATGAAGTGGTCGTCATCATCCTAGTTGCTAAGCAGCTACGCTATTTAAAACCTTAACCATATAGAAATTATTTTGGCAATGGGACTCAGTTCGATTTCTTGAAATCGTTGTCTTATTAAAACAACAAAGGTTAAGGTTAACCATACCATAACTTCAACTAAATTAAAATAATACTCGTAATAGTAACATTATTTCAATATTTCTTACCGTCTAACAACTATGCGTGGCATTTTTACTTGATCTGTGCTAATAATCAACAAAAATAAGGAGCATTACAAAAAATAATCTGAATGCAATGTTTTATTGCTATAACGTTAAAATAAATTAAATGTTACCAGTAACCTGAACAGTCGTCATAATTAATCGTAAACAAGGAAAAACTCACAGAAACAAAATATTTGTAAGTAAATCAAGTCTTAACGAACTTGGGTAAGAAAGCTAAAAGAGCAAAATCATCGGAAAAAATTGCGTAGTTTTCTTCATCGTGTCTAGTTTTATTGGACCTTTGATGTATTTGTTATTCTTATTTATTTTTGCTTCACAAAAATCCATACTAATATGATAAATGCGAAAGTAACTCTGTCTGTCTATCTGTTACGCTTTCACACCTATACCACTGAACCAATTTTATTAAAATTTGGTATAGTGATTGAATAGACGTATTGGAGAATAATATAGGCTTAAAAGGGTCGAAATAGGAGATGAAAATTTATATGGAAAATGCGATATTCACGCAGAAGGAGCTAGGCAACAGCTAGTAATATATAAGATCTTTCGGAAATACTAAAGAGAGATCGTTAACTCAAAGTTATTTAACTAAGTACCTAGTTTATAAGATAAGAGACATAAAAATATACGCAACCGTTTTCGTAACTTATACAATTACTGGTTATGTTTTCTATGAATAAGAAGTAATGTTAAAAGAAACTAATGTAACAAAGCATCTCACAAAACCACCATAGTGGAGGTCATCATACCAGCAGTTACAAACGATTGTTTAATGGTGGCTTCTGAATCCCATTGACTGCTTACCATCAGGCAGAGTGGAGTCACTTTGGTAGGCTAATATAAAAAAATGCATTCACTTGTAAAGAGTTTTAAGTTAAAAGAACTTGGAGAATTTATTTCAGAATTTTCTTACTAATCACTGTCAGAAAATCTTAATTAGTCGTGTATAATGTACGTAAAGCATTACTCAAGCTAAGTAAATAATAATTAACGTTGATGAAAGCGAACATCCCAAAGAAAACTTTTGTACTCCTACTTAATTTATTTCGAGGCCTACCGTCGCACTTTATCACGATCCGGTAAGTTCGGAAATTAGTTCAGGTAAAAGTTTTTATTGTGTTGTAAAATACCTGGTTGCGGTTTGATTTAAGAATTTAGGCTCAAATTATTACAGCAAGTCAACCAATATTCGCCTTATGGGTCGTTTGAACTAAAATAGGTTTAGCAAGGTGAGAACGTTTTGTTAATATTTTACGAACTTTGTTCACGTTTACTAATATAAGAAAAATTTTGTAAGAAATCCATGTAGTAAATACATTGAGCCGTATGGTCTTTAGTCTAGCATATATGGAACGACCGCATCGCTTACCGAGTGTATCGTAAAAGGCGATGAGTTTCAAATTGCAAAAGGAAGATCATCTTCAAAGATACGCAAAAAGAAAAGAAGCGCTCATAGCTTGTTGCGCTCACTGATCGGTAAACGAATATTGGTATTTGATCTAAGCTTCATGGAGGCACGTTAAGAGTCGGTTCCGATTGTTACCAAGATGATAACAGTCATCAGTTCAAGTTGGATGCCTCTATGGGCGACTTGAACAGATTCTAACATTAAGTTGATCACTAACCACTCGATAATTAATTTTTGATTTTCGAAGAATCTCTTACTAAATTATTCATTTTTAAAAGACGAACAATAAACAATGTTTCAATTTATCGGCGAGAAATTGTGAAACAACTTTGACTTTTAAACAATGAAAATTGTAAACGCAATGCCAGATGTCAAACTCTTTGTTGACCCTCCGGTTTTGCATGTTTACACAGGCTAAGTATTCCCACAAGGAAAACTGTCAGAATAAAACATTTGAAATAAAATCTTGTTCATGCTGCTATTTCCCTAAAGATTTGAAGCAGACTGTTAAACGAAACAAAAATGTTAAACCTAGATAGGTAGGCAAAACAACAAATAACAATAATGATCTGGAACGCTACACCGAAAGATCAAAGACAATCGAAGAATGTTAATGGGCTTGACAGTGAATTATGCTTTGATAACTAACACATCTGATGATTAGCATAATTCCAGCAAACAGTTATTACATCGCCTTACCAGTCAGCTTGTGACCACGGCTGGTGTAATCTGGTCGAAATCTCAAGCAAAATAAGGCGTGTAATAGTATATAAATATATAAAGCATGATCGCGTGCATTCCAGTTTATAATTCAAATTAATTATTAGTTTCCTATTTACAGAGATTTTTACATTTATATTTTTTTTATAAAGGTATTTTTATTACTGGTATGATTAATTTATTTTAAACTATGGCAAGAATTTTTAATATTCCATCTCATATTTTTCAACGTTCGCAAAACGATGCAAAATATTAAGCTCGCCATTACCCAGTTTTTAAATTATCAGTAATTGTGTGACGTCAAACAGAAAATGATACATTAACGACCTAATTTTGAATGAGGACAAATTTACTACTGCACTCTTTGCCTGTATTTATTTAAAAACAACATTTTATATAAGTATCTTTTCGTAAAGTAACAATGCGTAACGTATTTAGATTTATATCCAAATAAATCGAAATACGTTGGTAATAATTATGTAGGTATTTATATTTAAAACTCATTAAAAATAAGTGACCTGCTACAGCGACTGAACTGAGTTTATACAACACATACAAATCACAAAAATGAGTTTTTTTTTTTAAATAAGATATAAAATTCATTAAGTTTTTTGATAAGTTATCTATTAAAAACAAAATTAAAGTCATAATAAAGAATATTATTTTGAATTGTATGTTTACCTTCTAACTTTTAAGAGCCTTATAGTGTTTTTGAGATTTGGTTGAAACTAACGTACTTATTAATTCAGAAGACTGCTAGAACATCGAAGTAACGTTGTCGTATGCAAATATCTGTTGGAATGACGGTCGACCTTTCGGACAGGCACATTGAATATTCAACTTGTAACTTAAGATTTCTTTTGACGTGAACTTTCTTTTAGATTTATTATATTTTCATCAGTTTTTGTAACATTTCAACAAAACAAGTTTTAACCTCTGACAATAGTAATATTTCTTGCGATACAACGTGACAGATTTGTAAATTTAGTTCTGAGAATAAACACCACTGACGCTGTTCATTTTGGTATAAAATATTTTTTTTAGCTAACCAACCATTACATTTGATAAACTAGTACTAGTACTTATTTGATAAACTTCATGCCCATAGGCGGCCTTAATGCATAATCTTCCAGTCGGTTTTATGTGATGCAGAGATAGTCGTAAATTTGGTAAAGTAATTAACTTTGTAATTAATATTGTAAAGTTCAATGAAAAAAGGTTTTACAATGTAAATCCTTGTAGAAAATGTATGTAGATGTAGCTATCTGGATATTTACTTATAATAATACTAGATGAAAGTTAATATTGTTTCTAATCAAGTCACAAATGAATCTGTTCATGTAAGACTATATCCATAGAGTCTTAATTAAAAAACTTTCTTAGAGGTGAAAGTCATATAATTTGTTTGTTTAGCCTTGGTCAGTCAGACGTACTGGCACCGGTGTTCTCTGCCAAATATTACGAAGGAGTTTGTGTATCTTGAACGGCTACATCCCGTTAGGACAACATCTCATTTCGTAACCCACATACAATTTATACATATAAAAGCGAATAGTCACTCACTTGTCACGAAATCTCAGAAACTACAAATGCTAAAAGTCTCAAATTTGGAGTTCCAGACATAAGTGCTCACGGATGGATTTCGCAAAATTCCTTCAATACAAAGGGGTGGTAAAGTTTGTATGAAACTTCTATAGATTTGATAGTAAGATTACCAAATTACTAGATTTTTTATTTATTTTGGTACTACCCAGCCTCAATTCGCAAGTATGTGTGAAACTTTGACAAATAGATTTCAATGGCATTCATAGAGATGAATTATATTGACTACAACTGATAAAATGTACGATTTTGTAAGATCAGGCAGGCAATATTCTCATACAGGCGTTCTGATTTTCACGCGAACGAAGTCGCGGGTCACAGCAAGTACCTATATAAAGTCTCGTTTAGTAAATTTTTCACCTTTTTTCCTTTTTAAATTTACGAAACGAGATGTAGTCTATACGGGATGTAGCCTCTTGAACTTGGGCTTTTGGCTCGTTTATTAACCTTGGAGTATTAGCTTCAGAATATATTGCTGTCTCACAAGGATATTAATACTTTATGGATATAGCTAAGTAGTTGCCGAGCTATTTCTATTTTTATTTCTTTACAGAATATGAAATTAATTTTATCGTCAGTCTTATTTAAGTGGCAAACCACTTATATTTATTTATTACTTACCAAAGTAAGTAATAAATAAATATTTATAAGATAGCTACTCTTTATACTAGTTATGGTTTTGGAAAAAGTGTTTTTATATGAATTAAGTTGTAATAGGTTTAATATCATTGATTTTATTTTTGTATTTTACTAAATTGAATTGAACTGAAAACTAAAAACAAAAACACTACATATCGCGACATATAATTTTCACGTTTTACGAAAATTAGTGCAAAATCTAGCGAATTTCAAAGTTTTATAACGAATCACAAGATCTCATATAATGTAATCTCATCAAGGGTAGTTAATTAAATTAGTTCACGTGCTGTCATACCGTACATATTTTCATATTTTATTAGATACGAGACTCAGGTTTGAATAATGCATTACTAACAACAAAAATGTATGGTTGAGATCACAGAGGAAAACCGGACAAGCTTCATATACAGTACTAAACAGAGATCAACGCAAAATTAGATGGGATTTTAGTTACTGCCCGTTCCATAAATATCTAAGGCCCTAGATAAAAAAATGTATGGGATTGACATAAGCTTACGTCAATGTTAGCGTTAGCTTATGTCAATTCCATACATTTTTTAATCTATTCTATGAATAGAATAGATATCTATGCCGCTTGTCTAGGGCCTCTGATGAGATCAAAGCTTAGCTGGAGTTTAGTTATTGAAAGAATTTTTTTTATTGCCGACTGTGGCAGACGAGCAAACAGCCCACGTTGCCAGGGACTCTGCGAAGCCAATGTCTACCGTGAAGGGAGTGGGGTAGATGAAAAGATTGAGGAAGGTGAGGAAAAAAGATCATCATCATCATCAGCCAACGGCAGTCCACTGCTGGACATAGGCTTCTCCCAAGGTGCGCAGTCTTGCAAGATTCACGGCTGTTTGCATCCAGTTTCTGCCAGCCGCCCGTTGTCCACTAGATTTAGTAGAGTAGCCGGGCACTCGGAGCCATGTTCCTGTTTGCGCGCTCATAGAAGGTTGTTGGCATAATCGTCGTGCTTGGCCTGCATGTTGGCGATAAACGAGGAAAAACCATAGGAGGGGAAATTCGGCTGCCAGCACTCTCAAGAGACTTATTTCTGATGAAATCAGTCCATACATGCCTATAATAATTTTGTTACTAGCATTAGCATTAAACATAGGTAAGGAAGTTTTTTAAATGTGTTAAGTGAAACCATAATTATTATAAAGAGAATAAATAGTAAAATATCGTGATTATAGGCACTTGAAAGTTTAGTTAGGAATCGACTAAGGCTGTTGTTCATGAATACTTCCAAGCCTGCAGTAGAAACAAAAGTTGGGCTAACAAACTCGGGTCTTGATTTTAAGCCAGGCTTAGGCTTAAAATCCAGTCCTGGATTTTTATTCAGGATATCAAACTTTGTCTTTCACTATTATGTCGTTTATTTATGGATGAGATAAATATAATATTTTACGATGACCTAATTCTCTTCCTAAAAATAGACGTCAAAAATATTTTATTGTGAATTTAAATTTCAAAAACCGTGCATCATTTTCTTAAAGCGCTCATATTAGAAGAAAATACATTAGACGTATCCACCGAGCGTGTAACCTAGATTCGTAATGAAATGAATTAAACACGTTTGCTTTAACTAAATTATTATGTGCAGTAGATGTTGCGTTTTCATTTACTTTAGAACTATCCAAATTTAGTTCTTAGGTGCTTAATTGTTTTGAATATTGTCTTGATTTTGCAATAAACAAACTTATTGTTACACGACAAACATGGTATTTGTGTGTATAAACTACAAAATCAAAATAATGAACGATTATTTTCAGTAAATCTACGTAGGCATCCATTGCTTTTCGAAGTAGGGTAATCAGGCACATGAGAAACAAATTGAAAGACAAAACTTCATTATTATTATACCAATTGTTTATTATCCCTTTGCAGGGAAAGGACTCTTCTTATATATAGACAAGGCATCAGCTTTCCAGGTTTTTTCACGCTGTTAAATAAAAAACGAAACAAAAGATAAAAAGCAATTATTTATTACTAGCTGTTGCCCGCAGCTCTGCTCGCGTGAATGTCGGTTATATCTCTGTTTACATTGATGATTTTTCATACAAACTTATATTTCAACCCATTTTTAACACGATAAAAGATAGCCTATGTTGTTCCCACGGTCTAATCTATCTCTATACCAAATTTCATCAAAATCGGTTTAGTGGTTTATTCGTGAAAGCGTAAGCGTAACAAACAGACAGACAAAGTTACTTTCGCATGTATAATATTAGTATGGATGATTTCATCTTCATCGCTATTTGAAAGCACTATAAAAATATTAAATAATAGACGGTTTTTGAAAATTCCATCATATTTAACCAATAATACTATTAGTTTCTAAATTTTGAAAATTGAATATATTTTTCATTTTCACTGTATGGCATTGCCCAACACAGAAACGATTTCACTTCCACTATTTAACAAAAACCAGCAGCTTTTATATATTTGAAAAAAAAAAACAACAAAAAAGGTAGCTTGTATGCAATGTCGTTCCGTTAGCTTCGCTGTTATTACGACTCAGAAAATAGTTTCTGTGAAACGTTATAGTAAAAATGTTGCATTTTATTTTACTTTGTTTACAATGTATGATAGCAGCTCAGAGGGAATAGACAAGTGGCATAGATTTTTATTCTATTATTCATAGAATATATTAAAAAATGTATGGGAGTGACATAAGCTAACGATTGTCGTTATCTTATGTCAATCCCATACATTTTCTCAGGACTATTAAGGAACAGACAGAGGTCTAAGCACCTTATAAAAGGCCTCTACCCTGAGACCTGGCAGACAATTTTTCAGCTGTACTGTTAAAAATTATGATATTGTTAAATATGTTCATAGTAATGAATAGCAAGTTAAAAAATTTATGGCATAAAGTTACATACTAAAACATGTGTATGACAAATTAGACAATGAAATTCTAATTTTGATACAATTAGTGGTCAGCAGCGTATAAAATAGGGTCAGCTATAATATGCAAGGCTGAAGTAAATGACAGCTGTGAAAACGATTACGAGGTGTAATTTTAACGTGGTTATAGTAAATTATGGCCTACGTTATGAAAGTTAATATACAATTTTGTATGCCTGCAATTTTGTTAAAATATATTTTAAGTTAAATTTTACACCTGTTACGTCCAAGTGACCTTTGTATATTAGCCGACCAAAGTGATTCCACTCTGCCTGATCGTAAGCAGTCAGTGGAATCCAGAAGTAGTGGACAACATTCCAAAACGGACTCAACATAACTAACAAATCGTGGCTCTAACCTTGGCTCCACATGTTGGCCCCAACGCTGGTCCTAACAACACTCGTCCAACGGTGAATCTACTTTAAGTTACTTAAAACTTTAAGCAAAACTTAAAAATCTATATGTTGCTAAAATTAACATTAAAGTCATAGCATAACACTAAGTGCACTTAAAACTAAGAAACGTTTTAGTATTTAGGAGTAACGCATAATAGTTTTCATCTAAGCGCCGCTTTAGACAGTTTTCTGTCATTAATTACCTTTAAATTCAGTTATAATCCTATTAAACTCGCTCCTATTCTAAATTACACAATAGTTTAAAGCATTAGTTCGTTACATTAGAGTAATTCATATATAAACTTTTACTTAACGGATTTAAAGTTTATGCCGTATGGAATACTTATTTCTAAGCGATGTTTGAAATAAATTCATTTATATCGGATTTAAATTTAATAAATGTTGTTATGTACACCTAGTACTTATTATTTTTTGTTATACACGAGACTTAATTCGAGTAAGTACTAATGTGACCATTTCAAATTCATATGTAATTTTCATTTCATCTTCAAGTAAAATATAAAACCTGCCTGCCTTAAACAAAATAAAAGGAAAGTAAGCCCATTTTTTTTTCGTGCCACTGCGGCGCTACTGCATTGCAATATTGTATACCCTATGTCATTCCCACAATACTAATCTAATGAGACCTCATATTATGTTAAAATCCATTAAGTCATTTAAGCTGTAGAGCCAAAGAAAGAGACATATACCCACATACCGTACATACATAGATACAAGCATACATACGCTCGAAAATCATTACCCTCGTTGACTTCGTCAGTCGGTCAATATCGCCAGCAATGACAACAGTTTACTACGATGATTTTTGGTATAATATCCACCATTGTACGACGACATGAACTGCTTACCACTCAGAGTAGTCATTTTGGCTAACTAATATTATAAGGAAAAATGATTGATGATATTTATTTTTGCGGCATTTTCTAAAAAATTTAATGGTTATACCTTATTTATCTAAAGTCTTTTGTAGAGATCGATCTTTACAAAATAAAGGAGATACATAACAATACCTTTAAAGTGCTGTATTTATTAAGATGCTGAAAAAGATGATTTGCAGAAATGCAACATCAACATCAATCAATTTAAAGAATTCCTACTTTATACTAATATAAATGTAAAGGTTTTTTTGTGTGTGCGTGTGTGTGTTTTTTAACACTCAGCGCCTAAACAGCTAAACCGATTTCGATGAAAATTGGTATATAAATAGATTCTTTGCCAGAGATGGACATAGACTTTTGATTCTGAAAATTGGCCTGGATCTTGAGTTACATTAATTAACACATACCATTTTTCGCGCGAGCGAGGCCGTAGGGCGTAGCTAGTACTCCCTAACTTACTTTACCAACTTAAAATATCTTGTTATAAACTTAAGGAGGTAAGACTCAGTATTAAGTTGACAGAAAAAGGTGTACTATTAAAAGAAAAAGTTTGAGTTTGTTGGGGACAAACAACTTGGGTTAGCCATTAAAAGGATGACCAAGTTGGTGGAAAGTTTTACATAATTCTATTCATTTTTATTGTACCATTATTGAGTATTTTAGCGGATAATGACGTTTTAAAAGAAAATTTATTATTATTTTTTTGTAAATATTGAGACACAATGTGTAACATAAAAGAAATAAATAATACCACAACAACGCCATCAGACTTGTAGACCCAAAGTAAGCATATATTTGTGCTATGGATTAGATGCTGATAAACATATTTATATACTTTTTTTGTTAATACATACATACATAGAAACACCAAGACCAATGCAAATAGCACACAAATATTTGCACTGAGCGGAAATTAAACCCGTGTCGCTTTTACAAATATAGAAATGCACTGTAGATGTGGTTATCTGTAATATTAAGTATTTAAATATCTGTGATTAATTAATTTAATTTGTCTAAGTATAAAATTTTTGTAATTACATAATTAATATGAAAATTTTAATATTATTTGCATGTCAACCTTATTTGGCGAAATGTGTCGCTGCTCAAACTAATTTATTAATAACTTTTGTAGCAAATAAATGATTTGATTTGATTTGATTTGACCTCTGCGTGGCAGGCCAATAGGAATAGAAATAGGATAAGAATAGGGGCTTCTAGCACCAGCTTTTAGCTTCTAGCACAAAACGCAAGTATCTCTTACTTGACAGGAAAGTAAATCATTTAAAATATCCTGAATTTAATGTAATTTAGTACAGTGGTTAAGGTAGTCATAATCTCGTCACTAGTCATGTATTCTGGATACAATCTCCACATAGAACCAATAATTTTATGGCCCACAGATTTTCGAGCATAAATGTTGTATATTTTCGCAAATTGTGTGTTGTAAAGTTCTACACGACACAGAGATTGTTTCTTGTGGGTACTAAACAAAGCTTAAAATACTTACTGTGGTTCGGTGGTACTGTGTATAGATTAAGCAGAGGTTTCGGGTTCAATCCCCGGGTCGAATAAAGTGATTGATATTGGGTTTTTCTGTTCAAAAACTCTCAGTATTATTAGTAGCCTGGAATTGTGCCCGATAAGGCAACAGGCTCGCCCTCTGTTACATGAGACCTAAAATAAAAAATGGCGAAAAGTGATGTGTTTAAACACCTCTGCTTGTCCTTTTGGGGATAAAAGGCGTGAAGCTATGTATATATTATGTAGTTACTAGCCCACTCAATTATTTATTTAAATTATTTTAATAACTTGAATGCTATAATTATAACATGAAGATATCAAACAAGTGCCAATGTCGGGACAAGGTCTCAAAGCACAATTAGTAGACGAGGTTACAGCCATTACAAGAGCTGGCTACATCGAAATGTTTTTTTATTAGTTGGACAGATGCAATTTGGTATATAAATTTGTGTTATTATAGGTACAAAACATCTGACAAATTAAATAATCAGCTTTTCGCGTCTTTACTTACTGCTCTGCTTCCGTCGCCAGTAGCGTTATGTTACATAACCTATAACTTTCCTCGAGAACTGGGCTATATGCAAAAATAATTTTTCAAATAAGACTTGTAGTTCCAAAGATTAGCGCGTTCAAACACAAACAAACAAACTGTTCTGCTTTATATAATAGTATAGATAGGCTAGGGCTGTAAGCTAGATATGGTAATGGTTATAAATACTGATGTACCCCTCCCTGTACCGTACCTTGTTAAATAATTTATATCTTACTCCGTAGCGAAAACAAAATGTAAAAATCAAATAATTCATTCTTTTATTTTCATCTAAAAAAATAATAAAATAAAAAATAAAGATGCTATTATGAATTTCTTAAACCCTTCTCTTTTACAAAACATTTTCTTTGACCATCAATCATACATAAAGGCATTTTTATATTTATTTAATTCTTTATGAGTTTTATAGCTCACTCGAGGCTTAACATGTGCGATAAAGAAGTATCAAGATAAATAAAAATATAAATCCACTTTATTGTACAGTTCGTGAATGGTGAGGTTATTATAAGTCAATATCTGATTGTTAACGCTGTAAGTAGGTTGAGTACCTTTTACGTTTCAGCATTTCATAGCGTCTGTCTGTCTGTATAAAATCACTGATCTCGAGATCTGCTGAATAAATTTAGATGTGCTTTTTACTATTATTTTGTGCTAGTTTTATAAACAAACTAGCTTTCCGCGGTGCGGTTTCACAGATGTCTTTGCTTACTGCTGTGCTAACGTCGCCAGCAACTCGATGTTACATAGCCTATAACCTTCCTCGAGAACTAGGCTATCATACTCAAAAAGAATCAAATACGTCTGGTAGTTCCAGAGATTAGCGCGTTCAACAAACAAACAATTAAACCCTTCCGCTTTCTAAAATAGTATAAATAAAAACATGTCATAACACAGCTATACTCTTTTACCACATAGCAACACCGATGCTTGTAAGCTGAGGCAACACCGTCGATACACCAGCTCTGTTAAGTCCCAAACAGTGGTCAAGTCTGTTGTCATTTACCGGGCAGAGTACCTAAGAATTTTTTAAACAAAAATCAATAAGTCTTCCAACTGACTATTTGACCCGGGTATAATAACACCTACATTCCATACAGTACAGAGTAAGCTACTGAAGCACTAACTTTCATGTTTCATAATGTAACATATCAAGTTAAAATTTAATCTTGAACAAATTGAGTAGAACGTTTAAAAATTTCACGAGCCATTTCAACCGTTTATAGGTACTAAGTAGTAGTAGAAGTAAAAGTCAATAAAATCGCCTGGAAAGAAAACTCGAGGGTGATTCAATGTCTAATACTTGAAATTACAGCAATTAATCTTTAGGTTCGGTAATTTATGAGTTTATTTTGTTGTACGGGTTGTGAAAGGCTGTTTTGTAAGGGTTTTTATAACAAACTAGCGACCTGCCCCGGATTCGCACGGGTGCAATGCTGATACTAAATATACTACAGAATGTCTTTTTAGACAACGTTCACAGCTTTTTTGTCATTAAACAATACAAACATGTTATTTTCTTTAGAGCCGGCAACACCGCAACGGCCTAATGTCCCAGCATTTTAAATCTGTATAATGTATTTAAATTACATACTGTAAGGGCCTTATTGATCTATATTAAATGCACAATGTAATTGGTACTTTGTCAAAATCGTTGCGTATTTTTAAAGATCTAAGCATACATAGTGACAGCCGTGGGATAGACAGACTTTGTTTTATACTACGTAGTGACAAGCACACGGCCCGCCTGATGGTAAGCAGAACCATAGCCCATGGACCGTAGGCTCTATTTTTCATACGTCTTAGTTTTTATAGGTTTAAAATAATGCTTATAGAACTAGCCAATATCCATAACGTTAACCACTCAGCTTCAGGTGAGCTGTATGATTGTCGTCGACACCCTTCCCTATTATAACCCTACATGTATATTCTCATATACAGAAAACATGAGCGATGATCGACACGCTTGTTCAAAGCGGATTGGCGATTTTAGTTACATTACATATGTTTTGGTTAAGTCCAGGAACTAACAAGAAAAGTTCTACTAACAAGAAAATGAACGCTGGAAACGAACCGTGCAAGATGAGATCGTGTCCAGGTAGTCGTTGTATTAAATAAAACTTGTGTATAAAGATTATTTATCTACCTGAAAGAAAACTATTGAACTACAAACTTTTAAAGTAAGTTAATACTAAGACAAATGACTTTGTCTATATGTATTTACTTTCTATACTTACCTGATTCCTAAACGATGCCCGAGAGAAATTAAGAAAAGAAACTCGAGACAGTTATACTCATCAATAACTGTTTGTAGTAAACACACAAATAAATAATAATAACTCACTTTTTTGGTTTGATTTACTTTGTGATGTAACTGTGTAACGCTAATTAAACTCTGTAAGATATGAAAAATTTTAGTGCAAACAAGTCAAGTCCTCTCATCACGACCTCCATACTCTTAGGTTTTTTTTTTATGTTAGCCTACCAAAGTGACTCCACCCCGCCTGAAGGTAAGCATTCAGTGAAATCCATAAGTGGTGGCCACCACACAAAAAGCTGTAGTCTTAAACTGCTGGTATGGTGGCCTCCACTATGGCGGCTGGGAATGGGGTTAGGGGAGGGGATTAAGCCGGAGGTGAGAAAAGAGGAAAGTCAATCAATCAAATCTAGCGTACAACTTAATACAGGTAACATAGTCTCGTAACTTTTCGATAACTTAGTTTAACCACGCATGATAAGCTAGTACTCCTTTGTAAAGCGAACTTGAAAGTTTTAATTAAACTTCCTAAATATTTCGAACTACCTACAAATGCCTTTGCTTAAACGTTACGTAAGCAGTGACTAAGTAACAATGTTATACTTTCAAAACTAAGTCTGAAAACTAATTCAGTAAATGAAATGAAATATATGTTTATTCATTTAAGTTAATTAAATTAACACTTATGAACGTCAAAGTTTACAAAATGTCAGCAAATTAACCTACAGCCAGTTCGCTAACGAAGTAGAGCCATGAGAAGAACTGGCAAGAAACTCAGGCCACTCTTTTTAATCGCCAGGTAATTACAATTTTTGTAAGTTACAGTTTCAAGTAGCATGCAAAGTGTCGCAGGCAATACACTTAACTCTATAGATACTTAATTATTTACAGCTTTCTATGTTGTAAAGAAAAATTAAAAAGTAAAATGTGTGCTTTACAGACTGCCTCAATTTGCATATTGCTACAAAAGGTAAAGGCAACATGTGAACTGTGATAAATGTTTCTATGTAGATATTATTATTATATAAACTGTTAATTTTTGGTATAAGTATAAAGTAAGATGAACTTAATTTACCACAGGAGTTCACAATGTACCTCTATTTCACAAATCACAATGTAAAAAAATTTAACAATACTAAGTATACAATTTTAACAAAACAATACAAAATGTGTACTTAACTGTTCAAATATTGCTCGGGCATCATGTCATTTACAATTAATACAAAAAAAAAATCATTTTATAAATTATGTCGAAATGTATCAATAAATTAATGTCAAAAAATTATTTGATAAAGCATGTCATTCATAATAATCATAAAAATGTCATTCATACAATAATTAACAAAAATATGTTCTTAAAAGTATAATGTCATTAAAATTAAGAGTAAAATTAATTTACTCCTTCGTCCAGCGAGCATCCCATGACTTTTATCGTTCAGATACTCATTAACCATGTAGTAACCCTTAAGGGTTACTACATGGTTAATGAGTATCCTAGACAAATTTAAACAAACTGTCAAAAAACATTTAATACTTAAGTATTAAATGTTTTTTGACAGTTTGTTTAAATTTGTCTAAGGGTTTATCCATTATGTCGATAGGTAATTTATTAAATAAACGTACACCAAGTCCTGTAAACGAATTATGGACTTTATGTAAGCGATAGTGTGAGCCAATCAGTTTATGCTTACCCCTGGTGTTAATCTCATGCACATCGCAATTCCTAGTATATAGACTAATGTTACTCTTAACATAAACAACATTAGCATATATATATTGAGATGCAACTGTCAATATACCTATCTCTTTGAATCGCTCTCTCAGGGAGTCTCGTGAACCTAGGTTGTAGATAGAACGTATAGCTCGTTTTTGAATTATAAAAACGGTTTTAATGTCAGCAGCCCTACCCCACAACAATATGCCGTAAGACATAACGCTGTGAAAATAACTAAAGTAGACTAGTCTGGCGGTTTCCACATCAGTAAGTTGCCTAACTTTCCTGATAGCAAAAGCTGCTGAGCTGAGTTTACCTGCGAGACACGAAATATGGGCTTCCCACTGAAGTTTGCAATCTAAAGTTAAGCCCAAGAAAACTGTGGACTCTACGATTGAAACTGACTCATTATTTAAAACCAGGTTTATACCTGCACTTTTGACATTTGGCATAGAAAATTTTATACATTTTGTCTTCTTGGAATTAAGTAGAAGATTGTTTACCGTGAACCAGTTCAGGACTTGCGCGAGCGAACCATTTACAACGTCGAAATTAGGGTCTTTAGAAAGTAGTCTTTACAAAGTAATCTCTACAGGCAAATTTATGTTGGTATTTTTGTAACAAATAACGAGTGCTTGTTCGTTCAATATACTCAAACTCAAACTTAAAGCATTTATTTCACTTTGATCATAAAGTACGGAGCTTATGAAAAGTCAACATTACATGAAGTCAGCTAATTGACCTACAGCCAGTTCGGTGACGAAGTAGAGCCGTGAGAAGAACTGGCAAGAAACTCACGCCACTCTTTTCAATCGCCAGATAATTACAGTTATTTGTATAAGTAACAATTTAAACACTCAACGCAACCAAAGAACCATACAAAGTAATTATTACAAATTAACCAATGAATATAATTACTAATATTAAAGAAAGAAAAGAGAGGATTTCATTTTTATATCATCCTCTAGTCATTGCATTTTTAAATACATACATCACGGCTTGTTTCGAAGAGGTAGGTAGATAAAGGTTTATAATGCATAGGAAATAATTTGACTATCACCGGGGTACGTGATCTTCTTTCACTGTAAGTCAAAAATCTCCAGACTTAGAAAGAATTTTCCTATAATTGCTACTATCCTATATTTGAGATAAAAAAACGTCTCTAATATTCGTGTCATACAAAAAACTATTTCTGCTCTTCATTAAAAAATATTTAAACCTAAAGCAAAATACGAAAAGTGTTTAACAAGTCAATGTTTATTTCCTTAGCTTTGAGTTTTATCGTATTTGAAATTCATTCATTGAGATGAACGCTGTTTTAACACTGACATGTCATTATCGTTGGAAGGTTATAAGACGGGAGTCAGATATAGTTAGGAGTAAAAGAGAATTTGTATTATATTTTATTTACGTAATAATTTAGACGGAATGAACGACGCAATGATTTTAACAAAGTGATTGAACTTTTAGTTATTTATTGTATTTTTTATTTACTGTAATTACTCTTCTCCACTCTCTCTCACATACCTGACAAGAAGCAGCCAGTGGGGTCCAGGAGTGAGGAACGGCAAAAGATTTCAAACCGATTCTTTCATTGCTAAGACAGTTTTTCATTGAACCTATTTACGTACTATGTTTACTTATTTAATACATGGATGACTTACAGCTAATTAGTTGCATTAATAACAATAGTTGTAAAACAAGAAGCCAGTTACAAGTCGTCGCTTATAGTTATAAAACAAAAGTTATCATGAGAGAAGAAAAATGTAAACAAATTAGTAATGTTTATTGAGAAAGTCAAGCAAGAAAAATAATACATTTATTTAAAGAAGCTTTGACTTACTAAATGTGTCGTAGAATATTCACTCGTTGAGAAATAGTCAATATCATGCCGTTTACACATCTCATTAAAAGTTCTACTTGCGCGCACTATACAGCTGTTTTTTTTTATCTAAATCTGTAACAATGACAACCTCTGTGGTTCGATAGTACTGTGTAAAGAAAGAAGGATCCCAAGTTCGATTCCCACTCAGTGCAAATATTTGTGTGCATGAACATGGCTATTTGCATTAGTCTGGATGTTTCTATGTATAATATTTATTATATACATTTACAAAAAAAAAGTATATAAGTATGTTTATTCGCATTCTAGAACCCATATCACAAGCTATTTATATATGCTTACTTTGGGTCTAGATGGCGTTGTATGGTTGTTGTGGTATTATCTATTTATTAATTTTAATGGTGGATTATACCTTATCGCCCTACAGAGAACATAAAATTTAACATTATTTAGAAGTTCCGAGAAGTCTAAATTGTTATTAATCATTTTAAAAATTAACATATAATCCGCTATATCACGTTGAAGGCTTAACGGCAATAGATGATGATTCTTACACATTTAATGATAGTTTTCCGACCGATTTCTGAGTATTATCAGGTAAAAGCATTTTTGTACATTCTCCAGTCTGTTTATATATTATATCATGTTAAGATATATATATAGTTATTTTGAGTAGTCTGGACTATTATATAAAGTTAAAAGTTTATTTCTTTGTTTGAACGCGTTAATCTCCAGTCAGCAAACTACCAGTCAGCTTTGAATAATAATTTTTGCGTATGATAACCCAGTTCTCTAGGAAGGTTATAGGCTATGTAACATCACGCTACTGGCAACGGGAGCAGAGCAGTAAGCAAAAACGCGGGTGAAACCGTGCCGCGGCAAGATAGGGATGGTACTTTTATCTAAAGTCGCTGTGACTGTGACTAAATATCTCATAGAATATCGATGTAAGTACTGATCAAATGATATTCAATCACTAACTCATAGCTAGTAAGCGCCGGAGATTCAGTTAGGTACTATAGAACCAAGTGACTCATGACCCACCATATGCTCAGCCAATCCATATAAATGCAATAAGGTCGAAATTCGCCTAAAGACAGATTTTCTTGACAACGAGCTTGTTATCATTTTATTATACACTGACATATTACTGATTAAACTGTTGTAATGTTAGTTTTAAAAACGTCTTAAGTGCATTATACATGATAGATCTTACAAGTTTCACAGTTTTAAGTGAATTATCGGCAAAATAGGTCATATTTTAGTTGGTTCGATAGTACCTACCCTCTTGCCCATATATAGGTATTCTTCTACTCACTCATTTTCTTCATCATTACGATTAACAAGCACTTGCACAAAAGTTGCACATATTTTGACTGTGCCTTCGAGGCAGTCAACTTTACATCAGTCAAACAGCATACTAAAGAAAGGTTACAAAAATTAAATACCGACCTTATTCCGTATCACACAAAACACTTTTTATATCACCTATGCATAAAACACCTTCCTTTGTATAACACAAAAATAAAGGCGCCAGACGTTCTGTAGGCACAACAAAATATTATCTCACCTTGTCTATAAATAATCCAGTTTATTTAGGTCATAATTTCCAACAGACTTGAATGATAAAAAAAAAAAAACCATACCTCATACGGAGGGAACCTTGAGCCACACAAACAATTAACCTTAGAAATATATGGATGTGTATAAGGTATTGCTTTTATCTCTATATAAGTATAGAAAAAAGCCGAAGACTTTGTTTGTTTGAACATTAATACTTTCTTTTTACGTGTGATAGCCGATTTCTTGAGGAAGGTTATAGGTTATGTAACATCACGCTACTGGCGATGGAGCTGTAACCAATGTGTCTTAGCGCGGGTGAAATCGCACGGCTTAAAGCTAGTCCTCCATAAACCTGAAAGTATGATAGTTAAAAGAGTCAACCTTAATATTTAATTTATTTTCAACAAATTCAAAAATGTGGATCTTAATAAATATATTTGTAATAGTCAGAGTAAATTAATTTTAATTACATAAGTTGGACATCACAAGCTTATTGGCATGTTAAACCAATGTTATGTAAACTTTCTAACAAACTATAAAACATATTACATACCTATTTCAAAAGACCCAAAGCTTAAAGGTAAACGAACGGATTGTTATACCTAACTTTCTATACTTTGGAGTATACTCTTAAGTTTTTCCAAAACATGTTTCTTAAACCTTCTTGTTTGTCACTCGTATCTATACATTATTCAGGTACAAGCCCAACATTTAGGTCCAAAGTTCTTCCTGAATTATTTTTGTTTCAGCGGCTGTCATCATTAATCATAGCAAGTAATTGCTGTTGTTCATGATGGGATATAAATGGAGATGGGCAGCTGTTGTGTACTTATTTTGTTTCACGGTTTTTCCTGGTGTTTGTGTTGTATTTTTGCCTTACTGCCGAAGTCAAGGTGGATAATGTTTTTCGAACTTTTGTATGTCTATGTCTATTTCTTTGCACGCTCTACAGCCTAAATTGCTAGATGTATTTTAATATATGAGGTGTCATTAGATTTGTATTGATATTGATTATTGCGGGAGTGACATAGGGTACCTATATAAAATACAATGTAGCGTCAGCACGAAAGAGTTTGTTTTAGGCAGGCAGGCTTTTAGTTTTTTAATAATATGTGTACGTTGCTTGTGTGCCACGTCCCCAGTACTTGGTATAACAAGCAAAACAAATATATTACTTGTTGTTGTAAAATTTGCGAAGTAAGTGTTTTATTTCGTTGCCTAAAATAAAAGTCACCCATTAGTTTAGGTACAAAGTAAATAAAAGAACCTATGGTTTAGGTTAAAACACACTCACCAATCACATACAAATAACACGCTACAAATAAAATATTTCGAAGGTACTTATGTGAAATTTGATGTTTAAAATATTTTGCTTTTGAAAATTTGTTTTTTAAATATCTAATTTTAAATAGGCTCAGGTTCTATGTGCATTAGAAAATATAGTGATATTAAATTAGTATAGTCTGTTTAGATAATATTAAATTAGCATTTATTATTTATTTTTAAGAATAACATTTTATTTCACCACGCCATTAAAGTAACTATAAACAAGCTAAATCAATCAAATGAATACGACATTCATAAATTTTATTTAACTACTAAAATAAATTAATCATTCGGGCAAATTGTAGCGAAGAGAAGTAATTAATACTTCATAATATAATTATATATCATCATTAAGTCTTTTCAGATATAATTGGGACATTTTGCTTTAACTTTGTGGGTACTCGTATTTCACATAAAAATATTTTTGAGAAATAAATATCGTATACTAACGACACACTTTGCAAGAAGGTATTATTTTTACAAATCTTTAAAGTTCTTGGCTTTTCATTAATCTAACAAGCAATATAAATTATTAAAAAAATCAAAAAGCCCGCCTATCTAAAACAAAGTGAAAAGAAAGAAACTCAATTTTTCTCATGCTGACGCTACATTGAAATTTTATATACCCTATGTCACTTCCACAATCAATACAAATCTAATGACACCTCATACATTAAAATCTATCAAGCCAATTAGTCTGTAAAGCGTGCCAAAGAAATAGACATACCTACATATATATACATACATACATATATACATACTTATGCAAATACGCTCAAAAAACATTACCTTCTTTCACTTAGGCAGTCGGGCAAAAATACATGTGTTAAAGAAATTCTCGAAAACAACAGTGAAAACTGTAACCAAATCTATTGTGTAGTTTAGAAATTGTTTGCGCAGAAACAGAAAAATCAGCTGTATTTTGTAATAGGTAGGACTTTTATCACTATTTATCAATTATCTCACTAACTCAGGGCATTATTTAAAGATATAATCACCCAGGCAACATAAATTCCATTCATCTTATAGGTATCTTAACGGCCCGTTACTATCCCACTGCAGGGAAAGGCCTCTTCACATACAGAGAAAGCATAAGCAATGATCGCCACGCTTGCTCGAGGCGGCTTGGCGATTTCAGACTTCCTTAAAATGCCAGGTTTCCTCACGATGTTTTGCTTGACCGTTAATCAGTAATGTCCAAGGTAAACGTAGAAAATACATATGATTTTAAAATCACATTGTTACTTGCCTGAATTCGAATCCGCGTCCTCGTGTAAACGAAGCCATTACGACTAAGGTATAAAAACTTCTATTTTATAACTTAGCATATTGTGAGCTCCAGGCTTAGAGCATCGATTAATTACTTTATTTGTCATCAATGCAATTTCCATTGAACGTTAGATCAAAAAGTTACTCAATACAAATTTGCCTACTCTCATTTCCCTGAAGTCAAAGTTCAGACGATCACAAAAGCCAGTACTCTGTACAAACAATTGACTCCTACATTGTTTATTCTTATCTGTAGATACTACTGTTTCATATTTATGCTCTATGTTATCTTCGATTGCATTAGCTAGTCTGATGCCGTTTTGCGAAATTAAAATTTTAGCCTCAGCCACTGAAATTGTTTGTATGTAAGTGTAAGTGTGAACTGGAGGGCACAGCGTGGGTAGACCCGTCACATGGTGGACCGATGACCATATAAGGGTGGCGTGCAACCGATGGATGAGGGCGGGTCACGGCCGACCAAGGTGGCGAAACTTGGAGAAGGCCTATGTCTAACAGTCAATCGTTTTTCGGGTGATATGATGAAGATGTCGAAGTATAATGAATGCTACTCTGTTCACTGTATTCGTGTATGGGCGCTGGTTGAATTGGTTCATCAATATGGACCTGACTTATGCCCAAATACTCAAACATCAGTTTAAACTACATTTACTCTTTTTGGTGCTGAAATTTACAGGTGAACAGTTTTTAAAAATAAACTATGATTGACAATCTAGTGTATCAAAAAAAAAACAAATTTTGCTGAGTACCCTTACCCTTTCAAAGACTCGGCGACGAAGGTGTTTAAACTGATTAACAATAAAACCATCAGACGTGTGATTAAATTAGTCTCCACGAACACAATAGCCACATTTTAATATGTAATTTAAATAGTGTAGAGTTGTGTTTAAAGAGATATGCACGTCTAGACCAGTGTAAAGATTACGATCATTTCAAAATGTTAAAAACCGTTCTTAAATTCTTAATTAATTCTTAAATTAAAATATGATATCACTTTTAATGAACAAGATAGTAAAATCAGAATTGAGGCTTAGCAATTTTATGCTTTGTTGTAATGGTCAGAAAATGATCAATTATATAAATGCCTATTTGTTTTATAACGTTTTTCTACTAAAAGTGTCATGTCAGTGTTTATTTTATTATTAAGTTGTACGATTAACGGGCATAGTTCAATAAGTACCAAGGCGAGCTTAACTCAAAATTGAGTTCTCTTACAGAAAACCTTAATTTAATACCTTATTGTGAATTGTATACAAAAAGTAGCAATTTCAAAATATTTCGTTGTTTTCAATAATAGCTTACGATTAACCTTTAAAAGTCATTAAAAACTGCTTCATTAGATAAATATTTGCGAGACCCAAAAGTTTTTTGAAATCTCTTGTATGTTTCTCTCTTTAATCCAATTCATTGCTTACCCTTTGTGTTGAACAAATAACATAGAGTAGCCTTTAAATTGCACCGGCGAAAAATGAATACATAACATTAAATAAAAGGTGTATACGTAACAAAACACGAAAATCTCACTTACACTACTTGCTTTAGTAATCTGAGACAAAAATACGACGCAAGAAAAAATTCAGCACAATTGTAAAATGAAACACAAATTAAAATTTATGTTGAAAATTTGAATAATATACATATAAATTTTGATCATAAATCACTGTCAACAAACAAAACGAACAGAATAATATACGAAAACCGTCACAATATTCTCCAATAATGTAAAACAATTTAGAAATATAAATTGTTCACAACTTTTGAAGTCAACGACACATCTTGTCAATCACCCTTTCTAATATATTTTGTTAAAATCTAAAGACGCTTAACTAATTGGTTAGACATTAACATGAAGAGTAATGCTATTTCACCACTGAAGTGAAGCTATACGGCTGCTATAATAGATAGAATACAAAATGAACTCGAAAAACAAGTCACAAAAAAAAAGCTACATCATCGCCAGGAGAAAAAGAGCAAAAAATAATGGTTTTACATACAATAAATACGCCTTTAATATTTATTATTTTTTTAAAAGCGATCAAAGGAGATGCTTCTAGGTGATAGTTATAGATGGGTTGGCTTTGGACGGAAGTAATTATTATCATAATCACTTTTAAGTAGTTAACATATTTGTTCCTGTATATGTATATTATCATGTATATAATGTCACATAGTTTACATAGGCAATGCATCTATTATATTATAGTATTAGCTTTTTCTCGTAGATCCGACCGCGTGAATGCCGGTTATTGCATTTCTCATACAAACTTTTATCCTTTATTGAGGCCATTTTTTCGCGATAAAACTTATGTTGTTCTCCAAGGTCTATGAGTTACTTTCGAATTTATAATATATAAATAGAAGTAAGGATTGAAAGCACAGATGTCTATGCCATGAATATGTGCCTAATTGATTTAGAACAACGATTTTCGAAATTTTTAAGCCCTCACCTGCAGTTAGATAACGTCGTTTTGGTACTTTACGGTAAGATACACATTTCAGTAAAGTGATAAATTGTGCGAAAAACCGCACTGTATCTTAAGTTTCTTGGTATTATGTCATGTATTGTCCTTATCGTTGTCTCGATCCATTATAATTCTCACTACAGGGTCTCTCATACAGAGCATGGGCATCATTAATGTGAAATTCAGTCGAAAGAAATTTGTTACAAGCGTGTAAATTTCATTGTTTGTTCCTGTCCCTAGTTGTCATCCGCTGTTTCGTGTTCATGTATTAAATGAATTTACACAATATTTTTATTTTGATGTATGACATTTATCACTATTTCTTTGTTATTAAAATCCATACATTAGTTTTTCCATTAAAGAGTAACAAACATTCAAACGAACTTTCGTGTTTAGAATATTGTTTCATTTCAATTTCACGCTTAAAATAAAATAGCTTATCTTCCACTATCCTCCAAACTAACTCAAAATTGTTATAAGTCTTTAACTTTTTAATTGAATAATCATCGCTTTTACAATCGGAAAGTTATAGAGCTTTTGTTTGAAAACATTTGATGCAGTTTTAAAGAAGAGATTTAACTGAAATTCATTTTCGTCGTCAAATAAAACAGTTTAATTTGCCCAAAGGCGGTGCGAATTCGAAATTCGTCAATTTGCTTTAGTTTTTTTTCTTTTGGTAAAACTTTTGTGATTTACGATTGACTGGCTCTGTTATGAGTTTGAACGGCAAAAAGCAATTATGGAGTCCAGTATTTATGTGCCTGATAGAATAATGAAACTTTGGGGTTAAAAAAACCTGGCTTGTACGAGTAAAAGATTGATTGCTGACCTATCGATTTGTATAGCAATCAAAAACGTTGTACTATCGAACCAAGTGAATCTTAACCCAAAGCTTAGATTGCCAATCTTTCTAAATGCAAGTAGGTTGAAATTCGCCTGAAGACAGATTTCCTTGGCAACGAGCTTGTTGTCATTTTATTAGACTGACATTTTACTGAGTACACTGTTGTTATGTTAGTATTAAAAACGTGCATTAGACACGGTAGATTGTAAGGTCTACCGTTTGATAGTTTTAGGTGAAATATTAGAAAAATGGGTCATAATTCAGTTGGTGTGATAGTACCATTGAACACTGAACCTATCCAATAAATGACAAGAAATGACATTAAGTAGTTTACGACCATGTTTATGCTTATACATACAAGCGTCTAACGGTAAGCAGTAACAATGGCTAAAACCTCGGAAGAACCAGAAACAGAGATGTTTATGCTTCTGGTTTAATATATGCAAGTTATAACTGTTATGTAATGTAAGTAATAATAAAGTACTGCTCTGCTCAGCGTATTTACTATAATAAGCTTACCATCGGCACCAATTTATTTGCAATACACGCAACAAAATGATGACAATGTATGTGTAAATACTAATCGGAACCTTAAGGGACTACTCACACTTAGTCATGCGGAAAGCTGAACGGATGCGTACGCGTCTCCATACAAAATCAATGTTTTCTATGGACATAAGCTGAATAGAGCTGAATAATTGTAAGTAGTCCCTTATACTCATTATCTTTATTGTGAGATTAGATGGTAACATAAAATAGCAGATCATCAAGACCCCTGTCGGGCACAGCAACATAGAAGAGAGGAATATTGTTATACCGCAGGTAGCTGTACAAACAGCTTTGTTACCGAGTACAGATTTTATTAATATTTACGATTTTGTTGTGGTAAGTATATCAATAAAGTAAATTTTATAACTAGCTTTTGCCCGCGACTTCGTCCACGTAAAAGTCGAAAATAGTTTTAAAATTGTTTTATCGAAAGTAATTCGTATTTTGATTTAGTTAATCAGAAATGATTAAATAAGTATATTATAATTTTGAAGTTGGTGCCAAGTAAAACAATAACTACCTATAGGTATTATCAATCTTAATGTGCTATTTAGTAAGGCTCTGAAGGCTTGAAGTTGGTGCCAAACTTATAATATACTTATTTAATCATTTCTGATTAACTAAATCAAAATACGAATTACTTTCTGCTAAGTAAACTTATTTTTAAAAGTTAAAAATAGTTAAATTAGTTTCCTTCCCGTTTGAAGTCGGATTTTTTTGTTTAATTTTTTTTATTTAAGCGGTTGTTTGGTCTTAGGATCGCACTGGGGTGTAGCAATGACGTATCCATCCTCGCCGTAGCAAAATAAAAGTGGGTACTGTAATGTATCGTATGAGCGATGGATTTCACTTATTCGATGCTATGATTGTGCTATCATAACTATCAATTTACTTAATAATATAATTTAATACGACTCAGTCTCCAGTTTCTCACCTTGTGTTATTATCATATTGACTGGCCTGTTGGTCTAGTGGTTAGTGACCCTGACTGCTAAGCTGGAGGTCGTGGGTTCGATTCCCACCCAGGACAAACATTTGTGTGATGAGCATGATTGTTTGTTCTGTGTCTGGGTGTAATTTATCTACAATATGTATGTATTTACAAAAAAAAAAAAATGTATATAAGTAGTTTATCAGTTGTTTAGTACCCATAACACAAGCAAATATAATTGCTTAATTTGGGGCTAGATGGCGCTGTGTGAATGTGGTAGAATATTATTATTATTATTATTATCATAAAATCCAAATGCTCTATCCATTAAGAGCTTCAAACTTACTAATTACCTAATTTCAGTCTAATATCCTATTCAGTGACGACGTGCAAAATTAATTATCATTGGATTTAATAGCCTAAGTATGCAAATCTCGATGTTTGATTGAAACTAATGTGAAGCGATTAGCAGCAATTAAGCAGATCGCTTATCTGAAAACGGTTTAGAAGCTACTTAAGGTGTTTGGACACCATGCAAATGACATAGCATCACTGATTTTCAAAGTATCGGCTGAGATAAATAACAAATTTGGTCTCATATAACACATCAAATCAAATCATTTATTATTTGTAAAACAAGGGTATAGAAAAATACAGATGTTTTATATAGGTTATAGTGCGCTATGTTTTGTCTATGTAAAAACATACAAATATGGCTAATTTATAAGTCTACAATGAAAATTAAAAAAATTTACAATCTCGCATTAATTATTAGAAATAAATTATTATAGTATCACATTATTTATTACAAATATTGTCCTTTATGAACTCGTCAACCGTATAATAACATTAATCAATTAGAAATTTGACTGCACCGTTGGTCTAGTGGTTAGTGTAACTGACTGCCACGCAGGGTGTCGTGGGTTCGATTCCCGCGGAAGGCAAATATTTGTGTGATGATTTTAGTCTGGTTTTGTCATTGTTTTTAGTCTGGGTGTTTCCTATGTATTATAAGTATGTATTTACAAAAAAAAAGTGTGTATATGTATTATATATCAGTTATCTAGTACCCATAACACAAGCTCTGTTTAGCTTGGGACTAGACGACAGTGTGTGATAGTGTCCACATATTATTATTATTATAATGACATATGACACAAATAATAATATTTATTTATCTTTCTACATTTTCAATTGTTTTATGGATTTTTATTCCCTTTTATTTACTCTTTTATTAGTTAGTCATGTTTGTTTTGAAGTGTCAGTATAAAATGTTTTTATAAGCTTATGTTTTTGACTTGCTTATGTGAATGATTGTTATTTATGCGAAAAATCTTGCTAGTGCATTAATATACTAATTTTATTTTCATATTGTTCAAGGTTTCGTATCTATCTACCTACATATAGAAAATAGTACACAAATAATGAAGCAAAAATCAAATCAATCTTGTAAATAATGTGATTAATTGGTAATGGTATTCTAAGGATTAGCCAAAAAACTTAACGCTTAGGCAGCTGCCAATGCGGAGGAAAACAAGATAGTGCTCCATCTATATTTAGGTTAACCTCCTGAAACTCGCTTTTAGAAACAGACTTTGAACTTCCTTATCAAAGACTGGTCAAAGATGTAATAATAAAAAAGGAGGAGTCAAAAAATACAATAGTTCTTGTAAGCCAAAGTACTCTAGCTGGCACAACAAAGCAAAAACAAAAAATATTCTGTAGTAGAAAACTACAAACGTGTTACAAAACCGAGAGCGTTTATATCAAACCCTTTCTAATCCATTATAATGACATTACAATACAGCACTAAACCCATCAAAGTCACTATTTACAAATCCTCGAGACCCGCAAGTCATTCGGCGTTCATTTTTTACGCATAATCTACATGCAAATAGGCAGTGACAGATAGACAGACACTTCGAATGATAAGGGTTTTGTGAATAAGGTTGGAGAAGAACCTATTTTTATACTTTGTTTGATGGATATTCGATTTTGTCGCACTGAATGCGCTGAGCACTTACCTGTGTAGACAGCGTAGGCTTTTGTCGCATACTCAGATACAGTTTAGGTTGATGACCGCAGTCTGACCATGGTCGTTTCTATAGGTAGGCAAAGTTTTTTTTATATATTAGTCAACAAAGTGAGTCCACCACGCGTGATGGTAAGCAGTCAGTAGAATCCAGAAGTGGTGTCCACTATACCAAAAGCAATCGTCTTAAACTACTGGTATGGTGGCCTCCACTGCGACTAAATGGGGTAGAGAAAGGAATGAGGGAGGTGTGGAAAGAGGAAAGGGAAGAAATTGAGCCTCCGGCACTCTCACTCACCGAAGGAAACGCAGTAGTGCGGATACTACTACTCTTACGTCGATGTTTTATGAGAGGTTAGTACTTTTCCATTTGATCCGACTCATTCATGCTGAAACCAGCGTAGATCTCCTACCGTACAAGTAAGTGTAAGTAACAGTATTTGTCCTAATTGGTGTCATTTGGTTACTGTAATCTAGGGACACGACTCTTAGTTGGGCAGGTGTTTTACGTAGCCTGTGCATAATATTTTTACAAAGTTTATTTTTTTCTTTATTAGCTGTAGTACCTATCTCTTTTACGGCTAGAAGTCAGTCAGTCTGACTATCTCCGATTCTCGAGCCATTAAATGAGGGTCTTTAGGAAATTTTTGCCACTTGTTGGTACCACTTTGGTAAAAGGTTTTCCAGTGTATTGCCTGTGTCACTTTGCATGCTACTTGAATATGTAACTTACAAAAATTGTAATAACCTGGCGATTAAAAAGAGTGGCCTGAGTTTCTAGCCAGTTTTTCTCATGGCTCTACTTCGTCAGCGAACTGACTGTAGGTTTATTTGCTGACATTTTGTAAACTTTGACGTTCATAAGTGTTAATTTATTTAACCTATATGAATAAACATATTTTCACTTTCATTTTTCCATTTTGTCAGCGCTTTCAAATAAATATTTTTTAGTGTTCAATTTAAAAATTTTAATTTACAAAATGTATAATTTACGTGCTTAAGGCCAAAGAAGAATTGCTGAGAGGGTTTTTTAAAATGGCGCCTACTAGGTGGCAGCACCAACTTATCAAGTCTAGCAGTCAAGCGCTTTTTGAAATTAAACCTCTGATTGGCTCAATGTGAAAGTTGAAGTGGCGCCAACTGATGGCGAAAATTTTCCTAAAAACCCTTATTGTAATAAAATCTTGTTCAAACTATTTCTTAAATTTCTGTTATTTATTTATTTTTAAAACCTTATTTGATCGTTCACGTAAATGTATGTCTACAGCATACGTCATTCGCCCATAGACTTAGGCTTTTCCCAATGTTTTGATACACTATAAATCAGTAGTTAAAAATAAAGCACCTCGGGACAATCGGGACAATCCCACCCACATGCCCATCACTGTGACTCCTGTAAGCCAGGATTAACAGTGATATCCAAGAAAAACACCGAGCTTTGACACTCGGGAGTCCCGGGGACTGCTAAACCTACTGTCTTGGACCCCGCAACGAATTTAATCAGAAGTAAGAGGAGGAGTTGGAAATAAAATGTCCACTTCCCTCCATTGCAAAGCGGGCGACAAATTTAATCTGTATAGGATTATGACCTATTAAAAGAGAGCACCACGGACACGTAATATTAAGGGACCTATGTGAGCTATATCTGATTCCAGTAATATGTATGGCAGAAACGCTTAAACGCACGGAAATTCACCCTAGATGACACAAGATCCTCATAATAAACTGGTCCTGATGTAACTTGTAAACTATTTAACATTATTTCGCGGTCTTTACGCCAAAGACTACACTCCCAAAGAATGTGATGAGCATACTGTTCTTGATTGGAACACTGACAACTCGGCGAATCAACTAACTTAAACGAAAATAGTTTGCTCTTAAAGTTACCATGACCCGTAAGAAATTGGGCGACACAGTGATCTACCTCTATCCATGTTCCTTCCAACCGCTTTACAACTGATGGAAAAAACTGGTACAGGTGGCGCCCCTTAGTTGAAGTATCCCAGCGCTGCTGCCATTCGCCTATAAGACTCCTATAAACTTCATTTTCTTCTTTAAATAATCTAATGATTTTCTGGCGATCGCGCGATTGTAAGAAGTCACTATTCATGCCTTCGTGAGTTGTATAATACATAGCCGCTCGTCTCTGAACCTCAAGATCAACCGAAAGAACACCTGCCAGTACTGGCAAAGCCTCAGTGCTAACTGTCCTATATGCCTTACACAGAAATATTAACGCAAGACGTTGACTTTGAAGCAATTTGCGCCTTACAGCACCTATAGTTGCCCTATCAGCCCATACAGGCGCCCCATAACACATACTTCCTAAATAAGTAGCACTATAAATTGTTTTAAGAGTATTAAAAGAAAGACCCCATGTTGTTGTTGATATTCTAGTTAAAGCGTAAAAACTATTTTTAGATTTTTCCCCAATTGTAGTGATGTGATTAACAAATGAAAAGTTTCTTTCTAATATGAATCCTAAGTAACAAACTGAATCCCTACTTTTAATGCTAATATTATTAAATTTTATTCGAGGTGGTGTTTTCAGATTTCCTTTTAAAAGAAGCTGAAAAGTTTTGTGAGGAGCGAACAATAATCGGTTACGTTTTCCCCAGTCAGAGACTAGACGTAAACATTTATTCGCTAAATCCTCTAATCCAGCCCTGGTATTAGATTGTATAAGTAACAGGCCATCGTCAGCATATCCAGTTAATGTACAGCCAGTTGGTAATGGCAATGAAAGGAAATCATCAAACCCTAAGTTCCAAAGATACGGCCCTAGCACTGATCCCTGAGGACATCCCATAGTCAGTGGCTTCGACACAGCATGGTGACCAAGTTTTAGCTTAGCTGTGCCATGCATAAAATATGTATAAATTAGCGAATATATGTTACTAAAACAACCTCGTGATTTTAATTTCATAAGTAATATTGGCCACCATGCGTTATCGAAGGCACCAGAAATATCTAAGAAAATACCTATCACGTATTGACAAACAGATTTAGTAACAGTTTCCCTAACAGATATAACTGCATCGACTGTTGATCTACCTATTGTAAAGCCAAATTGGTTATCACTAAATTTTACCCCTCCCGGTATAAGCCTAGGAACTACGAGACGTTCTAACAATTTTCCTAATGATGGTAGTAACGTAATTGGTCTATATGACTTAGGGTCGTCTGGTGGCTTGTTGCCACTCTTTGGTATTATTCTAATATACCCACTACGCCAAATACTAGGAAATACACCCTCCCCAATACACCGCCTAAACACACACAGAATTGCATCCCCAGAGATCCTACGCGCCTCCTTAATCATTTTATTTGAAATCTTATCATCACCTGAAGCTTTGTTAAGTGGCAGAGATCTAACAATATTAATAAACTCGTCAGTTGATGGTAGGTCTGACATAGGCGACACAGGCGGTACAGCAGCCCATTGTCTGATCTCTTGGTGATACTCAGTGTCGTCCTCCGGCCGATCGTCGGGTATAAGAGTATGCAAAAGATATTTAGTTGTTTCATCTATACCTATAGAATGAGCATTATTGATTTTTATGTTTCCTATGTAAGCAAGTTCAATAGATCTATTAGCTTTGAATTCATGATATATAGGTGACCATGGACCCTCTCTATCAAGCCTATCAACTATTTTACGCAACAAGTTACCTTTAGACTTTTCAATAGCAGCTCTATAACGTGACCTGGCAACCCTAAGAGCAATAAGCGCGTTGTTATAAGTATCGCCCGATATGTTACGTTTCTTAATGGTATTAACCTTTCTACGCGCCCTACGGAAACATCTACGAAGTTCAGCTAAATAATCATTCCACCAATCACATCTACGAGTGCTTGTGACAGATTTTCGGCCAAAAGCAACATCAGCGCAATAGGTAAAAGTATCTGATAAGATCTCAGCACTTTCTTGTGCAGACAGCTCGTTACGAGTGAAGTCTTTAGCATGCATACCAAAAAGAGTACCAAAAAGCTCCCAGTTTCCCCCTCTAGTTTTATATCTAAAGCTAACAGCATTATCTTGAGGATCCCGCGCCACTCTAGTAGTGAATTCATACACGATTAAACGATGATCACTACACGACGCGTCCGGCAGAACGCGCCACCTATCAATACGAACGCCTCCACAAGAAAGTGTGACGTCAATAGAAGATTCGCCCATTGGGCTCCAGAAAGTAGGTGGTGCATCAGGGGTATTGTGTATGAATAGATTCATTTCTGCAATGAAATCTTCGACAGCACTGCGTCGATCCCTATCAGTTGCCCTATATTTGCCATACCATAGCGTAGATGACGCATTGACGTCGGCGCCAATGATAATTTTGTGGCCTGCAAGAGACCGCAAAACGTGGCGAAGATGATGTAGGTGAGGAGCGACAGAATGGGAGTATTGGAAGTAGCAGCTCACGACATAAACCCTGCAGGACGAGGATGTAACCTCCGCAACTGCACAGTGTGGCGTCATAAGATTAGACAATGACGTTACAGTAAAATTAGAACTCGATACGTATATCCCAGCTCGTGATCTGCCATTTAGCTGCACAATTTTCCTACGCAAATGAAAAAGTTGATATTGCTCCTGTACTAAAACAATGTCCAGCTTATGTTCCAAAACTAATCGATCTAACTCTGATGTTGCCACCCTATCGTTATGTAGATTAACTGTCCTATAACAAGATTTGCCATTTCTAACTATTAGTTGTGAGTGTTGTGACTAACTGGTTTATTAGTAAGTAGTGCTTAAAATAAGTTGTTCTAGCTTAAGCTTATAAGTAAGACACTGTTGAGAGCCGCAACGATGATCGCTAGGTTTTTTAAATCTCTTACAGGCTATGCAACTAAATTTAAAATCTGGGATGTTCTTGTTGGGACAAGCTCGAGTATCATGTTCCCCAGCACAATTTGCACAAGCAGGTGTTTTGCTTGTACAAAATTTAGATATATGGCCAAACTGCTGGCATTTCAAACAACGCACTATGTCAACGTCATCAATAAACCTACAAGTTGCCCAATCTATAAAAAGCTTATCTTTAGTAGTGGCCAGATGGTTCCTAACCGCAGGTTCTACTTCTAAGCCTATCCATTTACGACCATTATCTAATTTACGCCTACGAGTGATTCTAGTGCTCTTAACAAAATCCTCTTCCATAAGTGCCATTTCGTCTTTGATGTTTTGACGATATAAGGCAGTTATAAATGCCGAGTCCTCCATAGTAATTGGGACATCCTTAACAAGTATACGAGGCCTACGTCCTTTCGGTTTCTCCAAACGTAACCCTACAGATTTAATAGCATCTACGGACTGCAGTTTCTGTAGCTGCTTTTCATTAGCGACACGTAACACGACACCTGACTTTGCGGTCTTCTTAACGCCGACAATTTGAAAACCGTCGTCACTAGGTTTAATCGCTTTCATGAGCGCTTGTTTGGTTGCTGAAGATGACGCAAAGTCAGCTAATCGCTCTGTGGTCGGATAGGAGACAACACACGGCAGAGGTGGTCGTGACTGAACCGTGGCTGCCGACTTAGGTGGTACACGCAGTTTTAACTTGTCCGCATACGTTTGTTTATGCTCGAGGTTCGGTTTCGATAATGTTTGTTGAGTGTTTTTTACATTATCTAATTCACGCTCGATATTTGCTAACTTAGTTTCATTACATGACGACTTTATCGCTAACAAAGAAACTATACCAGTAATGCGCTGAGTGAAATCCATTATTGCCGTTTTATTTGCTACATTCATACGAGATCCCTGATCGTTAACTAATTCATTAATTTTCGACAAATAATCAGTCGCCTGAGCTACTAACGAACAATAGTCCCTATCTGAACTGCTATCGCTTAGGTTTAAAATTGAGCTATCCTTGCCTAAGTTCATTGTTTGCACTCGCTTGGCTCCTTCTAAGGGAGAAACAAATGTAGGTGAAATGTCACTGAACAAGCGTTTCGCCGTAGGTGTTACAAACTCCCTCCCCCCACTGTCAGGGGGCTCGTCCATGTATTTTGACATATTTGTTTAACAAAACTAACTAACCTATGAACGTTACTAATAAATACGCAAAATATATAAAAACTACAACAAAAACAGACTAAAATATGAACAAAGTCGAAACGATACCTACCTACTTTCGAAAGAAAAATATGCAGTAATCTCGTTTAAATAAAAACTATTAATACAATTTATAAGTTCAAATAACAAACCTATCAGCGTCCTATACTACTACAAACGCAAAATATATAAACTATACGAAAACAAAGCAAATATAAATTTAATGTTTGAATGTTACCTATCTACCCACTTTGTGATAAAATAACAAAGAATGACTTACCAATTTTCGTTGAATTTAAAACTATAATACACTTATATGTAGTTAAAAACTTACGAAAATACACCTAAACACTTAATTAATCACCCAAAACAGTACACGAGCCGGGAAAACGTATTTTAACCGGGTCTTAATATTTTTATTCGCAGTAAACAACGTCCCACTGCTCAAGCACGGAAGAGTGGAGGGGAAGTGAAAGGAAGTGAAAATAAAGCACCTACTAAAAAGTGAAAAAGTCTCATTTGTACTTATCGCTTTTAAATAATTTTATAAGAAGCATGTACCTCCATATCTACTAGATAATTCCAACTACATTGCCTATATAAATGTACTATTTATTACGCAATAATAAACAACACTTTGTCCGCAAATTAAATTTAATACATAAATGACACGAGTCACTACAATTTCAGCACAAATGAGTTGATATTTTTAAAAGTCTGAGCTTTTAACTTTCTAAAATAAAAGCATTTGAAAATGAAAGGAAAATGTGAACATCGTAATATAATTCGATGTGGAATCTCTGCATTTAACACAACGAGTAATCCGTAGAGATAATGTAAACCCGTCTCCAGTATTTGTGTTGCGCTCATTAAATAGACAACTCGAACTGAATATTAAAGTTTAGACAGGCTTTATGTAAATACGTAATGTTAGTGCATTTTGTGTTATTTTATAAAATATTTAGGTACATAGATATTTTGCATCAAATATTTTGATTTTATAGACATATCGCAATGTTAATCTAAAAAATTAGGCAGAGAACAGTTACATGATTTCGCCATCTAAATTCTTGGCACAATTCCAATCAATTCATCTTTTAGTCGCCAATACACTAAAAGCACGAATCTGATCAAACCTGAGACCTTTGCGTAACAAATATAAAAATTACTACTAAAATAACTAAAAACTAAAGTTATATCTATAATCATACGGGAATTAACGCGATCATGCATTAGGTATTTACATACCTTATTTTGCTTGACGTTTCGACCAGGTTACACATTGCCGTTGCCGAACATATTCTTCAAACGGACACCAATCACTGGATTGAATTTCATCGTACGCAAGTCCTCTCCACTGATTGTACCTATTACTCTCGGGTTGTACGAGAAGCTATTGAAATTAAGAAACACATAAATTTCAATAGGGAAGACGGCTTCAAGCTCTCGGCTACGTGGAATCCAGTGATTCAAATTACGCAACCTCGCTTTGCGCAGTCGGTTAACGCTCGGAATACGGACGGCATACAGAATAGGGACACTGTCAGTGTGTTTTGTGATAGTACGTGGAAAGACAAAAATGTGAGGGTAGATCTAGAATCTACTTCACATACGGAGTCGTGACATCGCCTCACCAGTCTGCTTGTGACCACGGCCGGTGTAACCTGGTCGAAACGTCAAGCAAAATAAGGTATGTAAATACCTAATGCATGATCGCGTTAATTCCCGTATGATTATAAATTTATATCATGCAACGCGAAAGTTTAAAAGTAAATAAAGTTATATCTACTTTAAAACTCATTAGACAGTTTCTCTCTAAAATTCTCTTCCCACCTTTGTTTTATTAACTCGAGACGTATACAGTCTTGGCATTGTACTATCGGTGTCACGGTCAACTAACTTTGATGTTTTATGAAAGCCTTTTATATAGTGCATAAAGTTATAGTGCAAGGACAAAACAGTATATTAATAAGTTTTTAATATACCATACATTTTATGTGTAGATCGATATTTCAAGGTTAACTTATTATACTTTTCCTTTTTACACTAATCCTGACCTACTTTAAAATATGAGTATTATACATATATACCGATGTGGTAAATTATTTATAGTTCATAAAATGAAATATCGAGTTACTATATACTGACCTGTTGGTTTAGTGGTTAGTGACCCTGACTGCTAAGCCGGAGGTCGTGGGTTCGATTCCCACCCAGGACAAATCTTTGTATGATGAGCATGATTGTTTTTTCTGTGTCTGGGTTTAATTTATCTATAATATGTATGTATTTACAAAAAAAAAAAAAAGGTATATATGTATTGATGTAGAGCATGATTGTTTGTTCTGTGTCTGGGTGTATTTTGTCTATAATATTTATGTATTTACAAAAAAAATGTATTTAAGTAGTATATTAGTTGTTTAGTACTCTCAATACAAGCAAATATAATTGCTTAATTGTTAGTGGTCAACCTAGTGTCAGGATTTGTTCAGGTCGTCCATAGAGACATCCGACTTGACCTAACGATTGTTATCAACTTGGTAACAACAGGGATCGACTTTTAACGTGCCCTCCGAAGCACGGAGACGTTCTGATCAAATACCACTATGCCACTCATCTATGGGCCAGCCGCACCCTATGTTGCTTAACCCGCTAATTGTTTACCGATCACTGAGAGCAACGAGCTATAAGTGCCTCTTGCTAATTGAGTAGAATAGACTGCATCGATCTGGTAAGCATTTAAACGCTCATAGAAAATCGACGTAAAGCAGTTTGCGTTTTGGTCGGTAAGCACTGAAAGATCAATTATGGAGCATCTTGTACCTGTGACCAAATTATAGCCTTTAAAACTAAACTAGCTGCCCGCAGCGCGGTTTCACTCGCGTCTTTAGCTACTGCTATGCTCCCGTCACCAGTAGCATGATGTTACTGACAAACCAATTAGGAAGAGGCGTATGTTTGGTTAATTTCGGTCAAAGTGACTTGGACTTCCACAAGTCCAGCAATATACTTCTTTTGGTTACAATGCTACGTCATGATGATACGTCACGTCTGTGACTTTCGTATAAAATACTCAAGAGATTAATTCTACTTATATTATAAAAGCGAAATCACGAGACAGCGTTTATGTGTATGTATATGTATGTATGTGTCTCTCTGGGTGTGTATGTGTGTGTGTTTGTTACTGCTCAGCGCTCAAACGGCTGAACCGATTTTTGAAAATTAAATAATAAAATCGGTACCGGAGACAGACAAGACTCATTTTACGTGCAGGCGAAGCCGTGCAGTGTAGCTAGTTTCCAATATTTTTTCACAATACACTACTGCATACTTTATTTATTCGTTTGTAGAAAATAACAAGAAAACAATATCCTCTCTGAAGTGTAATAATATTTTATTACATTCATTATTTTGTACAGGAGGTGGTAGAGATCTTGTTATAATATGTAATACTTAATTAACGTCTTATTATATGATAATGTTATAAAATAATAAAAGATAAAACATCATAAAGATTTTTGCTAATTGTAAGGTGGTTGTGTCGAATCGACCAGAGGTTATTATTATAGACAAGTCGCATAGATTTCTATTCTATATAAAGAATAGATTAGAAAATGTATGGGATTGACATAGGTTAACGTCAACGTTGTCGTTAGCTTATGTCAATCCCATACATTTCTAGGCCCTCTGGAAAGTATCTAAAGTAGTAGTAGTGTAACTATACTATTGTTTTTTAATTTGCCTTTCAGTTTATACCTTTCCTTACTCCTCAGTTCAGTTTTCTCTTGCAATAGGATGCTGGTTGTCTGTGTTATCTTAAAATTATTTCTGTAATGCAACTGTCCATTATACGGACTACTTAAGTAGTACACATACGCCCGTTTGCCACCTAAGTGTTCAAAAAAGAAGACTACAAATTTTGAGACAATATCAAATAAAATAATTTACTTAAGCAAAAGTAAAGTCGAGTCCTATTTGTTTATAAAAGCGTCAGAGTTTTTTTGTTTGCTTGTTTGACGCGCTAATCTCTGGAACTACCAGTCAAATTTAAAAAAATATTTTTGATGATAGCCCAGTTCTCGAGGAAGATTATAGGCTATGTAACATCACGCTATTGGCGACGGGAACAGAGCAGTAAGCAAATACGCGAGTTAAATCGAGCCGCGGAAAGCTAGTTTACTATAAGATCAATGTAAAGCAGTGTATTTTGTATGCTGCCATCTCTGTAACTGTCATGCCGCCCTTATACAAACTTAACTTAAATTCCATGAGTTCCAATAGTCCTATTAACGTAAGCCCACTCATATAGTTAAAGAGCTTAACACGTAATAAGTTCACACATCTGTTTCAAAACATATTTACGTTATTTTCGAAACCTCATTTCAAACAATAATATCAGCAACAAATATTAATTTCAATTCAAACCGCAAACCATTTGCTTACCTAATAAAACAACACGTATAAAATACAATGAATTCGGTATTTCATTTCTTCCGAATTCACACCGCAAAAATATTTTAATACCGAAATTCGCTTAAAAGATTTAAAAACCACCTTTGTTTTTTTGTAATAATCCGACAAAGGTTCTATTCAGGGTCATCAATCCATGCAACCCATGTATTAAAAACCAAAATACCCTCAAACAAAATCCTTTTACATTGTCAATTTACATAAACCCTTTTCACACCTCACGCAAAACACTAAAGTTACACACACATACAAAAAGAAAATTTCTTAGCGTTAAAATGGCAACAATGATTTTAGTTCAAGCCTTCACCAAACAGTCTACTCTTATTTGAGATACCGTATTTAGTGAGCGGTACTGATATATATCAAATACACGCGTGGGAAAGAGACAGTAGATATAAGATGTTGTAGCTTGGTAGCTACGGATTGTAAGCTCTACGGCAGTCGGTTCGTAGACTCCTGTCGTAGCGCGCCTACGCGGTTGAGCTACTTTCGTAATTTGCTCTGAAGATAAAAAGAAATATGTTAGTGTGCGTAACAAGCGTACAGTTTTTCCTCGTGTGTAATATTGTTATGTAAAAAGTGGATAAGTTTCTGTCTGATAGTTCCACGTACAATATAATAGTGAAAGGGAATGGTAGCGGCTTGTACGGATTGGACGATGGTATGATGCATTTAATAAACTTTTTCTAAATGTTTTTTTTTTCATTACTTTTTTATTTTATTTTTAACTGTTATTTTTTATAAAAAATGTGTGCTATATTGATTAATTCGATGTAATTGTATTTAAATTTACCAAAAATTAATAAATAAAATGTTTTTATTTTATTATAAAATGTTTTTTTTATGTAATTTATTGAAAAGTACACTACAATTATCTTTTAAAGAGTTTTGTGAATTTAAGCTTGAAAATTCAAAAGTAAGTAGTAGCTGTATTACTAAACAAGTCACGTCGATACAAAATTTACATATTTACAATTGACTTTTGCCATTTGCCGGCACGTAATCGCTAACCGAGCAAATGCGATTACATATTTTTAGGTACATTTTTATTATTTATTGAATGTAATAATATAATTTTATTTTGTACAAATGTTGATAAATACTTTGCAATTATGTCTAAATGTTTATGCATATTTATAAGTATGAAGAAGAATAATAATAATAATGGTAAACTATTTTCTTATATTTTTAAATGTATATTTTTCACTTTTTATAAATATGTATTTAAAAATTAAAATAATATGAAATGATGTAAATAAAGGGAATAATAATAATAATACCAGCCTGTTCACTGTCCCACTGCAGGGCAAAGGGCTCTAATCATATAGAGAAGGCATGAGCATTGATCACCACGCTTGCTCAAGGCGTATTGGCAATTTCAGACTTTTAAGTCCAGGTTTCCTCACGATGTTTTCTTTCACCGTCAGTCAGAAATGTCCAAGATAAACGTATAAAGTACATATTTGAAAAATTACATTGTTAATTGCCCGGATTTGAACCCACTACCTCGTGTTAACGAAGCAGGTGCCTTATCCACTGGGCTATTTCGACTTAGAAAAGAAATGAAGGTTGTTTAATCATATGTATTAATTAATAATAAATATATTCTATTATTATATATATTATTATTATTATATATATTAATAATAAATTCATTTATTTAAGCATTTAAATGGTATATTGTTTAATTATTTATTACAAAGTTTATTTAAAAAAATACACACATAACTTGGAGAAAGCTCAAAGTGGGGACACTTGGGGTAGGCCTACGTCTAACAGTAAACGGCTTTTGATTGAAATGATCATGGTTTTAGTATAATATATAGAATTTATGTTACTTATAATACTCACCACGCTTTTAAAAAATGTTATAAAATTAGCAGTGCACTGTACCTGCGCGAAAAATAGTATGTATTTAATTAATGTAACTCGGGAACCAGACTGATTTTCGGTATCTATCTACATACCAATTTGTATCAAAATCGATTCAGCCGTTTAGGTGGTGAGTGGAAACAAACATACACATACTCACACAAACTTTTGCATTTATAATATTAGTAAGTTTTGTTTTCATTTGTTTGTTTGATTTTTTTATTTTAAGTTTATGCTCTAAATATACAATCAAATGCATATAAATACTTTACATACTTTATATAAAGCGGAAGTGTTTGTTTGTTTGAACGCGCTAAGCTCTAAAACTAGCAGTCGGATTAAAAAAAAATATATTTTTGCGTATGATAGCCTAGTTCTCGAGGAAGGTTATGGGCTATGTAACATCACGCTACTGGCGACGGGAGCAGAGCAGTACGCAAAAATGCGTGTGAAACCGCAGGGCGTAAAGCTAGTATTACATATATAACATTAGTTAATTAAGATCTTTACGAAATACATACTCTGAAAAAGTTGTACCACTCCTGTGTAATCTGATGTATCAAAGAGACCCACGACGTATAGCAATATCCCCAAAAAAAAACACTTCTATTTATTGCAAATTGCAAGATAACACAACGCCGTGTGCAGTGAAATTTAAGTACAAAGGAGGTCCCCTTTGTACTTAAATGGAAGGAGACCAACAGAACAGGGTCAAGGTATCACAGACAGAAGATGTTGAAATGGTACCCAGTCATGATTATTCCAAACTAATATTATATAAAGAAAAGATTTGATTTTTTGTAATTATAATAATAATAATAATATGTGAACACTATTACACACCGTCATCTAGTCCCAAGCTAAGCAGAGCTTGTGTTATGGACACTAGATAACTTTTTTTTTTGTATATACCTACTTATAATACATAGAAAACACCCAAACTGAAGACAAATGTTCATCACACAAATATTTGCCTTCCGCGGGAATCGAACCCACGACACCCGGCGTCGCAGTCAGTTACACTAACCACTAGACCAACGGTGCAGTCAATAATTAACTGCTAAATTCTTTGAAAAAAAACCACTTTATAAAGCTACAAATAACACGGGTAACGTAAGCTATATTTTATTATGTTTAACATATTTATTGCAGTTATTTTCAAAATTTTATGTCTTTGATAATCTGAATGTTGCAATACGTCACTATTACTATGACATTTTCCGTATGCGTTTTTTGTGAGACCAAATGAAACTTTTGATCTCGAAGCGAAGCGAAGGCTGACGTCTACATTTTCATATATACAAGACTTTACTATTTATTGAAATCTTAGTCAGTAGTACATTTTCTCAAGTAATTGGAGTCGTATTTCACTTTAACAAGACTGCACAGGCTAAGCTGCTCTTCAATGCAAGTTGAACCTTGTTGAGTTTTAAAATACTTTGTGCTGAAAATGTGCTGTTATTGCTAAGATGAGAGTTTAATATACCCTTAAATTATATGGCAGCTAATAAAATATTACCAAGTTTATCGTGGACCTTTCTGACTGATGGTGAATGAAACCATTGTGAGGAAACCTGGACTTAAAAGTCTGAAATTTCCAATCCGCCTTGAGCAAGCGTGGTGATTAATGCTCATGCTCTATATGAGAAGAGACCTTTGCCCTGCCGTGGGAAAGTAAACAAGCTGGTACTATTATTATACAATTTTAATAGTAATCGTTACTCGTTTCACAAAGGATCCGACCTGTGACACGTCGCTCATGTTATAGTTTAATCACCATCATTCAGTTGACTGATTTCTCTCGATCAATCACTCAATTTATTAATAAACATAAATTATATACAATATACAATTTATGTAGTTTCCCTTTGGTCCCAAACTAAGCTAGTGCGTGTGTATCTTGGGCACCATTGGAATATAATGAAGTATAATAGCATCAATCTTATTAGGCCGCCATAGTGGCCGTGCGAGACTGAAGTGCCACCCTTTCAGAGTGTCAACTAATGGGTCTCGAACCAAACGGTACAGCACTTCATACTTTTTTCGCTCAATTAAGCCTAGATTATTTACCAGTGCATGTGTTCCCATCTATTTATGAGCCTGGGTCTTTTACGCGGGGCGTGAAAAAGCATCTTACTAAGCCACCATAGTGAAGGCCACTATACCAAAATTTTGACTTTGGAATGGTGTCCACCACTTCAGGATTTCACTGACTGCTTATTATCAGACAAAGTGGAGTCACTTTAGTAGGCTAATAAAAAAAAGTATATTACCTATGCTTTGATAGTCCATTCACATTGGCATATTAGTATATGAAACAAAAAAATATTCTGACTACTTCGATAGTCTAAACTAATATAAAGAAAAAAGGTTTGATTTGTTTGTTTGTTCCGATTTAACTCAACATCTACGTAAACGATTTAAAAAATTCTTTCACCTTTAGAAAGCTACAATGGTAACATAGCCTTTATTTTATTAAGTTTACCATATTTTTCAGACATTTCCAAAAATTTCTTTGTAAATCTGAATGATGCAATACGTCACTATTATAATAATAATATAATATAATAATAATATTTCTACCACATGCACACAGCGCCATTTAGCCCCAAATTAAGCAATTATATTTGCTTGTGTTATGGGTACTGAACAACTGATATACTACAATACCTTTTTTTTTTTGTAAATGCATACATATTATAGATAAATTACACCCAGACACAGAACAAACAATCATGCTCATCACACAAAGGTTTGTCCTGGGTGGGAATCGAACCCACGACCTCCGGCTTAGCAGTCAGGGTCACTAACCACTAGACCAGCAGGCCAGTCTATTGCTATGATATTTTGCGTAGGAATTTGATGTGAGACCGAATGAAACTTTTGACACCGAAGCAAAGTGAAGGCGGACGTCTAGTACTAAACATAGAGGTTAATTGGTTACGCGAGAGTTAGATTCGTAATATATTTACCAGACTATTTGATGCCTGTGAGACTCAATCCAAATACATAAAGTATTCCCAAAACATGAAACTTACTCCAACAGAAATAAACGTTCTTTCTTAAGCCTATAAATAAATAGTCGATAGTTTAATCATTCATTGGATTACGTTGAATAAGTTTGTTAGCTGAACCTATAATTTTAAATTTTCTAGAATGGAGTCGAAGTACAGTTATTTTTAACCCCCGACGCAAAAACGACGGGTTGTTATAAGTTTGACGTGTCTGTGTGTGTCTTTGTGTGTGTATCTGTGGCATCGGAACTTTCAAACCAATAAACGATTTTGGTTTTGTTTTGTTTTGTTTGAAAGGTGAATTAGTCGGGAGTATTCTTAGCTATGTTTGATAAAATTGGTTCAAGATGGCTGGCGCCACAAAGTGGCTTTCATATTTTTCACAACTCCCATAATATGGGTACCAAATGAAAGGACTCCACTAGTATAATAATTAATGTACGCTGTCGGGGGTTTCTTAAATTTTCAATTTACATGTTATTGAATGTGATTAGCGGTCAAGCGTTAGTAAATGTAGGAAAGAAGTAAAATTCAAGTTTTTCCACTGCAGGAAAGGCTTCTTCTCATATAAAGAAGGCATAAATATTGATTGCCACGCTTGCTCAAGGTGGATTGGCGGTTTCAGGCTTCCTCAGAAATTTATGTTTTTGTTCACCGTCAAGTTTTGAATTTAGAATGTTAATTGGACGTCGGTGATTTTGCCGACCACAAAATTAAATAAATATTTTTACCAAAACCAAGCAATACTAATATTACAGGGGGTTAGACAGTTCTGCGCGTCGTAATATAACGCCACCGTAAGCTGATGCACTCGTATAAGTTTTAAGATTATATTATTGTTTAGATGTTAATTCAGGTTTAGGTTTAAAGATATTTATTCTCATATAAGATTTACATCACTTCCATGAGAACATGGCTATTAATTTAATATTAACAATGTTCATCGTCACAAAGCTAACAATGTATAAATGCTATCAACAAAGGTACTTAAAAGTAAAAATATTATGTAAGTAGGCAATACATACATACAATACACATACAATTTATAAGGTACATATACATATGGATTCGAAGATTCGAAATAAATGTTTTTTATTGAATTGAATGAGATACAATTAGATAATGTTTATTTCTTAAAATCGTAAGCAAGCATGCGACACAACTCCTTCCAAATATCAATTGCGTCTAATGAAATTGATCTACGTAATAACAAACATTAGAATATTATGTCTACTAGTGTCATGATAACACCAATCAAGAGTAATTATACAGATCACGTTACGAACAGAAATCCAATGCGTCTATCATTGAATCGCACTTAAGATATTGAAGTTATACTCGTATGGAAGGATATACGTAGTACTATTGTAGTATAAAATACAGAACTTTAGAAGTAGGGGAGCAAATTCTCATGTGAAATTTTAAAGTAAAATTGGTGAAACCTGCATGCTATTATAGAAAACCATAGCTCTTTATGAAGTGCACAATGATAAAGCTCATATATTACATTAAATTAAGACATAGTCCATAATTAATAAAGATAAGCTTTCCGCGAAGCTTTCCGCAGCGCGGTTTCACCCGCGTCTTTGCTTACTGTTCTGCTCCCGTTGCCAGTAGCGTAATTTTACATACCCTATAACCTTCCTCGATAACTCAGCTATCATATACAAAAAGAATTTTTCAAAACCGACTGGTAGTTTCAGAGATTAGCGCATTCAAACCAACAAACAATAACACATATAAACAAACTCTACTACTTTTTATAATAGAAGGTATAGTTAGTGTAAATTTTAAGTCACGCAAGTAAAGCTGGGGTGACGGTTAGTATGACATGTATGACAGTAAAGAAGCCGATAATTTGGAAAAATTCTAATCATGTAAAACATAATATATTATTAATAGTACCTAGTGAAACCCGGCAGAATCGCTAGTGAAGCAATATATTGTTGCCTAAGCAAACACAATACGGGTTCCCATAGCCTATACATTTTGTAGGACGTTTTCATTTAGCAACTGTATAGATATGTATTGTATAGCCTTATTTTATTGTAAAGCTGGTGCTTGTCCTTTTCTGAGGGATTTTTTGTTATATCTAAATAAATTAACCAAATAATACTTACTGGCAAAATGTAATCGTAGAGATCTCTTAGGTTATTCCACTAGTAAATATTAGTTAACATAATAACATTGTAAGGTGGCGCTTTTTTAAATAATAGTGAAGTTAATAAGACATTCGAATTAATTCAGGTGTAACAGATCGGGTGCCAGTAGCCAGGCAACTTATCTAGTTAATGCAAAATAAAAAAAATGTTAAACGAATACATGTAACTGAAAGGATGAAATATCTATGAGTTGACGATCTTTTGTTTTACAGATGAGAACGTAAAATTTATAGGCAACATGAGCAGCGCCTCTGGTATTCATTCTAAGAACTAATTTTTGACATTCCTAAGGACCTAGACAAGCGGCTTAAATATCTACTTTATTAACCGACTTCAAAAAAGAGGAGGTTATCAATTCGGGTCGTATGTTTTTTTTTTTTTTTTTTTGTATGTTTGTTACCTCATATCTCGGTCATTTATGAACCGATTTGAAAAATTTTTTTTTTATTTGAAAGGGTATACTCTGAAATGGGGTCCCATGTTTTTTTTATAAAGAATGGTTTAGTGGTTTAGCTTCAATTTTATATTTTGTAACAAAACGTATGCCAGAAGTGAAGATGTGTAAAGCAACACGTCGATGTCTTTTGCGACGAATTTTCTGACATTGACATGTCCATGCTACAAGTGCGAAGTGATTTTTTTTCATTTTTTGTTAGAAACGAAGTGGCCCTGGCCAGCCAAGAAGGATCATAATGGCCTTTATAAAAATAACCTACCTACTAGCAAAAAAAACCTTCTTGATTAATCTATTTAATGAATGAATGAATAATATACATTTAATACAAGAAATCGAACGGAATCAGATAAGTGCGATAGGCTGGCACCGACTCCAAAATAACTAATTAAAAATTATAAATAGTAAAGTATTATAGGTATCAAGGATTGCGTTGAGTCCCCTTTAATGTTCTTTGCTATGAAGTAATTAAAATATTATTTTCTACTTTTTAGTTAAGGATTGAACATGTAGGTGTTGTTTGAAGTCGGTTTTTATTTTTTTTCTAAAAATTATTTTATTACGTCAATGTTAGCGTTAGCTTAAATATGTCAATCCAAACATTTTTTAATATATTCTAGGAATAGAATAGAAATCCAAACCACTTGTCTAGGGCCTCTGTTAAGAGTGGGTTCTGTATTGTGCTCACGTTTCTCTATCATAGTAGTCACTTTAAAATAATCGATGCAGTCGTTCAGTTGCTTCATTATTAGCAGATATTACATGACGCAAGTAACAATTGCGTGCAGTACTTTCTGACGTCATCAAGAAATTTCCTTTGAATCGAAATAAAATGCCATAAAATTTTTCCATGATATTTGATAAATAAGTGGTTATAGCTATGCAGAAGATTGAGGTTTCGAAATTAGAAAACCAATATTACCCATATATTATTATTTACTTTCTGTTTAAGTAACATACATGACTTTTAATGAAGAAAATCAAATAAAATCAGATCTTTTACAATAAAAAATCTATGTAAGTTTGAAACCGCCAATCCGTGTTGAGCAAATAAAGTGACGGTAGTGATTAATGTTCATGTATGTCTTCTATGTATCAGACCTTCACCTCGAAGGTCTCTCATAGTTAGAAGGTATAAGTGGGACATACGTATACTCTATACTAATCTTATAATATATATAAAAATCAATGATTACATGTTTGTCCTCTATGCGTGCCTAGACAGTTTCTAGACCAAAAGTTTTTTTTTATTAATTACGTGGCATTGCAACGCGGTGATCCAGCTAGTATAGGTACCTATAAAGCTGAAAAGTTTTTTTCTAGTTTAATCTCTGCTCGGGTTTAAATAGTTCATTGTATTTTGACTGCCTCTGTGGTTCGGTGGTACTGTGTATGGACTGCCACGCAGAGGTCGCGGGTTCGATTCCCGCTCAGTGCAAATATTTGTGTGCATGAACATGTCTATTTGCATTGGTCTGGGTGTTTCTATGTATAATATGTATGTATTTACAAAAAAAAAAGTATATAAGTATGGTATATCCGCATTCTAGAACCCATAACACAAGCATATAATATGCTTACTTTGGTCTAGATGGCGTTGTGTGTAGTTGTTGAAATATATTAATTATTATATATTATATTATTTATATTAATATTAACATCCCAATTCTTGGGGAAGGTTATAGACTATGTAACATAACGCTATGATCCACGGAAGTGGAGTAGAAATTAAAAACATAAAACAGCGCTGCAGACAGCTATTTTGCTATAAATATACACACATATAAAATAACAGATAATGTGTTTTGATTTCTTTTTTTTACGACTAAGGTGACAAACAAGGATACGGCTCGCCTGATGGTAATTAGTTACCGTAGCATATGGACGCTTGCAACACCAGGAGCATCACTAGCACGTTGCCGACCCTGTTAAAAACCTTTTAGCTCCTTTCTTGAAGAACATCATGTCGTAGTCTTTTGGGAAAACCTCGATAGGGAGTTCATCCCAAAACCTTATCATAATAACCAAATATCAAAATGATAAAGACACTATTAAATTTATTACTCCCTTGATAGACATTGAAAATGTCCAAGAGATATGACATTGTAAATTATTGCATGCAACATGGTTTTTGTAATATTCTGTACGTATTAGTTTTTAAGTTATATTCAACACAAAAGAATTAAACAAATTATAAGTTATTATGAATGAATTAATTCACTATTTATCATATCATTTCTCACTCAAGTAATAATGCCGGCTTACTTTTAACCATATTCTATGGACGTGACTCTGTCCTAAAAATTGCAGAAACTATTCTAAGAAAACATAACTAAAGATTCCCATCTACACCACGATCAATAAGACTGCGTAACTGATCGTGAAGTTGATGGGAATCGTAAAGGTAGTTGGGCTTCTCATTTATCTAACGTAAAAGTACAGAATAATTTACGTCGATATTCTACGAGATGCTTCTACGGGGGAACTGGCTCATTCATTCTGAAACCAGTGAGGATCTTTTATACTAAGAAAACGAATAAGATTGAAGAGATATTAAACATAGAATCAACAACTTTTCATGCTCTTTCCAGAACAGACAACTTTGTTTTTGACATAAACCTTTTTGACTTCACCCATCGTATCAATTTGCGAACTCCAGAAGCTACAATCATACATGCTAGCTTTCTGCGGCACAGTTTCACCTGCGTCTTTGTTTACTACTATGCTCTCGTCACCAGTAGCGTGATGTTCATCATCATCTTACACCATCGGTTGCCCGCCACCCATAAAAGGTCGTCGGTCTACCACGTGATGTTACATAGCCTATAGCCTTCCTCAAGAACTGGGCTATTATACACAAAAAGAATTTTCAAATTCGATTGGTACCTCCAGAGATTAGCGCGTTCAAACAAACAAACAAACTTTATATGATAAGTATTTTATATATAATTTAGAAGAAAGTCAAGGCTACGAGTAATAGCCTAGGTCTTGAGGAAGGTTATAGGCTATGTAACATCACGCTACTAGCGACGGGAGCAGAGGGGTAAGCAAAAACGCGGATGAAACTGCGCCGCGGAAAGCTTGTAATACATATAAGTCAACTAAAACCTATAACTTAACTTATTATGACCACAGTACTTTCTCAGTTTCTTAAAGAAATTAACAAAATCGTTGCAACGGGTAACCCTAGTATAGTATTATCTTATCTGTGGCCTAGCATAAATAAGATTATAGCAGTTGGTATGATGTCTACTACTTCTGAATCCTACTGACAACTTACAATCAGACAAAGTCGTTTTTGGTGCAACTAAAAAGAATAATCCAACTATCTTTGTTCAAAAATGGAATCATACAGAAAAGGTATGAGCATTGATTACTGGCTTCCTCATGATGAATTTATATTTTTTTAATATCACTAGTTTTTTTACAATCAGGTCTCGCAAGTCAGGAATGTGTAGGATAGACTTAAACTCAAAACGTCTTTCGAAAATCGTACTTGCCCTGACCAATATTAGAAGTAGAAATCGCTCTTAGCGATAAGGTCGCCCATCCTATTAATATTATAAATGCGAAAGTTTGTGTGTATATGTGAGTGTGTGTGTTTGTTACTTACTCACTCAGCGCCTAAACGGCCATCAATCGATTTCAATGTAAATTGGTATGTAGATAAATTCGGTGCCGGAGACGAACATAGGCTACGTTATATTCCGAAAATCGGTTTGGTTCCCGAGGGATACAACAAAACATTTTAGGCGTGAGCGTAGAGTAGGTGCAGCTAGTTATACTATATTACTGCATATTCTAATAACCATACATTATTGTTATTTGGTGTACAATAAAGTATATAATAAATAAATAAAAAAGTTTTAGTAACAGTTTACTTATACAAACGTAGCTAAATAAAATTTAAATCTGACTTAAAACAAAGTCAGAACATATTAAAGTAAATTTAATTACGAAGTGAGTGATAAATGTACATGAATATGTAATAGTTAAACAAGGTTGTACTCACGTTTAATTTGCCGTGAAAAGTATTCGCTTGTGTGTTAATTAATATGTGGTTAAGCTTTTTAACTTGAAAGAAAAAGGTTTTGTACCGAGTATTTAAATTGCTAGGATTTTATCAAAATGTTTATGTTTATGTGTCATTAATATTTTAGTTCTAGAAAACTTGAAGTAACGTAGGTTTTCATTACACTGAATTCTAACTATTCTAAGTTTATTCTTAGTTTAGACAATTTTTGCTATATTGTATCTTATCTTATTTTTGTAGATGTTCCTAATTAGCAAGATCCTAAGCATCGTTTGTCTTATACTTGTTTTCTCACAATGTTTTTTTTCTGTATATCAGTCAATAGCTTTCCGCGGCGCGGTTTCACCCGCGTGTTTGCTTACTGCTCTGCTACCGTTGCCAGTAGCATGATAGCTGGGTTATCATACGCAAAAAGATTTTTTTTTAAATCCGACTGGTAGTTCCAGAGATAGCGCGTTCAAACAAGCAAACAAACAAACAAAAAAGAAAAAACTCTTCCGCGATAAATAAGGTTTGTATTTTGCTAGTTACACTGACATTATTTCTTGTATAAACGTCTGGTTTGGCGAATAAGCACTGTCGTGCGGCATAGACGAGTATTTGTGGCAACCGCAAATATTTATTTTTGGAGGTATGTGGCTAAAACTGTAGATACCATTCAAGATGATAATTAAATATTATTTTCAAATATATTTTTAAGACAACTTGCTTTAGGGAACAAGCCCTGAGTCGCGGAGAACTTTACGAACATACAATTAACAGACACAAAGTACACCCAGAAATATTTATGAATTACACAAAGTTCGTGTGGGGTCGAACCAACAACCACGTGCTCAGCAGTCACTTGTACTCCCACTACGCCACGGAGGCAGTCAAGCAATCCTCTGAAATTTTTCTCGGCATATTGTCTGAAACCTGAAACATACAACTATTATATACACACATTTGTCTACATATTTCGGGAATACACAAATACAACGTATATATGTATATGCCAGAAAAACACAGTCATTCGTACAAGTTCTATCCTACTATTAATCTCAGTGAGCATTAATTTTGGTGGCACATGGACTTTTCTTGTGAACCGCCGAAACAAATGACCAAGTGATTAGAGCTACGATTATTAGAAACATTAAGCCTTATTGATAAGATTATGTCGGTACTAAAGTAGGAATTAGTGTAGGAAGTAAATGTGGGCTCTGATGAATAGCTACACGTGTGTCGTGTTCAAGATTTACCTAGACACGGATAGCAAACAGTGTGATCTTAACGTGAAGCAGCTTGTATATAAAATTAGCTTTCCGCAGCGCGGTTTCTCCCGTGTCTTTGCTTCTGCTTCCGTCGCCAGTAGCGTGATATTACAAAGCCTATAACTTACCTCGGGAACTAGGCTATCCTACGCAAAAGAATTACTCAAATCCAACTGGTAGTTCTAGCAAACAAGTGTGAAGTTTAAAGTAACGCCAAAATGGTGAAAGATTACGGTGCCAATGAATATAGGGCCTAGACAAGTGCCATAAATGCTATTAAAATAGAAAAATTAAAAAATGTATGACATACGCTAACGCCAACATTGTCGTTAGCTTATGTCAATCCTATACATTTCTTAATCTATTCTATTATCATTTCCAATATTTCAAAGTGACAATTTTGACCGTGGCCACGGTGGAAGTAAATGAAAAGAGAAAATGTGTTGCACTTTATATAGGTATATCTTTCTACCTCTTCAATTCGATTCGATTAGAAAGAGACTTCTGCTATGTCATGTAAAAACATATAAATCTGCTGTTGCGTGTTATTATTACAAACATGTTCCGAGTAATGACACGACTACAAGGGAACTTCAATATAGAATATAAATCAGACCTGTGATTATTAAAAAAATGTATGCTACACGCTCGTCTGATATTATTGTGATTCAGTTTTTTTTATTTTGTGATGGTTCTGCACAATACGTGATGTTAACAGGCATACAATATAATAATATTCTACCACATTCACACAGCGCCATCTAGTCCTAAATTAAGCAATTATATTTGCTTGTGTTATGGGTACTAAACAACAACAATAGATCTGACCTACAATAATTACCGTCGTCTACGGAAATAGAAGCTGCGTAATCATTTATCATCATGTGAACCAGAAAAGAAGACAGAAATAGAATAAGAAACATAACTCTTTAGTTTGGACAAATGCTCCAAAAACTTTACCCTCCTTTAACAGTAGGGTCAAACACCGTGATTACAACAATCGTAACATCACTAAATAACCCACAAACAGAGGTTTTAGGAACCTATTTGAGGAACCCTAAAAGGGGAACGTGAAACATTCGCGTGCTAGTGGCACTAAAACAACCGTAACGTTGCCAATGAACATATTTAACGTCTATGCCTAAACATACTATGTCTATGTATACAATAGATTTGTTTTCAATTTATTATAAGGGCTAAGACCTCCTAGTGAATAAAAAGCAATATATCTTTACTTCCTATTCATTTCAGAATGATCTTTACATGAAGATCTTTATTAAAAACTCGCATTGACGATTTATAATTCAAAAGCAATTGATTCAATTTCGATTCATGTTGTTATATCGTTACTAGGCTACATACTACGTTTGGAGCAATACATTTTAATAAGAACTAACATTGCACTGTAGAAATCGCAACTCTAAAGGAAATATACTTCATCATCATCAATATTTCAGCCAAAAAACCTTTAGACATAGATTTAGATTTTTATTAGTGAGACGCACTAATTCACGTATAGTATATAATATATACCAACCTTTATTTTGATTTAACTGTTTTAATGGTACCAATATCCACATGAAACAAAATTTGGTAAATAAGAATTATAAAAGTTGCGAATCTAAGTATGTGTATTTTGCAACCTTGTATTTGTATCTTTGCAAAATTTACCATGACGCAGAACCTTAGTTTGTAAAAAAATAATTAATTTATACGACACCATTTAAAAAGCAAAAGTACCAAAATATAATAATTAGCTGTCAAATGTGATGTTATTCAACTTCTAGAAAATATGGTGAACTAACTCGATTTGATTTTACTTCTAGATAACAGATATTTGTTCTGTAAATGTTCTTTCAGATGTCATTTGTTGCTTTATATAACGTTTCATGAACTCAACTTAAATTGACAACTTCATTTAGTTCTGTGTAAGTTAATCAATATTCTGATGATTCAGAAACTGTTGACCGTTGTCAAGTTAAATACATAACTTTAAGCCTTTGTCTTCTAAAAGATTGGCAGAGCTATATGACACCCACGATTCTCTATGTTGGGTTCTACAAGGAGCGAACCTGTTGCCATTTATCGGGCAAAATTCCAATATTTAAAAAATTCTTGACGGAAAACCTTAATAGGTATCTACTTATAATTGTTATCCGACTTGGTGGTCGAATCCGAAACCTCTGCGTGGCAGACCAGTACCACAGAACCACGAGGCAGTCTAAATATATATAACTAGACGTCCACTTAGCTTCAGTATGAAAAGTTCCATTCAGTATCACAACAAACGCCTACATAAAATATGATTGCAATGAGGTCTACGAAATATTATTGCTATAATGCAAATTTACTTTTGCTGTCATCTGTATTGCAAATTTCAAAATATTGAATTTCTGGAAATTGAAAAAAATTGTTAAACATAATAAAATATAACCTATGTTACCTGCTCCATTTATTGATTTCTAAATGTGAAAGAATTTTTCCAATCGGTTACGTAGATTATTAGTTAAATCGTTGCAAACAACAAACAAATACATACATAATCAAATCTTTTCACTTTATAATACTGGTTTAGAAAGATTGAAACTGTTACAGAAATATTTCCCGTCTTTTTTTTCCACATTAATCATTGTTAATTGGGGTAAGGTATTTTATCTTCATTATTTATGTTCACAATAGATTGTTTTAATTCCGCAGCTTATAAATAATATTTTTCTAACGCCGGTTATATGTGTATAATTATATGACAATTGACACGTTCTTTTAATATTGCTTGAAAAGATTTATTAAAGAGTCTAGATTTACTTTCCTCTATCCTTTTCACACATCTAAACCACCTTAACATACTTATTTCAATTATAGTCACTTTAACATCATTCAATCCACATTCTTCTCGTATCACGCTATTCCTTACTCTATCTGACAGATTAATGCCACACATGCTTGTCAGTTCTCTTATCTATGCTGCATATATTCTGCTTTCATGATTTTTCTGCCAAACCCAAGATTCACTTCCATACATAAGTGTCGGCGCTAGTACTGCTTGTTCTATGGCTAGGTGAGTTTTGTTTGGTATTAATTCGCTAGCCATTACCAAATTTAAGGCGCCATTGACCTTATTACATCTTTCACTCTTCTTTTAATATATCCTTCACATTTTCCATCTCTTGTAAACACTGAACCTAAATAAACTTTCTCCACTCTTTTATCTGCAACCATTATCTCACACTCTGTCATAGCTTCATCCCTCTCAATTACCATCACTTTAGTATTACTAACATTTACTTTTATGTCCTTTCATTCCAAGGTATAATTCATAACAGTAACTATTTTTTGCATTTCATATGTCGAAGATGCAAGAAGTACTTGATCGTCGGCATAAGTATAAAAGGGTTTTAAACAACGAATTATTCATCCGTAATTCGCAATCAAACATTCAGACAACTATCTATGTATAAGTTGAACATCAATGGAGACGCGACGCGATAATATGTTAAACGCAGTAAAATATGTTACCCGCTGAATTTTTTGATTTCTAAAGGTGAAAGAATTTTTAGTTATATCATTGCAAACAAACAAACATACAAAATCTTTTCTCTTTTTAATATTACTTTAGATTACATTTTAATATTTGAAACATTGTTTTAGCTAGGAATTTGAATTTCTATCCTCTAGACTACATCGGTGGTTGAATGGCACTACATACGGACTGCTACATAAGGTCTTAGATACGGTCCTGGGTTGTGTAAAGCAATAATGCGTGTTTGATTTAAGCCCTCTTATGACTCTAGCTGAAACGTGCGTTTTATGCACATTTGAAGAAAAATGGCGTGATTTTAGGTTTTGTAGGTTTCTATTCACTTTTTTGAAATTTGAATAAAATTTACTACGTTATTTGAATCTCTAAATAACAAAAAATAAAATTCAGCTCTTTAGAAAAGGAAAAAAATATTGAAAGGCAACTCGGTACCTATTGGACTCAGGGGCCGTGCATAAAGCATGTGGTTCGGTCTATTGATCAATAATTCATGTAAAAATACAGGCGCAAATTCTCGCTTATATTTACAAACGAAATTTAAATAAAATTTGTTGGTAAAAAATAATTTTTTTGATTGGCTAACGAGTTTATTGTATAATTATGAATCAGTCAACCTAGATCACAGATCGGTCAGTTTTAGTCTCGATACTAAATAGAAGACCTACTTTCGATACCCTTTTAGCACTTGTGAGGTCACTAGCAAAGTGGATGTTTCGTTCAATCTGTTTTTCGTCAACTTCTTCTAAACCACTTTACTATCCTACAGTTTTATTTATAAAAAAGAAATAGAATTATGCAAAATTACTGTTCGTTCAAGATCTTTTTGCTATTTATACTATTATATAAGTGTGTTTGTTTGAACGTGCTAATCTCTATCACTACCAGTCGGATTTAAATAATGATTTTGCATATGATAGCCCAGTTCTTGAGTAAGGCTATAAAACATCACGATACTGGTGACGGGGGCAGAGCAGTAACCAAAGACGCGGGTGAAATCGCGCTGAGGCAGGCTAGACTATAAGAATTTATTGAAGATATTTCTACTATAATCTTATAAAAATATTTAAATAGAATTAATTTATTATTGTACAATACCACAGATAAGATAATAACAATACTATACTCAAATTGTCTAATTTATACGAGGTCCTTCACAGCGCGTTTAAAATAAGCTGGATCAAACTAAACTATCAAAAACCTTTATTGACCACTTTGATAATTAAATCCTACCGATTTAATTCGGCATCAATACAGATTAACGGTTATTGCTCCCATGGCAATACAGTCACGCACACCCAAAAATTATTACCAAAGAAATATCGTTGTGTTTTAGCTAAAAATGGTTATTGAATTAATTTGCCTAATGTCTAAGCTTAAAGCTAAATAAAGCTATTTTTAAACCACAATCAATAAGTTATATAGGGTTGGCTGGGTAAGAAAGTAGTCGAACTTTTTGCGTAAAACCCTCGAAACTAGAAAAGAAAAATTATTCTGTTAAAAATAGTTTTACTTGCACCTAGTAGGAGAATTTAAGTCCTGGGGGTCGCCTTTGCCCAGCAGTGGGATAGTTTAGACTGACAGCAACTGTAACTTGTTTTATTACAATTAATGACAACTTTTTGCAACGTAAGTATAAGGGACCTGGGGGTTCTCTTCGACTTACTTTTCACGCTCACTTTGATTACCTTGTCTTGAAGTCTACCCAGCTTCTTGGTTTTATAACACGATCTACTAAACATTTTAAAGACCAACGTACTTTTATTCATCTGTTCTATAGTAAGATCGATACTAGAATACGGCTTAGTAATCTAGTCTCCATTTTATGAGGTTCATAACAACAGCATCGAAAGAGTACAAAAAAAGTTTTTAAATATTCTTTTTTACAGATTACACCTAGGTCGACAGTACAGGTCTTATGCTAGCAAATTGTATAAGTTTAAACTAGCCTCTCTCTACTCTCGTGGTCAATATAGCGAGCTATTCTACTTATATAAAATCATTCATTCACTCATAGACTGCCCTGATTTACTCTCCTCTCTTAACTTCATCACCCATTATAAACCTCGCATTCCCTCCCCAAGATTATTTGCTCTACAAGTTTACAAGAATAATACCTCTTTCTATAACCCTGTAACCAAAATGTGCCGATTATACAATGACATGGTGTCTTGACATTCTACTATAGATATATTTAATAGTAGTCTCAGTAAATTCAAAAGTCAAATAAGACGTGTTACATGTATCAGCAGTTCCAATTAGGACATAATATAATATTTTTGTATTATCACAACTAGGTTATTTTATATTTGGAGCATCTGTGCACACATATGTAGAGTTACAAACTAGCTTTCTATTTCATATATTTATTGTGTTTATTTATGTTTGTATCTTGTTTTGTGAGCCTATAAATCAATAAATAAACTATTTGCACCTACTTCGTTCATCTCGGTATCATTGTAGTTAATTGGTAGAGAAATGTTCTTCTGTGCATGAATTGTTATAAATAAATACAAGTCGGTAACCTGTGGCTTTGGGCAACCGATCAGTCAAGATAAAGGTAAGGTTAAATTGGGTGATGTCTATGTCCAGCAGTGGACGTCTTTCAGCTAATAATAAATAAAGAAGGTGCCTACACAACACACACGCTACTGCTTAGCATCAAGAGTTATGGGTACTATTATGTTGATTGATGTAAGTAAGTAGACACGTTTACCTACATACGACTTGTAAATATATACTAGTAGGTACATTTACATTTGATTTCGTATCAATTTGAAACATCAATCGACTTACCATAGTCAAAGTAAAACGAGCAATAACTTTATTATAAAAAACGACTCAGTAAAGCTTCTAACAAACTTTGTAGCGAATCAAAAATACCTACTTACCTACATAATAATAGGTACATCAATTTAAAAAATTTTTATATTTTATTATTTTTAATTGAATAAACAATGGAGGCCTAGCATGTGTCACATAGTTTCAAGTCGAGTATTTATGTTTGTAAATGAAAATTGCAATAGTTATAGTACTATAAGTAATCATATTTTATAATAATAATAACACAACTACAATTCGGTTTTATGATTCGGATAAATCTACTTAGATATTTTTTTTATAAAAACATATTGTGCTATAGAAACGATAGACTTATTTTGCTGTCAACAGACTTGGGAGACAAGAAGGAGACTTATTTGAAGCACTCTATAGATTGCACAGTCAGTATAATCGTAAACTCAGACGCTAAGTCCACTGAGTTTACAACTGTGTAGAAACGTCGCTTTGATGGTAGACTTCTAACGCTTTTACCACGGAGAGTATTCTGAGTAAGTGTTTAAATTTATATTTGCTTAAAGGTGAAAATAAACTTAAAGATTGAAGTTAAATTTAAAGCACCTAGAACAGGATAATGTTATGTGGTAACCGCTTTTTATAGGCCTTAAAAGCACTGCTTTATAAACTAAAACCAACTGCACAAACACAACACAACAAATACAAGCAACTGCCAATCAATAGCTTTTTAAAAAAAAACCGTTTGACAGTAAGTTTGCAAAATACTCATCGTTACTCTCTAATAGATATAAATATTACATTCGTATATAACCGACGAAATTGGAACCAAAAAATGATTGGTATAATGAGGCTTTATGACACCTCTGACCCTTTCAGGAGATAAAAGCGTCGGATTATTTTACCCAATAGTCATAATGCTGGCATATGACGTCAGTATTTTCAAGCACACTGGGTTCGGTCAAGCACGAATAACAGAGAATGGGCCTAATCTAAGATTAGCGGTGGATTAGCTTGATAATGGAGGGTGTGTGAATGGTACGTTTAGTTAGATTGGGGATAAATTTAGGGGACTTATTCTTTATTTTACTATAATAGTATATGATATCAAAACTGCAAGATATTAACGAGAAAAATAAACTCATATATATATAAAAATAAACGCGTTTTTATGGAGGCGAAAGGTTGTGGAGCAACGGGCGCAACACCTGGGAACACCAAGCACACTCCGAGAGGCCTGCAGCAGACCCGGCAAACTGGTCGCTTTCTGGAAGGAGCTTGGATGGTTGCAGTAGGGCAGTGGGTACACAAACCACACCATCACGCAAAAAGGCCCAACTACGAAGGGACCACATGCGGAAAACGAGCCCGCGAAAAGAAGAAGAGGAAGAAGAAGATGGAGGCGAAAATATCTGCTTTTCTTTTTTATTTTGTCTGTAAATTATGTGTCATGGCGGACATACATACAATTCAGAATCTTCCAAATTATAATAACTACGTTAGGAAGAAAGGTAGGTTAGACAAAGAACGACAGTTATTAATTCTATTTGTCAGAGGCGTACGCGAAATTACATGGCACATGTTCAAATTACCACAGAGTTAAACACGTTTGACGTCTGGTTATTTTGTTGCCAGGTGAATAAATCTTTTGTTTTCTTAGGCGATGGTTAAAATATATTTTCTTGCATATTACTAGGTTTATAAGATTTTCAATTCATCAATATGAATATTGCTGCTTTGCTACATTATTAGTTTCTGTACTATACTATACATTCTGTGAATGAACCATGGTCCCTTATTCCCTTGATCTCTTTCCTCATTTCTTCCTTCTTTCATAGTCTGTAACGACTTGGTTGTGTTTTCTAAGCATTATTTCTACAATACTTAGACAACACAGCCATATCCATAGGTTACTTTAACCACCTACTATCATTTTGTTTTTTTGTCGCATAATGTATAAAACTTTTAGTACTTACATATATTCATGCCTGTCTCTCATTATTGGGGTAAGCATACAGAACAACTTTTGCTACGATCCGAACATACCTATTTTGCCTCTTCAACATTAATTATTCTTACGTCGGTTACGGGTGCTTGTAATTTTGCCCTTTGTCAATTTATATATAAATTATGTTTCGCATAAAACTATTACGTACAACTTCGTACTAAATATTTAATATTTTACGTCATATTACCGTCAAATGTGAATACGATTTGAAATAGTCGTTTGTATTCTTAGAATATCGCTATCTGAAGTAGTTTTGAGTGCTATTGGAGTTGGAAGTGCTTTCGTAAAGCACTTACAACTCCATTTTGCTTCCAATCTGTTGGGATGACTGCCAGTATTGTTGAAGTTGTTTAAATATCCTTTTGTCTATGTACAAAAGCTATCACGTGCTCAACTATAATCTTCTTCAAATAAATAACTTTTAAACTTAAAATCGTTGAAATGAACCTTAGATCATTATACCAGATCTTAATCTTAACTAACTACCAATTATAATAGTAATAATAATAATAATAATAATATGTGGACACTATCACACACTGTCGTCTAGTCCCAAGCTAAGCAGAGCTTGTTTTATGGGTACTAGATAATTGAAATATAATACATATACATACTTATTTTTTTTTTGTAAATACATACTTATAATACATAGGAAACACCCAGACTAAAGACAAATACAAATGTTCATCACACAAATATTTGCCTTCCGCGGGAATCGAACCCACGACACCCGGCGTCGCAGTCAGTTACACTAACCACTAGACCAACGGTGCAGTCAATTGTAGTGATTCCCGAACGCAATGATATGTCCTTCCTCAAACGAAGTTTAAAGAGTGAATTAATTTTACGGTAGGCAGCGGCTTTGCGGATTCCTGGCATTGCAGAAGCTCATAAGCTGCAAGCATTATAACTGGCCTGTTGGTCTAGTGGTTAGTGATCCTGACTGCTAAGCCGGAAGTCGTGGGTTCGATTCCCACCCAGGACAAACCTTTGTGTGATGACCATGATTGTTTGCCCTGTGTCTGGGTGTAATTTATCTATAATATGTATGTATTTACACAAAAACATGTATATATGTAGTATATCAGTTGTTTAGTACCCTCACAAGCAAATATAATTGCTTAATTTGGGGCTAGATGGCGCTGTGTGAATTTGGTAGAATATTATTATATTATTATTATATTATAAGCGATAGTTACAATTTTTTGTCTCTTGTTCTTTGTTAGTGTAAGTGATGTTTGTTATTGAAATAGCTTTTAGTGTATATGTGACGAGACACGACATTTGTTTGAAAGTGTGCGTTGTCCTTTGGTATACTTATGTACCCCGTGCCCTAAAAGCGGCAGATAAATTTCATTATAAGATTCTAATTTAATGCTCAAAGAATTAAAGAAAAGTTCAATTATTGTCGCATCTTAAAAAAAGTATTAGTTACTTAACAAAGACCTGTAGTAATTAGATGTGGGATTAGTCAAAGGTTTTAAAGCTTCCCTTTCAATTAGGTGCTCGTTAATTTAACTTTTGACTACTAGGAACTCGCTTTGTTTTATCTCTTCAAATGTCGACTAAGTTCTTATTGGTAAGTGGAAAGTGACGATTCTACCGTTCACTAGTAAAGATTAAACAACTAAGTATTAGCGATACTTTTCGCAGGTGACTGATGAGTAAAATAAATCTAACATCTCTTATGTCGATATATTTTATCACTACTTTCTTTATTTTAAATAGCTTTTATAGTAAGAGAACTGCGCGTTTATCAGGAGCTCCACTTTGCTATTCCTTCATTAATAGGTGTAGTCAGTCACTTAATCTCCTTCATACGATGTTATTGCGTTAACTAATATAGGGTTTGCTTAGAGCTCACCATTAGATACTTGTATACTTATTTACTAACTTAAAGAGCACCTTACAACGGTGTAAAAAGACAAATAATAGCCCCACTACTGTACCTTTCGTTACCATTTCAACATACCTACATAAGATCAAATGCGCTAGTCAAAGCCATTTAGTTAGATTCTCGCCGAGGGAGTGCTAGTTTGTACAATTATTCAGAGCACTAGTTTTACTGTGATCTAAATAACGTTGTAGTATTTTATTTAGCTTTTTTGTTGAAGGTATACAAGTTGATCCGATTTATTTTTGTTCATTCACAAACGTTTGAATTTTTTATTTATACTGAAATAAATAAAGAACAATCAACACGGGGCTACGGCTTAAAATAAAGTTCTAATTTTAATTATATTTTTGTCTGTAGGTTATTGGATATCTTTTGATAATCGATTTCAGTGGTTCTTTTTCATTGAATGGAACGTTGAATATAGTTTTATTTTAATTACAAGTACATTATTATCTTTATATTGTTAAATAGCGCTGAATAGCTGTTGTGTTATCATTATTTTATTTATTCTAATTATTAAGGACAACTCCCGAATGAACTCCCTACAGCAAAAAAATCTTTTCCGTGTAAGAGTAGAGAACAATAAATCTTTCTGTAAGGGTAAAATATTAGTTTAGAATTTTAATTGTATTTTTACTAACTAAATATAAATAAAATAATATGTAAATATGTCAAAAAAACAACCTTGTTTTATACTTTGACCACACTTTATGGATTACACGAAGTAGAATCGACGCATTACGCAGTCGGATGAACTGACTGCCTACGTGCCACCGAAGCAACAAACCAGTCTTCATAATTTTATATCCATAGTTTTTTAATAGAATCGTATCTCCCGGCAATTATCTTAATAATATTTCTTGCCTTGAAAGCAAAAGTGATATGTAACTAACTAAATTAATAAGAAAACACCTGTTTAAAATTAATTTAACTATACATAACACTGCCTACGTCATAAATTATACTTGAAACTTTTCGACCACAGATTTAAACCGATATATTATATCTTCACGCCATTTTTCGCTAAAAGTAGGCAGAGTTGTGCAACATGTTTTATCAGATATGTTAGGTCCTATGTAACAGGGGGCGAACGTCTTGTTATTTATTGGGCACAATACAGACGCCGAGCTAAAACTGAGAATTTCTCGACAACAAAATGCAATTATTCAATTCTAGGATCGAGTCTGAAATCTCTGTGTGATAATCCGTACAACACAACACAACACAATCAGGCTATCGCAGTTATCCATAAACAGTGATTGAATCCTAGAAGCAATCCTTTCAGTCTAAATTTAAACCACTAAAGCTATATTTTAAATCTATACTAATATTTATATAACTACAGGGTTTGTCTGTTTGAACATAAATAATTTTATAAATATTTATCAAATTTTGAATAGTGTATTTACGGTAGTGTGTGGACTAACCAGCGTGGATCTCCATGCTGGTTTCAGCATGAATGGGCCGGATCGTCCGGTAAAAGTACTAACCCTCTCATAGAAGATTGACGTAAGAGTAGTAGTATCTATACTACTGCGTTTCGTTTGGTTAGTGAGAGCGCCGGAGGCCCAATTTCCCCCCTTACCTCTTTTTTCACCTCCCTCATTCCCTTTCCTTAACACCATTCCCGGCCGCCATAGTGGAGGCCACCATACCAGCAGTTTAAGACGATGGCTTTTTAGTGCCAACCACTTCTGGACTCCACTGACTGCTTACCATCAGGCGGAGTGGAGTCACTTTGGTGACTTTTGGTAGGCTAATATAAAAAAAATGTCATATAGACAATCCAATTCTTGAGGAATATTAAAATTTATTTAACTACACGCTAGCACATACAGGACCGGAGTAGTAGCCAAAGATGTAACTTAACTTAGCAAAGCATCAAAAAGCCATTACTAAAATCCTCTAATACAATTTTTATGGTATAAAAGAATAATACCGTAATTCAATATTAAAATCCTAAGTCTATTTTATTGAAATCGGTTTCGGGTCACTAGCTTAGAGTCTATTATAATAGAATACTATCGTTTGAAAAATTGTCGTAAGGTCTCTCACAGTATGTTATTTAAGCCGGGGAATAATTGACTTAGTTCATCTTTTCAGTCAGGGTATCAAGGTATTGCGTTCACAGTTTTTCTTCCACTTACCGCCAAATTAAACTTTTTTATATAAGTACTAAAATACAAGTTCTATTTGTTAATTCGTTGTAATTGCTACATCATTAAATATACAAATAATGGAATATATGGAATGCCATAGGTGCTCTATGCAAGATCTGATTTCTCTATACTTTTCCACACGTCGACTCCTACAAAAAGCAGGTTAAGAGCTTTTGTCAATAAAATTCTTTTGTCATATAAAATCCTTTTCAAAAACAAAAAGTAATTTGCCCCAAGCCTCTAAATAATTTACTCAAACAAAATCCGAGCTAAAAACTGACTTAACAATGTTTGTAAAAGAGAAAAAAATAACACGCACGTTGAGTTTCATCCGGCGGAACTTCCCGCGAGACCTTGTCTCGATCTTGTAGTAGATAATACAATGATACTTTACAAAGCCTTCAAGAGTTATGTTATACATTGTATTGTGTAGAAAGGTAAATGTAAGAAACAATAGAATGTATTAATAGCACAAAATATAATGAAAAAGGTATCTTTTTTGGTCCGCCAAAGGCATACATTATATAGACGATTGCAAGTCAGAATCTTGAGCTGGACATTACAGACTTTAATAGAATGATTAAATTTATGTGCACAGTACAACAATGCCTATAAGAATCTAGTTTTAACTATAAAGCCTGTACTATTTTCAAGTCTATGTATCTTCATAAATTGTACTTTAAGGCTTGCAACATTAGTATAATCATTCACTACAAGGTTAAAAACTCGTCGAAAAGTTAGCGCATCATTACATCGAAGTAGTTGTTCTTTACACTCACAAACATTAGTCCTAGTAAATCACTACAGTAGTATTGTTTTTCAATATTACTTTTGATAAATATGTTATGTCTTGTATTTATTTGAAAATTTATTATCAGAGTCACTGTTTACTTTGTGATGACAGCTGTCGCTGTCTACTCCAACATGAACTGAATAACCGTTTGGTGCACAAACGAGGTACCAGTGGTTTAAGGTTGTTAGATACCTGTGAATAATGTGTGATGAATATAGATACTTACAATAAATTTCTTGTTTATATACATAATTATCTAGAAACCAACTTATATTTTTTTTCAAATGTATTACCTTGCATCAAATAAATGTTTCTTTCTTTTGAAGAATTACTAGTGTTGCGTCGTAGTCGAAAATCTAGATGTATTTTTTATGACATACACTAGAGCTTGTTTGTACGCTAGCTTATATATGTAGTTGAAGCGGTAAGTTAAAACACTAGATTCTGTGTAATATTTATACAAATTTGCATGTACTGTTGCATCACTGAAAACAATAAAAAACTTAGGTAATAATGAACACAATCAAGCTTTATCTAAATTCACTAAACTATGAACGAAACTTGAAGCAATTCGCACCAAGGCGTAGCTTCAATCTTAAACCTTATCTGCCAATTAAACTACAATAAAAACGGGTCATCAATTCTAAAGTCCGCCTCTCTCAAGTTCTTAATAGCTTCAGATAAGAGTTTGGAACTCTTGATAAGCGTTCAAGCAAAATTGATGCTTATTATAATCATCTATATTGCTTTTATCGTTTGCGGTTAAAGTGAAATTTGTAATGTATGATAGAAATGTTCATTCGTTTAAAATTGGATGATGAGCTGTAGGTACTGATAAGCTACACGCACCTATTGGTCATTATTGAACGACATTCCTCTAAAAAGCCTCCATTTCAGAAGATAGCTCACGTTTCCCCAAGGTCTATTCTATGTCTGTACAAAATTTCATCAAAATTGGTTCAGTAGTTTAGGTGTGAAAGCGTAATAGACAGACAAACAGAGTTACTTTCGCATTTATACTATTGGTATGCATTATTGTATTTTTATTTACAGGCGTCTGTGTAAATCTATTTCGTTGTCGAGAAGCAAAACAAACTCTAGCCGAAGTATATGAGACTGAATGCGGCTTTGACATCTTTTTAAATAAATTCTGTATACTCACTCAGTTGTGACGTTGATGTTCATATTCACATAGAACTCAGTTCAGTGCGCTCGAAAGCATACGGTACGTATAAGAAGTATTTTACCAGCGATTAGTTGCATCTACCTATCTTAAGTTACTCCTCCACCGCGAATATTCACCTTAAATGTAACGATTCAAGATTCGATTTTGAATATTACGTTACAAAATGCCTCCTTGACTGCATTTGCTTGTAATGTGACATTCCAGATTCAAATATTTGTTACATTGTACCATAAAGTTGCGCATTTATTGCTCGGTTCACCTCCTTCACCAATGTAATGCTCGAATCTGTAACATTAAATTACAGGTAAATGATCGAGGTCAGAGAGCACCATTATTTACTCGTTCACAAGCTCTTACTTTCTGTAGTTCACCTCGTCAACCAATAATAACATCTCCTGTTACGACTTTCGTAAGTCGTAATTACACTCCACGTTGTTTTACCTTAGCCTTATTTATACCAATATAAATGCTCCAAACAAACACACGACCTGCCAAAAGTTTTACTCGCGGGCTCTGAATTTAATAAATTTTTCCTTAATTCGCATCTACATAGTTTCTTATTACGATTGGATCTCTCAAAATATTGGCAGCACCTAATTATTTAAATTAAAAAAAATTATATAAAAACAAAATAAGCTTATATACCATAAAAACTTATTAAAATAATGATTATGAACTAAAATACGTAACGTGGGCAGGGATGACTATTTACTTCCGTTAGTTTCTTGTTGACAGAAGACAATTTCAAGTCATCAATTAGGGTGTGGCGCAGCATGGGCAGACCCCTAACAAGGTGGACCGACGACCTCATAAGGGTGACGGGCAACCGATTTATGAGGGCAGCGAACGACCGGCCAATGTAGCGAAAATTGGGGTAGGCCTATGTCCAGCAGTGGACGTCTTTTGGCTGCTATGATGACGATGATGATGATGATGATGAATTATACTTAGGTGAAAGGTCTTCCATTCATAAAAATTCAAAATTCATCCGCAGTTTGAAATCAATAGAATCGTTCACGATTATCTATCATAGATTGAAAGCGCTTTGACTGGTGCCTGGACCTGCCGCCTCAGTGATGCCATCTCGTGGGCGCCATTTAAAAAAACCCTCATTAGATAATGGTTGATGATGAATATAACAGGGCACTACTACCAAAAATCGCAAGCCGCAAATGTAATGTGTTTTGGGCCACAGTACAATTTAATTTGTCATAAACGTAGACCACTAATATCAATGAATACCACACATGATAATATTATCCGGATTGAATTTCACATTACAAAATTTATATCAAGTCATGTTAAACAATATGTATTACGTTTTATAATCTATTCTGATTACAAATAGAACGGATTATAAATCAGGACTTTAATCCATAACAATTAATTAATCCAATTTGGAAGACAATGGGCTGTTCATTACCATGAGACTGGGCACAATGACGATAAATAAACTCGTTTTCCGTTAAACTGGATAAAAACCTCCATATTTTACAATTTACGCGTTTATCGCGGGCAATGTGTAGATTTGTATGTACCTGTTAGAACTAGCGATGCTGTTATCAATGACAAAACAAGTAATTTTAGTAGATATTATTGAAATATTCATAACCACTTTGTACAATAAGAATTTAAACGAGTCATGATGATCAACCCTCAATTTTGTTTGACATTTCCGAATACATAACCTTTAAGACTATAGCAAAAAAAAATTTACTCAATTTTAGCTTGACACTAAGTACCTTTACTGATTCCTTTGAAAAGATAAACAAAAGGCTGATTCTTATAGAGTTTTATCTATTTTCTTTGCCAACAAAAACTTCCAAAGCTGTTTTCTGACAACAAATCATGGAATGAGAATACAAACATTAAGATTTAAGTATAACATTATATAAATATATATATATATATCATCATCATCATATCAGCCAAAAGACGTCCACTGCTGGACATAGGCCTCCCCCAATTTTCGCCACATTATGTATGAATAAACATAATGTATTTAAAATTAAATTATAGCAATTCACCACTATTATATTAACGTACTCATTTCCAATGGTATGATAATAACACATTTTCTGTATTTACTCATATTTACATATATTCCAGTTTTATTAATATTCAAGCGGTGTAACATTATTATTTTAAGCACAAACTTATGTGGAACTATGACCTTTTGAAATATCGCTTTTCATTACCTATTTAAATATCATAACAGTTACTAGTTATAGATGTGAAAGTTCTCACTACGTAACAGTTCTACACATTTTACATTTTGTCTGTGTCAAATAAATGTATCTTCTTTCTTTCTTTTTTTTCTTTACACCAATAAACTAAGCCCTTACTATATCACAAAGAATTTCACAAACATTATATTTTCGGACGCAAAGATTTGTCCCTGATTGAAATCATTGACTAGTGTCATAACGAATAACGATAGCAACATCATAATCATCTTACATGAGCAGACAAACACTTGAATATTTACAATGTGCTTTAAACGTTTTATCTAATTCTTCACTGCCATCTCTATCATTATGTTAATACAGCATAACATCTGGCACACATTGGTGTATTACCACATTTGGCAGCCGTTGGCGATCGTAATTTGAGATTGCTGTCGTTCATTACGCTCATACAATCACATACTGCAAGCGTTGAGGTAAATCGGTTGCTCGGAAATTCAGGAAAATTAATGTTTGAAATTTTGGAGCAAGCTTAACTATTGCTATAGTTTTGGAGATTTTTTAATGATTCCTTTTTTATTTTTTTTGTTGCCAGACAGTGGCAGACGAGCAAACAGCTCACGTGATAGTAGGTGGTAACTGTCGCTCATAAGCGACTTAGAGTAAGGTAAGGGAAGGGAGTAGGGTAGGTGAAGGGATTGAGGAAAGTGGGGAAAAAGAGGGAGGGAAAATTGGGTCTTCGGCGCTCACATTCACCAAAAGAAACGCAATAGTACGGATACTACCCTTACGTCGATCTTCTATGAGAGAGTAGTACTTCCCCGGAACAGACAGTGGTGTGTAACGAGTATCGCTGTTATATTATCACCGCAATTTTAAGACCCAGATCTAACGAATTTATTGAAAGAATAACTTAAAAATGAAATTCTCGCAATTTTAAATCCAACATTCAACATTTCAGGGCTGTTATAATTATTATTTAAGAAAATTTGTATTCCAAAACACTTGTTGTTTAAATTAGATAATTTAAAACGAAATTCTACAATGTAACATCTCTTATCTTTATAAATATCTCGCAAATTATTGTCTCGTTTCTACGAATCATTTACACAACTCGAGTACCTTATAAAAAAGCCATTGAACTCCGAGGTACAATTGTTTTCCTCAACAACACAATAATTTCCACGACGGCACGTAAATCCGTGTCGTATTAATTTCCTTTTCGATTTCAAAAATCACGTACCATCAAATTAAATTTCTATACTCCGAATACGTGCCCCTTCTCATTCACAGTTGGATACTCTCAAACATAATAAATCATGACCTTTTTCCCCATACAAAGAATGCCAAACAAACATAGGCCTTATGCTTATAGCATAAGATTCTACAAAAATTCACGCGTCAGATATCGTTGAAGAAAATTAGTAGTTAGAGATAATTCTTTTTAAACTTACCGCACTCAAGAATGTCGGAATTAATTTTCCAGTATTTTTAGTACACAAAGACCTTTGTGAGCTAAGAAAATTTTATATTAAGGCTGTAAAAGGTGTATTACAAAGGCAAAGGAGAATTAATGATGAGAAAAAGAACCTTGATGATGATGAAGCTTATTTAGACAAAGGTGGATTTATAAGGTCAAACCCGGATTTATTAGGCACTAAAGAAAAATCTTTTTTTTATTTTCTATACATTTCCTGTATGATTTATCTGATTTAATTGAAAATATATAAGGTCACCAGAATGAATACTGGCATGCCGTATCAAACCTGAAATGAATATCACTAAAAACAATCATATATTAGGCAAGATTTAAATCATAACACACCACAAACAGTGTACCTACTAGATTGCGACATACATCAAGCTATATTATACTCGTATTATAAAGAAAAAGTACGAAATTTGTAAGCCTGTTTGTATGTAAAGGATGACCACCAAAAACACTGCTTCACATTTTTGAAAATATTTAATGACTTAGACTATAGAAATATATATTTTGTAAGGTTTAATCCAAACACAGTCAAAATCTCAAATGATAATAAATTAATTTAACATTCTTTACCTGAAATATACTTACAAATATATGCAGTCTTAAATCACCGAACAATTCTAAATAGTAAAACAAAGAGATTAAGTCTAGATTTCTATCTATTCATAAATATAAACTTATTAATCAATCATTTAAATAGAACTTTATTCAAACAATGCACCGAAGTGTTAATGTTCGTGACAAGGCTTACCCCCGTCATACTATAATATGGGTAAGTTGATGTGAACATGATCATAAGATGACGAGGATGCTTGTTGATATGAAGGATAATTAAGTAGAATAGTAGAACTTAAGTTTATGATGATGGGTCTAAGTTTCAAATCCCTTTAACAGTGAAATCTTAGGGGTTATCAAAATAAACGGTTCAGAATTTATATATACCTACATAAATTAGTTAATTAAAACTTAGAGCTCTTTTCCAGCGCATGTGTTGTCTGTCAATTTTTTCTTGTTTGTTAAGCGAAGTTTAAAAATCATCTTACGAAACTGCCATAGTGGGCCGTCATGCCAGCAGTATGCCATGATGGTTCGTGTATACTACCACTTGTGAAACTACAAATGTCGACAAAAATAAATTAAGTGAGGAAACAAAGTAGTTAAGTTTCCAGCAAAATCTATACAATACACAGAGTTAGTGTTTTATCTCTTCTTACCTACTTTTAAATAAAAAGACGAATAAATAGACCCATTCCGTCGGGTTACTCGCGTGAGCACTGGGATGACAATGACGACCGGACCGGCGCCGGCGCGGCTTGGTGCAGGGCCCGAGGTCGGACAAGAGACGATCGGACTAGTGACATGAACAACACGTCCACTGGATGTACGCTATATCTAAATACAAACTTTATAGACATGAAGCAATCCTATTAACATTATAAATGCGAAAGTTTGTATGTGTGTGTGTGTGTGTATATGTTACCACTCAGCGCCTAAACGGCTGAACCGATTTTGATGAAAATTGGTATGTAGATAGAGTCGATGCCGTAAACGGACATAGGCTACTTTTTATTCCCAAAATCGGTCTGGTTCCCAAAGGAAACAACAAACCATACTTTACGCGCGGGTGACACCGCGCCGCAGAAAGCTAGTATATCTCATATTGCTTCATGTCTGCACACATATGACACCTTAACAAAAACATGTTTGCTCTAAACTCGTTAATATTCATGTATCAGCGGATGTTTAACATATTAGATTAATATTATATGACAGTTTCCTCGTATCAACAAAACAAAGTCAATTTTGTGTCTTAATACAGTGATTATTATCAGGTAAATACAATACCTGTACAATACCCTTATGTTACGCCATAATCTGCTTGAAAGGTATCTTATTTAAGTAAAATATCTAAATCTGTACTTCCTTAGAGCTTTATAAAATTCCATAAACAAAAAGTTCAAAAATATGATGTTGGCATCAACGTGTGGTCTCCGCGATCTACAATAAATAGAAACACGCCGTGTCTTTTGTTGGGCATCGTATGAGGGCATTAAGGAAACAGTACAACAGCATTACATGCATATTAAATTATTACAACCACCTCCTAAATATGATGACTTCAACAGATCTTCAACAAACGTCTTTACTCCAAAAAAATTAAATCGACTCTAAATAAAGCATTAAACTTTAAAACAAACATTACACAAAAAGATAACCAGACTAGGAACAATTAGGTACTTCATAATAGATTACACTACAATTCATATTATTATACATTGATTTTTTATACCATAAAACATTCTATTGTTCAATAAGCTTTAACCCGTTATTGTACTAATGTCTACATCTATCTTTAATCATAAAGTCATTAGAGATAATGTTTGTATCATACAGTGTCATTTGTTTTATTGTTTCACTGTCATTGTGATTATCAATCTTAATACTAACCGTCTAATCAAAATCCACATATCTACATACTTAACAAATATTGAAAAAAGGGACTTAAAGAAAGAATCTTTTAGAAGCGGGTTTCCTGTAGCAAAACTTAAACAACAAAACTTGTGGAGAGGAATGCCCGTCTTGGAAAGCCGAGTGACGAAGACTTGTTGCTATTATAGGCATAGACTTGTCACCACCGTCTCTAATTGGAGTCATGTTGGAAGACAGCCATAAGTGGGATGCCGTGGTCTCTTTCTGCAAAGCAGTCATGCTCCGAAAAGAGGTGGCTGAGCAAGAGCGGGAGTGTGTCGATCCCAATAGTAGGCGCAGGCAACACCGGGGCGGCGGAACCGCGGGTCGCAGACCTGCAGGCGAACTCCAGCCACCGCAGGCCGTCCAGTAGCCGTACCAGAAGATAAACTTCACGCGGTTATCGGGAGGGATCTTCCTCCCCTCAAACGCGGACTGAGTCGGTGCGGCAGCTTAAGCTGTCATCCCGACACACCCCGGGGTCGTAGAGTCGGTCAGAAATTGGGTCGACTGACCGTATCCGTACAGCGGCCCCGGGGAAGACTGCAAGACTGTGTCTCGCAGTCTGCTGAGCCGATAGAGCACGAGTGTCATAACGGGATGGTCGTGAAAACCTTTCCCCGGGCAGCGTCTTCACTTGAGACGTAATGTAATGGGAGACAATGGAGGCAGCATCCTGTAACGCATTAGAGACAGGCCACCGAAGGGGTTTTAGTGGATGAAACCCCCACATACGACATCGAAGACCCAAAGTCGCCTTGGTATGCGAAGTAATTTTCCCTGCGACAAAGAAAGACTTTTTTGCTAACATTGGTGAGCCCCAAAATGTTTTGAAAGTGTCTGTTAGGAATTATCATTGTGCAATTACATCAACTTGCGGTCAAATCATTATACGAGTTGTCAGACAATGTTATTTTGCGATTGTCATTTTATGACCTGGTTGTTTGAAGACCAGATGGCCTAGACAATATTGATAAAATTAAACATTATAGAAATAATCGTTTGTTAGGTGGCAACTGCTACTTAAGTACGGTCCGCTACTTAAAGTACAAAATTAGGTACCTAAAGTACTAAATTTTAAAATAGTTACAGAAATTATCAAACATAATCTTTTTCTAGAACATTGTTTACCTGTCGTTTCTGGTTGTCATAGCAACACCTATTACAATCGTTTACTAGTAGTTACAAGCCTTAATAGTTTGATTACTGGTGTAACCAATGAATATCGATGTTGTCCAGTAATTGGTTGATGGAGGTCAAATTACAGTCGTTTTATGTAATACTAGTTTGTAATCCTTCTCTCTTGTACTCAGCAAAGTACAGAAGAGACGAGTAGAGGATCAATTAAAGGAATGTCCGCCCCGTATTACACTGTAGCACACTGTAGCCCGTATTACACTGATCCTGGGTCTTTAAAGCGAGGCGTGAAGAAGCTCACTAAGACGCTATAGTGGAGGCCATCATAGCAGTAGTTTGGCTTTTGTGTAAACATTAGATAAAGCCTTTAATCAAAAAACAAACTTAAGTACCTAGAATTAATACCTTTTTATTTTGTTACAATCTTGGACAACAGTCTTAGATAAGACCTAATTTATATCTTAGAATATCCTAGATAATCTTTTAGCAGATTATCTATATCAGATAACAGATAAGAAGAGGTCGTTAGATAAGAAATGGTAATCCTACTAAATTACAATGAACCCAAAGAGTATCCAATTTCAATGTTGGCACTGCTATTTGCAATAAATTCGAATTGTAATAGACTATTAGGTATTTACCAATAAAATTGCCATTTTATGTTTTGCTTTAAACTTTTATTTAGGAATTAATCGAATATTGGGATCGGTCTGTCTTCTTTCTACATTCATGACGATGAATTTTCTGCCATAGAAGTTCTAAGATAAATTTATGAACACAAAAGGTTATTACACCGTTTTATGGAAATTATATAGTTCCTGTAAAATAATTTACACAAATCGCAAAAACTAATGAAAGCAAGAAAGACAGTATGTTGAAAGTCGCATTGAGTCGTCGTCAAATTGTCTATAAATATTTGCAATTTTTAATATACACCATTGCAGTTGGGTCTCAAAAGACTGCAAAGTATAACGGGGTCATATATTACTATCTCAATGCACTCAAACGCAGCATCTACTCGTTAATGTGTAAAAAAAACCTTCAATAAAACACTTTATTATAATTTTAAAATATTGTTTTATAAGAAAAGTTTGAATTAAATCCATTTCAAAATTGGAACTTAAACTGAAACAAAAGTAAAACTCAAACAAAACAACAGAAAAGTTGTTAATAATGTCTGATTCGTATTGACCTACTTCATATAATCTTTGACGGACAAAGGTTCGACAGTTCCGCACATTGTCTCTCACTTCAAGGACTTAATACAAGTACCTAACAAAGACGTATTAGATTCACTGTCACAATTCTGACAGTTATTATTTGGAGTAGGACCTTTTTTAAAATTCAATGTTCCGTTATACTGAGATTTGTATCTATTCCGACACTGCGTTGATAACATACGAGCAATTTTCATGTCAAACTAAATAAACATACAAAAAATACATGAACCGATCAAATTGTGATGATGGGATTACCAGTGTCCAGCTTTGGACTTCTTTGTGCTGTAATGGATACAGATGAGAATGTGCCCATGTAGGAATAGGTATTATCACAATCCCTTTAACGAGAAGGTGTTACACAAAGCGACTTAAAATATATTTGAAAATGGTAAACACACAATTTGTTAATACGCCAAAAATATTAAAATAGAATTACACCTAAGACTAGCTTACCGCAGCGCAGTTTTACCCGCGTTACTGATCTGTTCCCGTCGCCAGTACCGTTATGTTATATAGCATATAACCTCCTTGAAAACTGGGCTATCAAACGCAAAAAGAGTTATTCAAATCTGACTGGTAGTTCCAAATATAAGCTCCTTCAAACAAACAAACTCTTCCTCTTTACATAATAGTATAGATTGGTACAACATCGTGTCAGAGTATATGTTTGCATGTATGTATATACAATTTTAAATGAAATCGTAAAGCTCAATCATTTTAACAAGACTATTCAAATCAAACACATTCTTAGTGATTTTGTTAATACACCTAAGTGATTCCAAGGAAGAGGCGATTGCGGTCTTTATATACTGAAGCTGTGCTTTCTCTGTATTTCATTCGCTGTCCAATGCCTTCGGTTACTCCAATTGATTACTTTGTCGCTACGATAATTCTTAGTGTGCACAATTTACTGAAAACTACATTTAATCTGAGTATTGACATGTTCCAAGAATGTTTTTGATACTATTTTTCTTTCATGATTTTGTTATCGAAGTGGTAATGTGTAAGAATGCTGTGCAAGATTTTGCGAAGTATTCCTCGAAACGCACAAACTAATAAACGCGCTAGTTCAAGGAATATTTTTGGTGCGTTTCATTTTGCGCGTTTCAATGTTGGTGCGCTGGTTTGATTCTTAAATGAAACAAAATATTGTCTGATTCACAGATTTTTGTTCCAACTTTATGTTTACCTACTTAGTTTTTCACGATGCATTGTAGTAGACTAAGTACAGCCAGTCTAATTATTTAATACGTAAGAATAACACGGTTATCATTCATTTAATTATTAAATTAGTTCTACCACTAGGCGACTAATTTTATAGTGTATAGGATTACGACTGCCGGTAAATTCTAGTTTGTTGAGACTTCAAAACCGAATAACTTTTATTAAATTTAAATATTATACCGATCCAACAACTTTTATTATTTATATATATCTATTTTAGTATTATTTCCTTCTTATTGTTTTATTACAATTTAGTTTATACGTTGACTACTAGCTACATAAATGTTTACAAAAAGTATTTAACAATTTCTGGGACAGTAAACGGTTATAGCCGTAATGACAACTAAAAATCTATTGTGTCTACAGTATTGTCCATTAAAGGGTTAAGTATGTTTAAGCGTATTCTAGAATCCATATCAAGAGCTAAATATATATATACTTTGTATAACCTGATTGAACGTGTATAAAACACCAGATTTCATAACATAATGATTGTATACATTAGTTTATACTAAGGAAAAACTCCCCGAGAAAAGACAATAATAAAATAATATTAAAATGTAACCAAAACATCGCGACCTTAACCATGTACAATTGGTTGCATTATCACTGAAAACTTTTTTATACTTGCAATAGTTTGAAGGACAGTAAAGAATTAAATAAAATCTAGCTACCTGTGGCGCAGTTTCATCCGACACTGGCGACAGCTAGTAGCGGGATGATACATAGCCTTCCTTAAGAACTAGGCTATCATACGCAAAAATATTTATTCAAATCCGACTGGTAGTTCTATAGATTAGCGCGTACAAACAAACAAACTCTCCCGTTTTATTTAATAGCATAGGCTTAAACGAATATAAAGAAAAGAAGGGGAATTTAAAGAGTCTTAAAACAATATTCAAAACCTAGAACTTTACCACATTTTCTCTTTGTTCTTTAATTTCGGTCTTTTAAGCGACGTTCGAAAATATATCTCACAAAGCCAGAGTGGGTGTCAAGCCAACAGCTTAGTACGATTGCATTTGAAATGGTTTCCTCCACTTCTAAACCTAACCGATTGCATGCAAGTAATGAAATTGAATATTTTATTAACTATAACCAAATCTAAAACAATCTAATATCGCCTTATCAAAATTACCAAAAAATATAAAAATAGGTAAGACATATACTACAAAAAATTTCAAAAGATATGAAAAAAAGTTAAGACATTACGTATTTATATAATATGGACACGCCAACAGTACACATATCCAAAATTGGAGAACAGAATACAGTATAACATAATAGTTCTTATATGTATACCCGTAAAAGGCATGCACAGCTTGCACCAAAATAGTAACATTATTAAAGTTATGAGTCTTTTTTTAAATAAGACAGAATAAGTTATTCTAAAAGGAATTTAAAATTAACAATAATAGCAAAATCTCAGTGCGAAAACCAACAACAATAGTGATGACGAAGATTATGCGAATGATTTCAATATTTTAGTTTTGGAGCTTATAACGAAAATGTGTTCTCATTCATTCTCTTCGACGCACTCCCTTTTATTTTATGTCAAATCAAGTTACATGCGTGTCATGTCTCCTTATTTAAAGGCTACGTTTGAAACCAAGCTTAAATTATTTAAAGCTCTGGTATGCAGAATAATCGGCGTATTTCATGTGTGATAAACTTTTGCTACGATGACATATTTCTAAGACAAACTTTACTAAATATTCAAAAACCAAGTTATTATTTTACTGTATCAAGAAACTAAAAACCATCTGGACTATTTTTAATTTTCACAGGAAACTTGTAATAAAGAACTTCTCTAGCAAAAAGTAATATCTTTGTCAGATTAAAATCGAAGATTAATTCCGCCGCTTTCGTCTCGTTGCTTCGAATACCCAAGAAATATTTGGGATATTTATCAGTATTTTATTTACAAATAGAGACTTAATTTTTACTGGAATTACTTCAGGCTATATAAATGTTTACAACGTAGTAATAGAATTTACACGCGGACACGCGTACTTAATATTATAAATGCAAAAGTTTGTGTGTATTTGTTACCACTCAACGATAGATTCGGTGCCGGAGACGGACTTATTTTATCCCGAAAATCGGTCTGGTTCCCGAGGAAGACAAAACATATTTTATGCGCGGGTAAAGCCGTGGGGCGCAGCTAGTACTACATAAAAGAAGGTACACTTCATCCTATGTACCGTAACTAAAGTATTTATTAATTATATATTTGTACAGTATTATTTTACTGCACAACTGTATAAATAAGCACTAAACCTCAACCAGAAAGCATTTCTTGCGTACTGAATACTTAATATCAACGTTAAGGCGCTCATAGCTCGTTGCACTCACTGATCGATAAACAATCAGCGGGTTAAGCAACTAAGAGCGCGGCTGGCCCATGGATGGGTGACGTGGAATATGGATTTGTGGAATTGAATTGTGGAAATGTGGAATTTGATTTGAGCGTTTCCGGGCTTTGAAAGGCGCGTTAAAAGTCGGTCCCGGCTGTTAGCATGTTGATAACAGTCCTTAGGTCAAGTCGGATGCCCGTATAATGAATAGTGGGCGACCTGAACAAATCCTGACAGTAGGTTGACCACTAACCACTTGATAAGAAGTAGATATTTCTGTGGTCACCATCCACCTGTAATTTTTTTGTGGGATATGTCTATAATTATTGTTCTAGTCTATATGCCGATGACGATTTATAAAAACACACTGTGCTTCCAAAAATCTTCAATGATTACTAATGCGTAAAACAACATACTAAACTAAAAACAGACACATCACTAAATCATATTTACTTGGTTAAACTGACACGACATAATGAATACATTGCCACAATCAATATGTTCTTATTATTCATGAGCAAGGTCAAACGATAGCTTATTTAGAAACTATAGAAGTATGAAGGTCATCTATCGTTTAGTTTATTAAAGGTAACGGATACACTTTTTGGGGACCTCTGTGTAGCAAACGTCTTTCGGCTGCAAGTATGAAGAACTTTGCTTTATTTATATTATTTATCACTTACAAGGTTTTCTTTAACAATTCGTCATCATCATATCAGACGCAATACTTCCACTGCTGGACACAGTCCTTCCCCAATTTTTACTATCTTGGCCTGTCGTGAACCGCTCTCATCTATCTGTTGCCAGGTTTATCAAGTCCACCTTGTGAGAGGTCTGCCTACGCTGCGGATTCCGGATCGTAGTCGCGACTATATAACCGTTCTTTTCTTTCATTTGACACGTTAGTCTGCACGCCAAGCGGATTTGTGACTACATACAATAAGGTGATATTTACTAAACGGGCACCGTTGCTGCGCGTCACTTAATATTTTCCTACAGTGGCTTTCTTTATTAAAAACCCGCATTTTATGCAATCGATTGATTCAGCCCCAGAACAAGGACAAAAGCAGTCCGTGTTTTGAGGGCTAAATGGCTTTAAAAATATGTTTATCAATGACAACCCGATTTTATGCAATCGACGGTTCAGCGCTAAATGACTTTTACAATATGTCTATTATTGACAGCGCTTCATCGCCAAATGAAAATTAAAGATTTTAAAGAATTTTGGATTAAAGTTTGTATATACGAAGCCTGTGTAAAGAAGATTTAAAGACACATAAAAAACAACTACTTTAGAATGATAAACTCTCCTCATACAAAAAAGAAAGTTGAGGTTCCTTCACGATGTTCTTCTTTATTGTAAGTAGTTACCAAGGTGAATTAAAAAACATCGATTACAAAACTTACTGCATAGAGGTATAACTTAAACACTGGGCCAATCAAAACTTGCCATTGAGCAACAAACTTTTCAACAAGGTTAAGTTACAATTAAAATAGAAATTCGACGAAATAGATCAATACATGAGATTAATTAATTGGACTCACACTTTTCTTCATTACTATTTTGATTGAAAGAAAATATTAACTTTAAAGGTTCGGAAAATGTCTTGAGCAATCATACTTCTTCTCTTCAAGTAAGGGATGTAATTTATCTAATTCTTAGTCAAGAAAGTGATATAAAATATGAAATGACATTTAGTATTTTTTAAATTAGTATATTATAAACTCTACGATTTGGTTAAGAGACCCGGCATTAAAACAAATACTTAATGCAGACCTCTCCAAAGTAAGAAATTTTTCTAGCACCCATGTATGTATATAATATGTACACTGGCTTCTTGCGGCGCGGTTTCACCCGTGTCTTTGCTTACTGCTCTTCTTCTGTCGTCAGAAGCGTGATGTTACATAGTCTATAACCTCAAGAACTGCGCTATCAAACACAAAAAGAATTTTTCAAATCCGACTGGTAGTTCCAGAGATTATCGCGTTCAAACAAACAAATAAACAAACAAACTCTTCCTCTTTATATGTACATAGGTCATGCACTGGTTAATGATAAGGCATGTCGTCACCGCAAGGCATGCAAAGCAGTATACAAATTTTATGCTTGATGTAGAATCTCGGAAAGCGTAGCTAAAAGTGAGTACGTACACAGACGGTCCCCCGGGACACGCGAGAACCAATCCCGCTTCGAGATTGCTATTTTTATATTTAATTTAAATAATGAATGTATCATAAATTAGATAGTATCTATACAACTGTAATAAGGCAAAAAAACGTAAATATTCATCATCCTTTAAGCTTATTATTTGACAGCTTATGTAATTTGGTTGTTCTTTCTTAGTGCGGTATTAAAGAGCGCCGGCAATACAATTATCTTCTCGGTTCTCTTCCTTTTCCCTTTTCCTTCCTCATCCCTCTTCTCTCCCTTCTCTCCAAATAGTCAGTAACGGTTTGTTTACCACTTACCATAAGGCTGGCCGTATACTTGTTTGCCACCAAAGTCGTAAAAAAAATATAAGGATGTAACTAAATGTACGTAGCAGTATCCTACATCCTATGTCGTGAAGTACTTTTCGCCGAGTGGTACTTAGTAATACATAAGCTAGGAGCCGTTACGTGAGTATGGCCCTCAAGTAAGCGCTATTTAAATATATGAAGAAGATTGTGTTATAGAACTCGGCACAGTGTAAGGAGTAAAGGCCGCGGCACACGCGACGTGATAATACGTCGGATGGAACGTGAACGGAGCGAGGACGTGACTGCCTCGTCGACCTGGCATATGCTGAACTGAAGACCTGGTTGCTCTGTCTTGTGAGTGCCACGTTCCCACCCTGTTTGTGTCTCATATGCTGAACTGGAGACCTGGTTGCTCTGTCTTGTCAGTGCCACGTTTCCACCCTGTTTGTGTCTCATATGCTGAACTGGAGACCTGGTTGCTCTGTCTTGTGAGTGCCACATTCCCACCCTGTTTGTGTCTCCGTGATTGATATGCTATTTCATATACATAATGTATGACACGATATTTTTAAAATTTCCCGTCCCTTCCCGACCGTAAAAAAACTCATCACGTATGCCGCAACTTTAATACTGCTCCAGAATCGATACGTAGTATGTAATACGAATGTGAGAAATAAAGAATTTATTTTACTGTGTAGGTACTTAATTTTTTTTTTTTTGTTCACAGGTACGTTAAGATTGGCTGCTAAAAACTGGCGTATGTACTCGTAGCTATATTTAAGTTTAATAAACATAAAAATGTATACGATAATACAAAGTTAGACTTTCCATGACACACAAAGGTTGGATTATGACTAGAATTTTATAAGTAGCGAAATTATATATTATGCCTAAATGAAATCATAAAGCTTCCAATGCAGATAGGATATTTCGTAATTGTGTCAAAAATATGACAGTTCACCCTCTATTACATCTAATGCAATAAAGCTAGTGAAATGAGGGTGTAACATTACTCTGCCTAACCCTTTCTGGGATAACAGCGTGATTTTATGTAGCTGTGTATATCTTAGCAAAGTAAAACAAAACCAACGACAGGATTCAGAGAACAAACTTTAGATAGAGATGTGACCAAGTATTTAAGTTTGATATTTACTAAAATTCGTCAAGTCCAACTCAAATACAACTTAATTTGTTACTTGGTCTAACTATGCACAAATAAGAGCCATATTTATTTATTTAAACTTAATGCACACAGATACATAGGCGGACTTAATGCTATAAGCATTCTCTACCAGTCAACCTTAGGTGGTGCAGAGATAAACGAAGTAGGTGCAGTAAATAAATCATGATATGAAAATATATTTAAAAAAAAAAGTATAGGTTGTAAAACAACATAAAAACATAATAAAATATATATACACTGATTAACAATTATTATGCATACATAACATATAATATATAAATACTACTACATACACTAAATATGTACAAAAATAAGACAATTAACGTGATAATTCCAACAGTTTCTCGAAGAGTACTACCCGTACTTTCAGCTTAAATGTTAACCGGTTAGTGGCCATCCTGATTTCTAGAGGTAGGTCATTCCAGAGAAGAACAGCCTGGATTACAAATGAGGAATGAATAAATTCAGTTGAATGGGAAGGACACGCAAGGAAAAGATTATTTGAAGACCGAAGGTTTCTGGCGTGAGTGGAGCACAAATACTGGAAGAAAAAGTTAGGTAAGTAGGAGGAGAAAGTGAGTTAAGAATATCATAAAGCGTAGTGAGAGCACGCAAGCTACGGCGTTGACGAATAGGTAACCAATGGAGTTCAGAACGATAAGTAGACACATGATCATACTTACGAAGATTAAAAATGAATCGAATGCAGTTATTGAGAAGACGGTCATATTTATTGAGTAAATCTGCATTCAGATCATAATTGCATACATCAATATAGTCAATTACAGGAAAGATTAAGTTCTGCACAAGCATAGTCTTCGTTTTAGAAGGAAGGAAGTTTTTCAGACGATAAAAGGCACGCAGGGTTCCAATAACTCTTTGGCTGACACTAGCAACTTGAGCTCTCCAATTAAGATTAGTGTCATCTAGCAAGCCAAGATCCTTAACAACTGGACTGTATGGTATGGGCAGATTGTTAAAAGAAAGCGGTGGTAGAATTTTACTATCAAATCTGCACATCATACGTTGGCTACCTACTATGATAGCTTGGCATTTGGCTGGATTCACAGACAAGCCAAACCGATTTGACCAATTGCTAATAGTTGTAAGGTCACTATTTAAGTCTGCAATAGCTTGCGATATGTTCATAACGCTTGTCTGTGAATACAACTGCAACTCGTCAGCATAAAGATGATACCCACTCTGAAGAATCGAGCATAAGAGATTAATAAAGATTGAGAATAGTAAAGGAGATAGTATGCCGCCTTGAGGAACGCCAGAGTTAAGATCACACTAAGAAGATGAAGTCTCATTGACACGGACCGCCTGCTGACGTCCCTGAAGATAAATTGAAAACCATTCCAGTGCACCAGGTGAGACCATGTTATATGAGAGGATAGACAAAAGGATTGGGTGACTGACGGTACTGAAGACGTTAGAAAAGTCAATTAATGTGACTTTGCCGTCCTCCATGCCGACTCTAATATCGCCTGTCACCTTTAGGAGAGCAGTAGTGGTACTGTATGCAGGACGAAAACCAGATTGGAGTGTACTCAGGAGATTGTTTTTATATATAAAATGTGAAAGCTGCTAATGCACGCAAACCTCAAGAATTTTAGAAACAAAGGGGAGGATTGAGATAGGTCTAAAGTGTTGAGGAAAAGAGGGATTACTAATTTTAGGAAGGGGTACAATAAAGGCTCTACGCCATAAAGAGGGAAAGGTATTACAAAATAAAGAGTAGTTGACTATGTGGAATAATGGTGGGATAATGTGGTCAAGAATAGAAAAAATCATGCAAATTATATCATACAAATTATATAATTATAAAAATTATATCATAGCAAAGAGGCGTAAGACGGAATAGTGTTTAGTATATTTTCCTTTACGCCTTATACTCCTGAGGTGTTTTTTTCACATGACTTTGGTGGCAAACAAGCATACCCACCTGATGGTAAGTGGCAACCGTAACCTATAGAGATGGCTGTGTTTTCCAAGCATTACGAAAGTAATAATGCTTAGAAAACACAACCACATCGTTGCCGACCACGGAAAAGGGGTGAGGAAGGAAAAGGGAAAAAGGATCAGGACCGAGGGGGTATTTGGGCTGCCGGCACTCTCACTCACTGAGCGAAACACATTAACATGAAAACTAATATTCTTACGTCGATCTTCTATGAAAGTGTAGTACTGCCCCGGTCAATCAAGCCTATTCATGCTGAAACCGGTGTGGATCTACTATCGTTAAACGGGTAGAATGAGGTATTTAACCACTAACGTTTTTCCATTTTATTTTGGATCCTATGTTGTTACAGAATAGGAGAAGGCGAGCCTAGGTATTCTGTTAGTTCTACCTTTTTTCATTGAGTACATTACCATAAAGGAGTACCGTTTCCATTTAACTTTGGTAATTTTTCTCCTTCAACGACTCTCCCCTCGGTAAAAACAAACCCATCTCATAATATACCATATGTAATCTACTTGTAGACAAATACTTTCTCTCATTTGAAATTCTATCTTTGTTGGGGGATGAAAGACTAATAAAACATGAATTAATTTTTCTTACGCGAGAGGTTAAAAACATTATCTATGTTTTATTTATTAGACAATTATTGTATTCATGTTTCAGGTTTTAATAACGGGTGGCGCAAAAGTAAAGACCCTATTTGGTTCAGCTATAACATTTTTTCTAAATTAGAAAACTAGATTTAGATTTTTTTAAATGTATATTTGTGCCATTAAATTTCGTACCATTAGGATTTAAAGATGATGTCTTTTAAATGGTGACCTCCAGAGTTGATACACATTTGAGCCCTATTTATGACATTTTGCATAACTTGCCGTAACACTTCCTGCGATATGTTCGTTATTTCTTGGTGCAATGTAACTTGGTTCTGGGGCACTGATAATCCGCGCATTATTCAAGAAACACCTCTACACCCACTAAAAGTTACTGTATGGTGTGGCATCTGTGTTGACAGAGTGATCGGACCCTATTTTTTCGAAGACGCTGGAGGCAATGCGATTACTGTCACTGGAGAACGCTACAGAACCATGTTACGTGAGTTTTTGATACCCAGTTTGGACGAATTGGGGCTGGAGCACATCTGGTTTCAACAAGACGGCGCTACGGCACACACAGCGCGCGACACTATGGACTTAGTGAGGGACGCTTTTCCAGGCCGAGTTATCTCTCGTTTTGGCGATTTGCCTTGGCCTGCAAGATCACCCGATCTGACCAGTCCAGACTTCTTTCTTTGGGGTTTTTTGAAATCTCGGGTGTATGTGAACAAGCCACAGACTCCCGCAGCTCTAAAAGAAAACATTCGTCAAGAAATAACGAACATATCGCAGGAAGTGTTACGGCAAGTTATGCAAAATGTCATAAATAGGGCTCAAATGTGTATCAACTCTGGAGGTCACCATTTAAAAGACATCATCTTTAAATCCTAATGGTACGAAATTTAATGGCACAAATATACATTTAAAAAAATCTAAATCTAGTTTTCTAATTTAGAAAAAATGTTATAGCTGAACCAAATAGGGTCTTTACTTTTGCGCCACCCGTTAGAATTGGTGAATTTTTATTTGTCTACAAGACTTGAAAATCTAAACTAGAGTCAGATATAACGAGACGAAATTTGTTGAGACAGACCTATGCATTTTAAATCAGTGGGGCGCAAATGAATAATTCTTTGCATTCTCTTAGACAGATAAAATAAAGTAATGCTCAAAGCTAGTATTATATACTGAGATCACCAATATTAATCTGTTTTAAATTAATTTTAGTGTGGTTTTTGGTTTAGAAAATGGAATCATTTCTACTCGTGGGTGTCTTTTAAGAAAGTAAGTGTTGCTTGTGTACTAAAAGCATAGCGCATTGTATGGCCGCAACGCACCGCATGTATTAATACATGCGGTTGCATCAAAGAAAGAAATATTTATTGCTACAAATATAGCTACAATATGAAACAAATTATATAACCAAACATAAATGAAAGCAATTAAAATTAATACATAATAATGCATACATATATTATTTTATATTTGTAGCAACCAGGTCTCCAGTTCAGCATATGCTAGGTCACAGGGACCTGACAAAGCATATAGTACTCGTAGTATAGGTGACTGGGAAAGTTGGTAGAGGTCGCCCTATACGAACATACGCTGATTAAATAGGTGATGTGTTGACAAAGGGCACAATTACAAGCACCCGTAACCGACGTGTGTATGAAAAGATTAATGAATGTTGAAGAGGCAAAGGAGATATGTTTGGATCGCGATAAATATAATCTCTGCTTACCCCATTAATGGTAGACAAGCGTGAAGCTATTTATGTTTGTATGTAGTATAGCAGTGTGTTAATGGTTCATAAAAATGTTTATAAATAAATAAAATGTACTAAAGTGATTTAGGAGGATTTTTGTTATGCGATGCGGCGCGGCCCTTCGTAATTCAATTACCTAGGATAAAAACTCTTTAAAAGAGGCCAATGTCATAAAGTAGCATATTTCAGGTTAATGATATGAGATAATAAATAATAATCTTTATATCATCCTTTATAATATTAGCACTTTATCAATACGTATCAAAGTGGTATCAATTTCCCCTTCTATAACCATTTGTAATATTTTTCGTTATCGCCATCTCTGCCACTTATACGTTTGTTAATACTGCTGTCTTTATCACATATTCTTACGGTCGTAACCTTTGCAGTTTATAGGAAATTTGATTTGAAAGGGACATTGACGGTAGGTGTAATGAACTGAAAGACAATGGTTATCGCTAAACTTTTAACATTCTAGATAAGCAGTAACTTTGTATTATAGTCTTCTTATTTTGGAGAAGTATGACAATATCTTGGTATTATATGGACGCCGTTTTAAAACAAAGCTGTTATAATAATATCGTTATTAATGATATTGTTCACAAGCATAATTATATCATATCACGTCTTCGTGCATTATATCACACTGCAAGGTTGAGGCAATACAGAGAAGGCATGAACATAGACTATTAGGCCTGGCTCGAAACAGATTGGCTAAATCGGACTTACTTTTTCAGCGCTTAGGTTTCCTCACAATTATTTCATTCATCGTAAGTCAATAATAGAAAAGAAACCTTTGACTTCGGAAAAGACGATTCAAAACCTTGTTGTAGAGAAGACTGTCTGAGGTACCATATTCATTAGGCTATCACAATTATTCACAATACGTTGTACTAATTAATGAGCAATCGTAAAAAAATATATATTAAAATTATACGAACCACCCAAATATCGCCGAAGCAAAGCAAAATTAGAAAGTATTCTAATTTCGATTAAATTCAACCTTTTATAAAAACTAGTATAATCCACAACGTCTACTTTTCTATTTCCTTTTAGTCACGTTGTATCTTTTCGATATAATAAAAATTCCGTCACACTACATTGATACCTATCGTTCTAAATCACGATTGACAACTGTATTACATGGAACCTTTGTCCGACATACAATAGGCCCCTTAATTTAATTGTTGCCCCCTATATCATTTGCCTAAAGTCCACTTTGTAGATAGGGGCGACTAAATATATTGCACAATTTATTGAAGGTTTTGGGAGCATATTGATTGGTTTATATTTGGTAGTTTCGTACCGTGTTGTTTCTCCTCATGTTATACCGTGAGTGTCTTATGTAGCTACTAATAGTTGCTTTTTATATCTGATTTTTATTTGAAAAACCCGGTTGTATGCAATGAATCGTTCAGCGCTGAATCGCTTTTACAAATGTCAATGTCTATTATTGACAGTACTTTAGCGCCGAACGATAAATCGGGATTTTTAAGAATCTGGGATTAAAATTTGTTTATAAAGACAACTGTAACGGTACACTATAGCAACGGGAAAGAGCCTCAACACGTCCACTGTTGGATATAGGTCTCTTCAAGTATCGCTTTTTAAGCCGAATCGTAGCTCGCGTCCATTGGTTCCACCCACCTTTGTGATGAACTCGTTATCAATAGTGGTGTCTATGGCAAACTTTTTCCTTTGTGAAAGACTTACGTTTTCTGAAATATGGTTAAGAGAGTTTTTCACTTGCTCCAGCTTATTCTTACTGAAATTAGCAAGAAGTCTACAACAAAAAATATATATTTTAACTAGCTTCACCCTACAGCTTTGCACGCACTTATATATGTTTTGTTTTATCCCTCGGAAACCAGATTGATTTTCGGGATAAAAGTAGTCTATGTTCGTCTCCGGTACCGATTCTATCTACATACCAATTTTATCGAAATCGGTTCAGCCGTTTAGGCACTGGCACTGGACAAACACGCACACACATACACACACACAAAATTTCGCGTTTATATTAATAGAATTTAAACAGTTTGAGCAAAAAATGTTTGTTAAAAGTGTTGACAGCCTCTGTTAAAATAGTTTTCAATATTTTTGCCATTATTTATCCATATTGACGGGGCTTTGCCAATTTAATATCAGTTTAATTTTTATCAATAAATTGATGAAGTTATGTTTAAGTGTCAGTTTTAAACTTAAATGAAATTTTAATAAAATTGTAATTAAGTTTAAGAATATTTATTAAATTACGACAAAGTACCACAATTTAATCATTGCACTTAAGCCCTTTATTGAAATGTTTGACTCTTATTTAAATTCGTAATTTCAAACTCTTATCTATTTCTTTGGTATTATTTATTATAGCAATAAGTATTTAATTTTTTATAATTGCAAACCAAAATTGGTTTTGCTTATTGGTGTGCTACTTGATTAAAGTTTAAATCAAATTTTATAATTATAATAATGTTGACTCTATACATATATAGATTTTGGATTGAACTTGTATTTGTACCTTAAGAAACATGACCTCTTTCATTCTCTGCTGTAACTTATCTTTGTCTCATTTTTGTCCGACTGCCTAGGTCAAGGAGGGTAATGTTTTTCGATCGAATATGAGTTGTCAATAGATTCTTATTAATTGTAGGTATAACATAGGGTATTATAATAATGCAATGTAGCGTCAGCACGAAAAAAATACTTTCTTTCTTTTTAGTTGGTTTTAGGCAGGCGGGCACAAAGTAAATCTAAACATTTTTAGACGTCATAAACTTTAACCTCATGCAGAAATGAAATGAAATGAAATGAAATATATGTTTATTCATATAGGTTAATTAAATTAACACTTATGAACGTCAAAGTTTACAAAATGTCAGCAAATTAACCTACAGCCAGTTCGCTGACCAAGTAGAGCCATGAGAAGAACTGGCAAGAAACTCAGGCCACTCTTTTTAATCGCCAGGTTATTACAATTTTTGTAAGTTACAGTTTCAAGTAGCATGCAAAGTGACGCAGGCAATACACTTAACTCTATAGATACTTAATTACTTACAGCTTTCTATGTTGTAAAGAAAAATTAAAAAGTAAAATGTGTGCTTTACAGGCTGCCTCAATTTGCATATTGCTAAAAAAAGGTAGGTAAGGTAAGGTAAGGTAAGGCAACATGTGAACTGTGATAAATGTTTCTAGTCAGAAATTAAACCAACAACCTCAAAAGTAAAGGAATCAGACTAACTTATTAGACGTACTAAGCAATAATAAACATACAACTTACTATTCTATTACAATAAATATATAACTTACATCAGCTTACGATAAGTCCTTTCCGAACTTCGACAATAATATTAGTAGCAGCTCATTGAATCTGTAATGAACATCACATTAATAGTATTAAGTTGCTTTAAATGGTGAAAGTTTATATTGTTTTACTTCATTATTATAAAAACTGAGAACCTAATAATTAATGATTTATCAGTAATTAACTAATTTGAGTATACTTGCAGTTCAACAAATTGAATAATAGTTCTCATTACTATACATCTATATATATAAAAATGAATCCCTATTTCCCTTAGTCATGGCATCACGCGTGAACGGCTAGATCAATTTCGTTAATTCTTTTTTTGTTGTGTTTGTTATGTCAGGAGAAGGTTCTTATGAAAGAAAACTAAGAAAATTGCGCGGTGATTTTTTTTTTATATTAGACTTCAAAGTGACTCCACCCCGCCGGATGGTAAGCAGTCAGTGGAATCTAGAAGTGGTGGCCACCATACCATCGTCTTAAACTACTGGTATGGTGGCCTCCACTATGGCGGCTGGGAATGGGGTTTGGGGAAGGGAATGAGGGAGGTGAGGAAAGGGAGGAAATTGGGCCTCCGGCGCTCTCACTCACCGAGCGAAACGCAGTAGTACGGAAACTATTACTCTTACGTCGATCTTCTATGAGAGGGTAGTACTTCCGCGGACGATACGGCCCATTCATGCTTTCATTCATGCATGGATCTACTACGTGATTTAGAAAGTTTGAGAATACTTAACCACCATATTAAATTAAAACTTCTAAACCGATTTCGATGAAAATTGTTATGTAGACAGATTTGGTTTCGGGGCATAGGCTACTTTTTATCCCGAAAATCGCTCTGATTCCCGAGTTACATTAATTAAACACATAGCAATTTTCGGGCGGGCGAAACCGCAGGGCGCAGCTAGTATATATATATTATAGTGATAATATCTCAACAACTATACACAACGCCATCTAGACTCAAAGTAAGCATATATAAGCTTGTGTTATGGGTTCTAGAATGCGTATATACATACTTAAATACTTTTTTTTAATAATTCACCATTCAATCTTTGTCCTGCACTCTCTCCATGACAATATTATGTACCGAACATTGTCTTTGTTTGACCAATTAACGAGGCAGTCAACATTGTATCTAATTAAATGCAATGCTAATTGCTATGTGAAGGACCAATATGACACGGAGTTGATATAATATAACTATGTTTCTACTTTATGCTGTTTATATAATATGGATTATTTTGGCTACCTGCACCACGCACTAATAGTAGCGGTAGGGTAACTCTGTAGGTTAATTAGCTGACATTTTGTATTTTTTAATATTCATAAGTGTTAATTCAATTAACCTAAATGAATAAGCATCTTTTGATTTGATTTGAATACAAAATAAATTTAAATCTTGTTTGTATTCTGTATATTAATTTCTTCTGTATTCGTGCCTACGTGAGATATGATGATACTCCGAATGTCTTTTGCTACAGCAAAAGTACGTAAATATCACTATATTAAGTCTGAAGATGTCCATTTTTCTACACTACCTACTATGTATATCACATTTAACAAATGAAAGATTTTAATATGATTTTGATTTGAACATCGCTTTTGCTAAAAACTAATATTTAGTACAAGTAACAATGGCCTAACGCTATTTATCTAGAATTCCTTTAGTCTTACTCTTATTTCTCACATTCTCAGACTCTCTTAACCTTAACTTACTCACGCGAAGAGAGATGTTAGTTTTATACTGTATGATATGAAATACACGGCTAAACTACGTTTAAATTAATTTATATTGAGCTTCTAAATCTGAATCTGATAAATCACTACACCCTACAATATGCTTTCGTTCAACCAAATAATACCATAAGGTAGTAATTTATACCAACAAAATAAGCTTACAAATATGAAACAGAATAGCTTTGTAATAGCTACCCTGACCTTCAAGTTGGCGCAACCTTGCACTATCGAAAGAACACAACAATAATAAGTTACATAACGTTTCGTGAGCACAATACATTCCACTTCAAACGCCAAAAAAAAAACTACTGAGCTTAAAATAGACTATAGCTTTTGTGACGATTTTCGATTAAAATAGCAAAAATTCACACTTTACAGTCGTATTATATAAATTTGAATACTACCTTCATGCCAATGAAGTTGTTTGAAAATTTCTTTTGCGATAAGGTCGCCAATTCTATACATTATGTGCGAATAAAATAATGATTAAAAAATAATCGGTGCACGATTTTTCTATTTCTGTCAGTACCTATTAAGTAGATAGTCTATTAAGTTAACAAACAATATTGAAAAAGGAAGCATGGTATTTATGTCCATTACCTTTTCATCATCATATCGGCCAAAAGTCGTCCACTGCTGCACATAGGCGTCTATTCGTTACTAGTTTAATATTAATTTAAATATTTGTATAAATGTTACATATATGGATAACATAGGTACTAGGAATGGATTCTTACTCTTACATTATATGAATAATACCTCTAAAAAACCTTGGACTTTGTTCTAAGTCGCTAAATAATTACGAATATTGTTCGAGCTTTTGAAAATTTAATAAAGTAATATAACACAAAGGTTTTAAATAGTAAATTTAAATAATTGTTGCTTAAGTGGATTTCTAGGAAGTATAAGATATTATTATTGTAATAAACCAGTCCTAAAACACATCATTGTAAGCAATAAAATTAATAAATCTAAAAAGTATTTATTTTCTTTGTAACTTTGGCTGAAAGGAGTATCTAAAATCATGACGTGAGATACCGAAAACTTATAAATTATGCAAGATAATTTAGTAAACGAAACACAATTATCTTCTTATCTTCGAGATTTTCTGAGCGCAAAAAATAAAATAATTAGAATAAATAGAAGTATAAGGAAATATTAAAATTAACGATGCCTATAAATAACACCTTTTCTTAGAACGCGGAAAATAACTTTTACAACGGGAGTTATTTATGTGGTCCTAATATAAACATTGTTAACTTGGTTTAAATTTCAAATAGATATTTTTTTAAACATAACCAGTAATGAACTTGTAAAAGTTCGTTTTAGTCAGTTTTATTTATAGAAACAAAAGAAGTACTTAGAGTCTATCCAGCCTTTTGTGATACTACTACAAAGCAAAGGCATCGAAGAATAAGCATTGATCGCCACGCGCGCTTGCAACTATTTAAAGGTTCAGGTTTTGTCACATAATTTTTCGGCACTGCTCCAACATCCTAGCGTATTTTCTGAAGGTAATATTAGGTGACAAACAGGCATGCCTGGTGGTAAATGGTGACCGTAAACTATCGATTTGCCATAGCTGTGTTTGGCATTCTAAAATTAATAGCCTCTGTGGTTCGGTGGTGTTGTGTAAGGACTGCCACGCAGAGGTCGCGGGTTCGATTCTCGCTTAGAGCAAATATTTGTGTGCATTAACATGTCTATTTGCATTAGTCTGAGTGTTTCTATGTATAATAACATGTACGCATTTTAGAACCTACATAACCTACAATAAATTAAATATAATAAATTATTATTAATACTAAGAAAATACAATCTACCCGAGTTGCATATTGTATAAAAAGTATAATATAGTTAAGTATTGTATGACTTTTATAGCATAAACTCAGCCAGTATATGGAACACAATCACGTAACTGCATAAAAAATATAGCATAACTCTACTATTCATAAAGTCTCACTTTAACCTACTAAATTTAAAAGCCAAGACTTGACACAGATTCGTATACTTAAGCCATAGATAAGTAGCCTACATCATTTACTTGAGAAACACGTTGGAACTTTGCAGCAAAAAACAGCTGACTGCTGATTAGGGTGCTTACAGGGCAACGGCTTGTACGAATATACTGCTATTAATATTTTTAATGAGAAAGTTTGTGTGTATGTATATTTGTTACTACTCAGCGCCTAAACGGTTGAACCGATTTCTATGAAAATTGGTATGTAGATTGATTCGATGCCGGAGACGCTTATAGGCTACTTTTATCACGAAAATCGGATTGGTTCCTGAGGAAGACAAAACACATTTTAGGTGCGGGCGAAGCCATGGAGCCCTGCTAGTAATTAATATATTAGGTTAATAAAGTCAAATTTAATTAACAATTAGCCTTCAAAGAGCGCCTTTAAGCAGGACATGAAATAGCATCTCATAAAGCCGCCATATTGGAGGCCACCTTATCAGCACATTGAGACGACGAGTTTGACATACAATGTCTTTCTATAAACGATCTTTATTTGAAAATCCGATTTTATGCAACGAACCGTTTAGCGCTGAATCGCTTTTATTATTGACAGCGCTTCAAGTGCTGAAAGAAAAATGGGACTTTTCAAGAATTTAGGATTGAAGTTTGTATAGAGAAAGTTTGACACGTGAATTGGGGACAGCATAGGCAATAATGCTTCCGCCCGTCTGATGATCTAATTGAAACTTACAGCACGGGAAGAAATGTAGCGGTTTCATATAATAAATCAAAGGCATGGATGAAAAAGAAGTCAGAATTTATGTTTTAATTAATACTTCAGTCAGCTATTTAGCTAAACTAGACTGCCTCCGTGGTGCACGAGGTTGTGGGTTCGATCCTCACACGGGACAAAACTTTGTGTGATCCGTAAATATTTGTGACGAGTTTGGATGTACTTTGTGTCCAATAAATGTATATTGAAAATGAAAATGAAAATATTGCAAATTAACCGACAGCCAGTTCGCTGACGAAGTAGAGCCATGAGAATAACTGGCAAGAAACTCAGGCCAATCCACAGGTTATTACAATTTTTGTAAATTACAATTTCAAGTAGCATGCAAAGTGACACAGGCAATACACTTAACTCTATAGGTCATTAATTACAGCTTTCTATGTTGTAAAGAAAAAATAAAAAGTAAAATGTGTGCTTTACAGGCTGCCTCAATTTGCATATTGCTATAAAAGGTAAAGACAACATGTAAACTGTAGTAAATTTTTTCTATGTAGGTATTATATAAACTGTTAATATTTGCTATAAGTATAAAGTAAGATAAAATTTATTTGTTAAGTCCTCCGCTATCCGATAGTTGTCTTTATAAAACAAAATATAAAAAAATAAATTAAACCTGTGTGATATCGACTAGACGTGGTATAATCACGTTAATTTTTTTAATGTATTTTTATCTAACAATATGCAATTTTAAAATGTCTTTTTATCGCCATAACATCTTATAATGTTCCTTTCTTTACACATCCTTTAATAGGACATCATTTTACTTTAACGTCGTGAATAGAAGGGACAACTTGCTGACATAAAATAGTTAATGCTGACACAATTTTGTTCCATTATGCCTTTTATTTCGTGGTCAAAGGACTTTTCTACCACATCGGTTATCTTTTCTGTGACTTGGGTATCATTGTATTCTGTTTTATATTTTTTTTTTGATATTTATCTGATATCTTGAAATTTAAATTAAAAAAAACTGGCATTAATATTATATTGTAATTTATTTTGTCTAGTCATTTTAATTTTACACTTAATCTTAAAAAAAATATGTTTTTATTTATAATTTAGTAAGGTGTTTTGAAATTGATCGACTACAGATTAATAACAGTAATTTTATAATCATGTACTTTAAGTACGTAGTTATTAAATAATAAAATAATATTATAAGCAGTGTTTTATAATATAAGACATTCTGTTTAAAACTTGAAACTTAATTTTATCTTGCTACTTATTATAACATGTGTGTACGAGCACAATTCTAAATTTCGGTCTAAGACTAAAAGCTCACCGATAGACAACCCCAAAATCACTCTAGCCGATCCGGGAACCTAACCCGAAACCTTTGTGTACACTGAATCACCCACGCAATCAAAACAAAAAATAAAATGATAATAATATTATCTCTATCGTACGTGAACCATGACCATACCCACTAATCCATTCAACAAAAACCATTTTGTAATTACGTCTAACCTTGCCTTTATCGGATTTGAGTTCCGATAGGGTTATCTGATCGAATCGGTTACGAGGACCCTAAGAATAAACCTTAGGAAGGTCGTGACAAATTACTGATGAATTTAACAAAGCTTATTCTAAAAGGTAGAATAGTAGTAAACATTTGCTTTGAATAAGGATTTTTATAGCTTCTCGGTGTCTAAGAATTAGAAGCGTAATATTATAGTCCTATAATAAACTTGAAAATGGTTACATTGTTTGTACAGAAAACTTTGTCAATGTTTTCTATAAATAATCTTTTGATACATACACTATCAAAATATAAAACACCACATTTTATAAAACAAACTACAAAGTCGTAAATATTAACCACTATAATTATAACACACACAATATTTAATATTTACAAACGTCAATATGGTTACTACCCCTTTCTCTTTCCTTCTTTGTTTGTGTCAGGAATGGTAGGATTTGATACACTTCAACTCAGGCGAGAATTTACACTTTTAATAAATTACTATCAAATATTAGTAGAGAAAGTAGATAGTCCTGTTGTAAGGGAATCAATGCATTTTTATGTTCCCGACAAATATATGCGTGGTGTTGGAAGACAGCATAGACTCCTGACCTATCCGCCCATGTGGAGCTCTCCACAAGCTAATAAAAGCCCCACGTCCAGAGCAATTAGACTTATCAATGAGTTTCTTCAGTATAGGCCAAATGCAGATATATTTTTTGACTCCCAAAGTGTCATTTCAAATCATATTTATATGTATCTCAATGCAAAAATTTAATATCATGTTATGTTATTTCATAGTTCCTATTTATCCTATAAGACTGTTTTGTTTCCATATTTTATCTTAATTCTATTTCCTTTCCTTAGTATAAGTTGTTAATATTGTAGTAGTTTGTAATTCACTTTAGTTTAACGGACATAGGCTACTTTTTATCCCGAAAATCGGTCTGGTTTCCGAGGGATAGAACAAGCCATATTACAGGAGAAAGCACGCCGCGAAAAGCCAGTATTTTATAAATTTAATATTGTTTTAGTGTACAATAAAGAATATTCTTATCTATGTTTCCTTGCAATACTGGGCCTATTCCATTCAATATCAATCCAGATTAAAGAGTTTAAATTTTTTAAAGCGATATAATTAAGGTAGGAACTAAGCCGTTTGGTTTGAAACCCTTTAGATTCCATTACGAAAGAATGGCACTTCTTTGTTATTATTGGATTTGTAACACTTACTATCAAACTTTAACGTAAAGTACTAACCCATTATAGTCCTACTGGAGTGATAAAAGTCTCTTACACATAGTCATGAAAATTTATTACTACGCTTATTCAAGCTGAATTGGAATTTATGTTGGTTATATAAAATCCTCTTTCACGCGATATTTTCTTTAAGGTTTAATTCGGCGTCGATTCCGCATGGTTAAATATCAGGTGCCTTAATCACTAGATTATCAAATTACACTATAAACGAACATAATACTGTTCGAACTTTAGGCTTGATACTAAATATTTATTTGCAGAAAAACCGATAATTTTAATTACGTGGACTTTGGTTATGTAGACGTGGATGAGTTCGCCATAAGTTGACTTCCAAAAACACGAATTCGTCGCAAATTCTCATGTGTAAAGTTGATGAAACAAAACTGCTGACAATATGTATAACTCACGGCCCACAATCTTCGCTCACGCTATGAGTATTCCATTTCTATGTCAGCAATTTTTCCTTCCCTCCACGCTCAGAGTAAATTATGTTGGTTATTTATCTTGATCGCATGTAAACTTTTCTCTTTTGAATTTAGAGGGTTGATGTTCTGCACGCGTTATCAAGTTCGCTTCAACGGGACTAAGGGCTCTTCATGAAAAAAATATATATAAATAGCAGTTTGGGTTACGTTAAGAACGATGCGTCGGGTCAGGTTAGGAAGAGGGTTACGTTAGGAATAAATATTATATTTTTCTCTTTTTTTTATACGACATTGGTGGCAAACAAGCATACGGGCCCACCTAAAGGTAAGTGGCAACCGTAACCTATAGAAATGGCCGTGTTTTTTAAGCATTACGGAAGTAATAATGCTTAGAAAACACAACCCAATCGTTGCCGACCACAGAGAAGGGGATGAGGAAGGAAAAGGGAAAAGGATCAGAGCCAAGTGGGTATTTGGGCTGCCGTCGCTCTCACTCACCGAGCGAAACACATTAGCATGAAAACTAATATTCTTACGTCGATCTTCTATGAGAGGGTAGTACTGCCTCGGTCGATCCGGCCCATTCGTTCTGAAACCAGGGTAGATCTACTACCAGGAACGTTCTCGTTCCGAACCTAACCCGTTATCGGGTTAGGTATTCGGGTATGCATATGTTACCGTGAAATTGTAAATATCGTTTTATTATAATCTATGATTAGTTTTTTATAAGACATATGCCATATATCAATGAATCTAATTTTAAAATCTCCATAAGTATCTACTACAGATTTTTTTTTACATTATAATATCTTTAATAACCTTTAAATCTTGAATTATTGAACTCTTAGGTACCTAGAAGAAACTTTTATAATACTGAATTCTTCTATATATAAATTTTTAGGAAAGTCTATCGTGTGCTTTTTGACAGAAATTCTAAAATAGCTTAATTACAGTTCTCATATTCTCTATACCTACTAAAAGAAAATGATCTTTAGTTGTTGACTACGCGAGACATTATTTTATCAAACTTGTATGATATATGTTTTTATCACAGACGATGTAATGGCCACCAATACCTGTGAGATATTATTTCCATATTTCAAAGGTATTAGTGGCCATTTTTTTTTATCCTAAGATAAACTCACACTAATATAACATAACATAGGACCGCTTTTTGGTTCCCCTTATAGAGATTTGTAGAGGTGTATAACACAGATATAGGTATTGGGTCAACACACCATGTGAAAGGGAGCGAGACTGTGCACACTTTCTGCCTTCAAACTATTACTATGGAAGATTTCTTGGCAAAATTAAATCACTTTATCCTTATAATCTTCAAACAAGGTTAAAAGAGAGTATTCATATCACGGTAGGCAGCGGCTTCGCAGAGCCCCTGGCATTGCAGAAGTCTATGAGCGACAGTTGCCGCTTACCATTAGCTAGGCTGTTGCCTCGTCTGGCACAGTACGCTTCAAAAAAAAAGATCGAAAACATGACCTCTGCGTGGTACCACTAAAGCATCAAGCTTAATCTAACTATATTCAATTTCTACACCCGAAGAAAAACTTAAAAATAAACGTGCCAATTTCCTAACTTAAAATCGCATGTTGAACATAAGCAATAAAAAAGTAAAAAAATATCAACGGCGTGTGGCGAAGGCTAGTGAAATTACAAACACGCTACTGGCGCCCTTGGCCGGACAACCTTGACAGCTAGGGCTGCAACTGATCTATATTTGATGGTCAATTTTAATCGGAATTACTAGGCTGTGTATTTTAGTTTTAGAGGGTAATTGTATTGATATTGTATGTTGTTTTTTTATATAATTAAGGCAAACAAGTATAAAGGAATATAATATAAAATATTATATAAGATTTTACATAAAGGACTTTTACATAATGGCTTTTGATCATACTGAGGTGCTCTCATCTATCGTTACGTGGACTAGGTCCTTGTTCAACCTTGTTATGTCTGCTTACGCTATACAATGCCTGGTACTTTTAAAACACTTTGAAATTAGCAAAATTAAAATACAACCTAGATACTTACATGAAAATGTATGTGTAAAATTCTGCAATAGTTTACTTATCTCACTTACATCATCAATGCAGATATTGATTCGAAATACTGTATGGAATGAGAGTGTAATTACGCTTAATGCAAACTCTAAAAAATAAATGGCGCCAAGCATTGATAAAGGGCTACCCCACGCATATACTGTACATAAATCAAATAATATTTAATACTAACTTCCGTTCGTATTCGGCGCTTTGTTCTTTATTATTAAAAGCTATCATTGTTCCTGTCTTGACCTATAAAGTTGTTACAAACACGAATTAATTATTCATAAAATTTATTTAGTTCATTGTAATTATTGATGGTCACCCAGATGACTGCTGATAAAACGTAAAAACAAAATTTTGTCACCCATAAATATTGACAAGCAAAATATATTGTTAAAAAAAAAACTCACCTTCTCAAAACAAACTTTTTTTATTTTGAGGCGACGCTACATTGCAATATAATGACACCTCATATGTTAAAATGCATTAATCCATTTAGACTGTAAAGCGTGCCAAAAAAATAGACATAGATACATACATGCATACATACACACGCTCGAAAATAATTACCCTTCTTGACTTCGACGGTCAGGCGAAAAAAATCCAACGCAAATAAGTTTTGCATTGTGGAAAATAGATTTTGGACTGCCTCTGTAGCACAGTGAATGTGTAGCGTTCGGGCGACAGCTGTGTACGAGGTAATTTAGGTTTGATTACCTTACGAGATAAAACCTGATATAAACCATAAATATTTATACTGACACAGGTTTTCTGCAAAAAAAAAATCTAAAAAAAAACCAAACTAACTAAACTAAAAAGTTCACAATCAACTATTGTATTTCTATATTTCAGACGTATGTTGTAAAACCATACAAAAATAAACTGATCCCGGAATAACTCAGTAGTTCATTGCCTATAAGTAATTTAATACTCAAATATTTTGGTACGTCTCTGCAATAAAAACTGGATGAGATAATTTCTTCCTTCAGTAATTACAAAGACAGAATTAGAAATGATTTTACGACGTACGAAATTGAGTGATAACTTTTTTATTCAAGTTCATGTTAATTAACTTTTTTTTATTGCCTTTTTGTAGTCTGCGTTAAACCTCATGATAAGTCGCAGCCTTCCTTCATGTGTCTCGAATGAGCTTAGCTTATACATTCGTTTCTTCGTCGACCACTGTCACAGTTAATATAATTAATACAAAACTAATCTGATATAGACAGTCCAGAGGCTCTAACAAGAGCATAGATTTCTATTATATTTATAGAATAGATAAAAAAAATGTATGGAATCGATATAAGCTAACGCCTACATTTTCTTTAGCTTATGTCAATCCTATACATTCTTTAATCTATTAATTGAATAGAATAGAAATCCATGCCACTTTTCTAGGCCCTCAGATATAGTTTTTTTTTTATTTTTTTAAACCCTTATAATACTGACCATTTGAAAGTGTTTCTCCCTGGTAGGTACAAAACACCACCTAGGTAGTGGCAAGATATCCATTTTTCGTAAGGTAATATTTTTTTTTTTTTTATACGACTAAGGTGACAAACAAGCATACGGCCCGCCTGATGGTAAGCAGTTACCGTAGCCTATGGACGCTTGCAACACCAGGAGCATCACTAGCGCGTTGTCGACCCTGTTAAAAACCTTTTAACTCCTTTCTTGAAGAACTCCATGTTGTAGTCTCTCGGGAAAACCTCGACGGGAAGCTCATTCCACAACCTTATCGTACGAGGGAGAAAGTTTCTCTGAAACCTCACTGTACGGGACCTAAGAGGTTCTAAGGTGTGAGGATGAACTCCCAGCCGATGGCGGGAGGTGCGATGATAAAAAGTGGCCGTTGGCACTATCCTAAACAATTCCTCAGAACACAGCCCATTATACAGGCGATAGAATACACATAAGGAGGCAACGTCTCTCCTTAAGCCTAGTGATTCAATACCGCCTGTTAGCTTGGGATTGTCGACAACTCTTACAGCACGCCTTTGGACCGCGTCAAGCGGCCCAAGCTGGTATCCGGGTGCTCCCGCCCAAAGATGGCAGCAGTACTCCATGTGGGGACGAACTTGAGCTTTGTAAAGCAATAATCTTTGCCCCGCACTGAAGTACCGCTTCGCCCTGTTGAGCACACCGAGCTTTTTGGAGGCCAACTTGGCTTTAGCCTCCAGATGACTGCGGAACTGGACGCTGCTGGAGATGTCGATTCCAAGGATCTCAAGGCTTTCAGATGTTGTAAGGACTGTGTCTTGGAATTGCGGAGTATCTACAAATGGAGCTTTTTTAGCGGTGAACGCGCAGACTTGTGTCTTGGTGGGGTTAAATTGGATTAGATTTAGTCGTCCCCAATCAGAGACTCTGTTAAGAGTGCTCTCGATTTCAGACACAAGTCTTTTTCGACTTTCCTCCACAATGGAACGAGAGGTGTTCGCCCGGCCCGTGTAATACGTATCCCCAGTGCTGTCGTCTGCATAGCAATGAACATTGTCGATGGACAACATATCATTGATATGCAGCAAAAACAGCGTCGGGGATAGCACGGAGCCTTGCGGGACGCCAGCATTTATGACTAGGCTATTCGAGCAACAACCGTCGACGACAGCTCTTATGCTTCTGCCGGTCAAAAAGCTGGCAACCCATTGGCACAACCCCTCGGGGAGTCCGTAAGATGGTAACTTCGACAGAAGGCTCCGGTGCCAGACCCTATCGAACGCCTTCGCTATATCCAGGCTAGTAGCCAGTGCCTCTCCTTGACTCTCGATGGCTAACGCCCAGCGGTGCGTGAGATACACTAGAAGATCACCAGTTGAGCGATTACGGCGAAACGATCCGTACTGACGATCGCTACCCAGATCGTGATCCTCTAGGTATCCCAAAAGCCGCTTATTGATAATGCGCTCCATCACTTTTGAGAGAAGGGAGGTTATAGCAATAGGCCTGTAATTCGATGGGTCTGAACTATCGCCCTTTTTGGGCACCGGATGCACATTGGCAGCCTTCCACGAAGACGGAACTCTCCTAGTGGAATATGAAAGTTCGAAAAGACGCGTCAATACCGGACATAGCTCAGGGGCACACTGCTTAAGCACCACTGCGGATATGCCGTCTGGCCCACTCGATTTATGGACGTCTAGAGAAAGCAATGCCCGCCGGACCTCTTTCCGTGTAAAACAGATTTCCGGCATTGTAACGCCACACCAGGGGATGGTAGGCGGTGTGGCCTTTCCTTCGTCCATAGTCGAGTTAGAGGCAAATAGAGCGCCCAAGAGATCGGCTTTCTCTTTTGCACTTTGGGCCAAGTTATTATCCGGCTTACGAAGTGGTGGCAAAGACGACTGACAAAAATTTCCCTCGGCAGCTTTAGCAAGCGACCAGAAGGCGCGAGTCCCAGAGGGAAGGCTCGCAAGTCGCTCGCCAATTCTGCCGACGAATTCGGATTTAGCCCTGGCAATTTCCTTTTTACTGGACCTCGAAGCAGCATTTAATTTGCGCTTCAAATCAGGCGCACAGAGATCCTCGCGATTTCGAGCCGTAGTCCAAGCCCTGTAAGTAGCCTGCTTGAGAAGCCTAGCTTCCTTACAGGGCCGATTAAACCACGGTCGTTTCTTTACCCCTGCAACAGGCACCAGCGGGTTTGGAATGTAGCATTCCATGCCCGCTAGGATCGTGTCTGTCACAGCGGCCGTGCAAGTTTCAATGTCGCCTGACTTGAAACACAGCTGCTTCCATGGGTATGACGCGTAGAACTCACGCAGTCCATCCCAGTCTGCTGACTTATAAAGCCACATGCGTCGCCATGCGGTTGCCCGAGGTGTGTTAGGCAACACGCAGGGTACGTGGGCCCGGATAAGACAGTGGTCCGATGAGCCCAGAGGTGCTTCCACTGTGATGGTATATGCGTGAAGTCAGCAGAAGGTCCAATAAAGAGCTTGTATGATCCTCAACATCAGGCACTCTCGTTGGAGAATGTACCAGTTGTGAGAGACCATACGCCAGGGAGAATTCGTGAGCAGCCCTACCCGCGTAGTCGGTGGACCGAGAACTGAGCCACTCGACGTGGTGAGCGTTAAAGTCTCCTAAAATCACCAACTCTGCGGAAGGGTACTGCTCGATGACTTTGTCAGTCGTCACTTGCAGGTGTTCAAACAACCTGGCCGTGTCATGATCACCGCTATGAGACCTGTACAGGCACGCATAGATGTAGGTGTGGCCACCATAATCCATGCGTACCCAAATCATAGACAGGTCTCTGTCTTCAAGGCCTTGGAGACGACGATAACAAATATCCTCCCGGACGTACATGCATACCCCGGCACGACGCAAAAATACGTGCTCGAGTTTGTACCCGGGGTAAAGAAGATAAGATGTATCGGCCGGGCAAGATATTTGCGTCTCCGTGAGAAATAGCAAGGTCGGCTGTGCAGTTTCAAGGTGTTGGTGAACTGCATTGATGTTGGAGTGGAGACCCCTGATGTTGCAAAAGTCCACTTCTAATGTGGATGGGGGAGCCGCTGTGTAAAATTTTACTTTACGTTTTCTGGCCATGATGGTAAAAGGGGTTTCAAGGTTGGGGAAGGTCGCTGGACTGACAGTATGAGGAACAATGCGCGATGTTTACCGCCCGATAGTATAGGTTGTGTGGCTTGTAGGCACGGCGCACGGAAGGGCCCCCAGTCCCCTCCCAGCGCAGCAAACGGGTCCACCCCGGTCTCCTGCTCCGGCACGTCGACTGCACTGAGCACTTTACACAGGCGGTGATTCAGCCTCCTGGGGTGGAGATTAAGTGATCCCCAGGTTCGGGAATCCTACAACCTGCGGGCGGCCAGCGGTAAGCCGTTTCACTGGGTCTCCCTGACCGCCGCGCCTACATGCCGCGCCTATATCGATCGGAGACGGCTCAAACACTCGCCGGTCCCCCCACTGTCAACCCAATAACCCTCCTATGAGCTCTGGACACCTTACTCACTCGCAGGAACACAACATAAAGTTATTATGACTGCGGTCTTCTATAAGGTGGAGGTACTTCCCCAGTCGGGCTGCTCAATTCGGTCGAGATCTGTTTAGATCACGGTATGCCCTACCTCTATATAATTAATATTTCCCAGAAAGCTATGACAATTTCAGAACTTCGCGGCGTGTTATTTATATAAATATCTTATTACTTCTATATATACTGAGTGAACAGCGAGCTACAAAATCTTTCGAAAACAAATAAATAGCTAAATTTATGTATTCACAACAAAGCCCGAAATACGTGTACTATTTCCGGCCTTTGCGAACTTTAACTAAAGTATTCAGAGGGACTACAATATTATATTAAGGCTGCCTTTATACTGAAGTCTGTCTAACGTTACAGGTCGAAGAACGTATGCGCATTGTGCAGCGCAGTGCATCGCTTTTCGGAGGGTACATTAAAAGTCGGTCGCGGCTGTTACCATGTTGTAAACAGCCGTTACGTCAAGTCAAATGCTTCGATTATAAATTAGGGGTGACCTGAGCAAATCTTGACACTAGGCTTATCACTAACCACTCAATAAGAAGAAGAACTGCATCGCGTTGTCACGGCGCTTCTTTTACAATTAATCGTCAAACAAATTGCGTAAGTATTGAGGCCTTAGACAAGTGGCATAGCTTTTTATTCTATCCCTAGAATAGATCAAAGTATGTATGTATAGGTTCGACATAAGCTAACGACAATGTTAGCGTTAGCTTATGTCACTCCATACATTTTTTTAACAATTCTATGAACAGAATAGAAATCTATGGCACTTGTCCAGGCCCTCTAAAATGATTCAGCAGAGACTCTAACGTACTCTGTGCTGTGCATATGTTCATCGAACGCCTACACTGGATAAACGCTAATGTAAAGGCAGCTTTATAGAAACTAGCGAAGGAAACTCGTATCATAGAGTTTACGCTCCATTTCTCTGAACGAAATCCAAGTATTAGGGCTTTGTGCACTTACAATAGATATTACAATATACATACGTCTATGTATTGTTAAGTTTTGAGGAAGTTAGTTTTGAACAGAGTATTCGGAGAATTTGAATTTGAAGTCAATTCAAACAGTTGTAGCCCTGGCAAATCTATGTCAAATACGAGTTTCTTCCAGTCTCCTCTATTGCAAGTGCAGATTTCATTAGGAGCACTAACACAATACTGCCAAGGTTACTACTTTCTTTTGAATTGTCAAAAAACTGTCACTTAAAAAAGAAGACAGAAAGATTACGCAATTTCTCCAAAAAGAAGTTTCATGTGAATTGGTAAAATAAAACCTAGTGACTACCACCCTCTTAATCGAATTCGCAATCAGCACCACCTCTTATCGCTTCGCCGCAAAAAGTGCTTAATACATTAACCCTCAAACGCTACGAAAAACTCTCTTTTCGTGTTCTCATTAACGTACAACGTACACGCTAGAATAGGGTCACCATGTGTTAGCAAAAACTTTGACTTTTCAATTTATTTATTTTAAAGGCAATTATTTTCTTTTTTGATTCTTATAGATAATACCCGCAGGCCTTGTATCACGGGATACTTTAAAAATAAACAATTAACAGATACAAAGTACCTTAAATTCGATACTAATATTTTTAAGCCAAAATTATTTATTTAATGAAAAAAGTATTTACAATAATACAATACAATATTATAAAAACATAACATAAAATATACTTGTATTAAATTGTAAATAGCTAGTGATAAAACCATTACCTCGACTTTCTTGCCAGTTCTCATGACTACTATTGACAGCGAATCAACTTATGATCAAAATCTATAAGGGAATGTGTCGAATGAGAATGATTATAACTTTGACAATGAATAATGCATTTTATATTCGTGTGAGCAAATAAAAAATGCAGTATTACATACATAACCAAATTAAATAAAAATACACAATATCACATGTACATTGATATAAATGCGATCATGCGTTCAAATATCCGAATACATTGCAACTGATAGTCACCCTACAAAGAGGATCTTCCCGAGGTGGTGACATGGTAATTCACTCTGTAAGACCAAACGTTTGTATTACTCCCTACGACATTGCGCTCTAAATAAAACGAACGTGTCGTTAACTTAATGGGACGTGTATTGAATTTCATGATATATGTGTGTACTATACTTGTATGTGTATACTTAACGGCTGACAATGTGTGTTAGCCTGAGGTGCCGTGACTTTTGAACTGATAAACTGATTTATAGGCGTTCCCTTATAGAAATAGAGATTTATAGAAATACGTTTCAGTACCTTTAGTTTCCGTCGTTAAAACTTATATAAATTATACCTATACTTTTAAAATTTAGCTTGGACTTTACTGACTGAACTGCTAAAGAAATACATCGTGAGAAAATTTGGACTCAAATACAATAAACCACCTTTACAAATCGTGGTGACCGCCTTCATGCGCCTCTTTGGTTTAGTTTCTTGTACGAATTTTTTGGAGTACAAAAATATTTATTCGCTACACTTTAGTATAAAAATACATTAGTTTGCTTAAAATCTGCTAAAAGTATCGTAGAGATCATTTTCGGAAAATGAACCTAAAAGGACCCTTCAAAAAAACACAAACACAACACCTATTAAAGTTTAGATAAGAAAAAACATCTCATAATGTAAAAGCTAAATTTTAAATGTTATCAGAGAATTCGCGATCTCGATAATTTGTTGGTACCTATTTAAGGAAACCACTCAAGGAAATATACCCTCTACAAAAAGCTACCAATTGCCAGTAACCAATTTACCAATAAATCGGTGTAAATGTAATTTCAGCAAGAGCTGTTATAATTAACGATTATCCTTAAGTATCAATTTAACACCGCTCATTTAAATGAAAGGTGTTTAATTCCAAAAATAAATTTGAAGAGTTATTAATATTTGATGTAGGTATAATTTATTTTGTGGTTTGCGGTTTAGAGCTAATTATGTAGATCGACAACATCTCTTTCGATATAACACTTTTTTATATTTATAGAAGGCTCTAAAGAATATCTAAGTGTTTTTTCCAGTGTCAAATTTAAACTAATAAAAAAAGGTTTTTTGTGATGTTTGATTTAACTAAAATCTACGTTACCGGTTTAAAAAATTCTTTTACCTTTAGGAAGCTACAAATGTAGCGCTACATTGGCTATATTAATTTTATTTTGCTCAACATATTTTTTTGCCATTTACTGAATTTTAATATTTGTAAATTTGCGATACAATAAACAGCAAAAGAAATTTTATTCAAAGGCGTTTGTTGTAAAATATACTTTTGATACCGAAGCGAAGCGAGGCAGAGAGCAATTAAAATTTCAAAATATTCACTTAATAAAATTTTGTTGTCAGAATGAAAACTAGAGGCGCTGCTCATTTTAAGAGACCAAAATTTTACTCTCTCACTATAAATCAAGGATGGATAAGTGTTGATTGCTCTTACTAAAAGAATTAAAATTTTCCTTTGCTACTATGTTAACCATTTGTTAAGGAACTTGATATCTAGAGGCGGCCGTACCTGCAGCGCTTGAATAAAGGTCCTTATCAAATGCCGCATTTTCTTGTGATAATGCCACTGAGTAAATACAGTATCATGTGGATATCAAAATATACCGCAGCTTTTCTAGCACAATCATCAAGCAAATGATGATGGTCAAATCATCTCATGAGAGGATATCAAAAAATATTTTTATCGAGCAGCAGTTTTATGTGATAAGACTCTAGCTACTGCAATCGCCACTCTGTTTGCCAAGAGTAAAGAAACAAGCACAAATTACTTTAAATACTATATCATCAATTCCTAAGCTGTTAAATGAAAAGCAATCCGACTGCTATACAGTAGCAGTACTAAACCTCAAAGATATTATACGACGTCCTCTTTTGCATCATTGTCAAAACATAAAAATAAAATTATTTATCGAATTTCCAAAAGTAACTATTTGTAACTGTAATGTATTTATATTTATAATATATCTAATCTTTCGTAACACTTTTCAATTTACACGAAAAATATCCCACGTACAATATTTTAAACACGACGTAAGAAATAGACGGAGACGCTAGTGGCACACGTGTAAAGTTTTCTTATTGCAAACCTTCACTTCTTCACAGAACTAATACTGAACTAGATTAAGGCAATAAAGTTGATAGAATATGATTTAAATTTCAAAGGAAAAATGTATACCAAAAATTAAAAATATTAGGAATGTAATAGAGTAAGGCTTAGAGAATTCCACATTCGGATAAAAAATATTATCACTCAAAGCTTCTCACAACCTTTTGCACTTCAGACACAGGCTGGTCCACGTGGGCCGGTCGAATTGTACCACCGAAGTACTCTTTGCAAAAGTTTTTAAAAAAGGGATGAAATTAAATAAAATAAATAATGAAATATTACTACTTCAATCACCAAACCACTAAAAGGATACTTCTAGCTACGAAAACGTACATAAAACACAAAGCCGGCTCACAACAACGTTCAAAATAATTAGAGGTTTGTAAAGCTAAGGGGTAATGAATGACCACTAACAGGCGACTTCAAGTTGTTTCAAATAGTTCGTTCATTTAATGAATCGAAAGGTTTTAGACAAACAAGGAAACTTCTAATTGAAAACAATTTAAACGATGACGACTGTGAAAGTTTTGAATTGAAACATTTTGATTTATTTTGGAACAAAATGTAGTAAATTCGATTTTAGTTCCAGTTGCAATCATTTTACTCTGGTCTTTGGCGTTCTAGTTCTTTCAGAAATAATATGTTGCTTACATTAAATGTGTTTAAAATCATTAATTTCTTTCCATTTTATAATTATTATCAGAATGATAAACTTATAGTTGAAAAAGATATGTCCATCCAATATGTTATTGATATATCTGAATCGACACATTTGATAACGGTACTGTGAGTTGTAGATGATATTATTACTACTTCTATTTTATTCTAGCTATGTCTTTGAATTGTGACGGACACTAAAATTAGAATTTTACTTTCTTTCACAAATTCATTGATATCATAAACTGGGTGCTATTTTACTGCTCATGGCTTCTTTTCTGTAGTAAATCGAACTAAATATCTTGTATTACTTAGGTATGTTAGTCCTTCTACTACCTTATTAATTTAATTAATTAAAATTTATAAAAGGCGATAAATTTTCTATTAATAATTCGGTAAGGACGAATACCCATAATTAATCTCGTTTCTCATTCAATGTTAAGAATTAAATACCCACCAAGTTGAATTCAATCAAAAGCCATTGTTAAATCCAATTGAAGAAAAAGTTAAATAATTGTAAAATAAAGAGAAAATGCTGTAATGGTGGAAATTTAAACCTTTGTACGAGCAAATTTTAATCTTTACTCATTCGATCGTTCATTGTTGTAAAAGTTTAAAGCTTCGGTATTTTATGAATCAACGTCAAAGGTTTGAGTGACATCTGGTCTCATTTATTGTTTAAAATTTGGTTCATGTAATATTTACAGTGTATCATTATTTAACTTTTCGTAGTTATTTTCGGTTGTGCAATAAAATGATTCTGTTTTTTCTTTATTTGTAGAAACCACACAGTCTTCTTTGGTATTTGGAAGTAAAGATAACTATAGTAACCTCATTTTCGTGAGGGTTGGTGGCCGCAGTGATATTTATAGGACGCAGGTAAACCTGCTGACCCTTCTCGGCTATTTCCTTACTCGATTCATCCGACACCTATGAAAATAAATGAGTTGCTTTATATACTAGACAACTAATACATGAGGGCAATGCACGACCAGTTTAAGTGCAAATGCTTGGGATGTTTATAAATACATATTTTCGCTTAAGTTGTACTGATATGAAACGATAGTATAATCTGTCACCTGTTTTACCAGCCCGTATAGGTGGTAAAATTATTTCATTATTTCTATAGCATTGTCATTTAAATTTCAGTAAACCAAGTAAAGTAAGGGTCCACGAAACAAAACAAATTCTCACAAACCTCAAAAAGGTACATTAATGACTAATTAGCATATCGACAGCATAGCCATTGAATACACAATCGATACCACAATCAAATTTACTGATGACAATGTATGCACCTAGACTAAGGTAGTCTAATTCAGTAGTCAACCGAAGCACTGATTGATTGATATGACTTGCTTTGCCTTGGGATTGATAAAGGGAATAAAGGATTGAACAATGTTGTACTTGCTTGATAGTCTGTTCCAAGTACAAACTTCTAAATGACAGGTAACCTTATTATTTCTTAAAATATATTAATTCTTGTTTACCATAAGCAATATAATAAACGAAATAATAATAATTCGAAGATCTCTTTTATACGTGTATCACTACACGATCATTGTTTTAATGTTGCGCTGGAGGCCGTTACTCTTTCTGTTACTTTCATCTCTTACTTGTATCGGGTACAAAGGTTTAGCAAGTTCATCAGAAGATGTTTACTGCTCAACAATGTGTCAAAATGGTGTGTTGATTCATAATCAGTGTGACTACGAAAAACAGATGTTTTATCATAGTCACATTAGTGTGTCAAAATGTCCATAAGTCAAAAGTAAAATTTTGTACGTAGCTGATGAAAACAGCATACAATTGCTCGTTTCCCAGGATAAAAATTATGTAAGCTTTGATTTATTAATAATAATACCAGAACAACCACACAACGCCATCTAGATCCAAAGTAAGCATATATTAATAGCTTGTGATAAGGGTTCTAGAATGCGCATAATCATACATACTTTTTTTTTGGAAATATTTATATTCATATTATATATAGAAACACCCAGAACAATGCAAATAGCCATGTTCATGCACACAAATATTTGCACTAAGCGCAATTTGCACCCGAGTTGTCTATCATTAAACACATTTCTTCAAAATTTGTAAACAAATTGACAAACCTTAGTTTAATGAACAAAATATATTTTTGTGAAAAAATCAACAAGGCTTTTTATTATAATTTGTAATAGCATTATATTTTGTGTTCTTGTGATTTCATTTAGCTTTCTTTATTTAAAGGCTTTTATAATTCTCTAGGTTTAATATTTCTTTACTTTTTTTAAGACTTTCTTTACTAAATCCTTGAGAAAGAATTTCTGCTGTGTAAGACAATACTAGCTTATTTCCCTCAGATATTACTAACATTAACAAATGCTATCAGTATTATTCTCATCTTTATACGGTTACTGTTCTCAAATAGCAATTAAGTACAGCAATGCGGTAATTATGTTAGTTCTTTTAGTTTTACTTTGAAAACTTCATTTGCAGGGCAGATATTTATATTAAAAGTTGATTCTTTGGAACCGTTTACGGACTGTCACGTACAAGTCTTAAGTTACCTAGTCGCGACATAGGGTTTTTAGTAGTCTAGAATTTTTGTGTCCGTTACATAGCAACAGGCTCGATCTTTGTTTCATAGGACCCAACATAGCTATCGAGACGTAAATGGTTATATTATACTCTTTACCCTTTTTCAATTTCTATCTCATCCTTCGGTTTTACTATCCTTCTTTTTTCTATACTTCTCACGATTGGCAATAGATTTTTTGTATTTTCTAATCATGGTTTCTGCAATTACCAAAGATTTATAATTTAAATCAATTATCGAGTGGTTATTGGTCAACCTATCATCAGGATTTGTTCAGGTCGCCTATAGAGGCATCCGACATCACCTAACGACTGTCGTCAACTTAGTAACAACCGAAACCGACTTTTAGTATGCCCTCTAAAGCACGGAAATGCTCAGATGAAACACCACTGGTCACCCATCCATGGGCCTGTCGCAGTCGTTGCTTTACCCGCGTATCGTTTACTGATCAGTAAGCGCAACGAGCTATGATCGTCTTAAAATTCATGATGTAAATAGGTTCTCGTATTCATTTATCATCAGGTAGGTCGCAGACATAAAGTTGTATAAAAAGAGTCTTGTTTGTCACCAAAGTTGGAAAAAACAAATGGAAGTTACTCGTACCCTTATGTTTTTTAAGATATTAGCATACAGAAATTACAAAATATTTTTGCTGAATAAAAATAATACGCTTACCATAATCTTATAAAAGCGTTTCTTTCAAACTTATTGTGACTTTTATGTGAGTCTGCATTCTGTTCAGTCCGAAGTTTGCTTTAACGATTATTCTAAGGTGCTCTGACGTCACAACTGAACAACCGCGAATAATTAAAGTATTTTGCTTAATTCTTAATTGTTTTGAACAAAAGTTGTAATGTATTTGGTGAAGTTTGTTGATTAACTGCTTGAGACCTTAGTTAGTATTTTCTTCTTAAATAGCAAAACAAGGATGTTATTTCGGTACAAATTTCGTAAATTCCTTTGTCTGCTTGGCTGAAATCCAGTTTCTGAAAGGCTAATCAACGAAAAATTACCTAATCACCTTTTGAATCTCATGTGAAGTACCTAAAAGCATGCAAAAAGCATGGATAATCAGCTAATAATAATTATTATTATTCATGAATTTAGCAATCCAACGAGATTTAACAGGTAATTACTTAATTTTTCGTTGATCAGCCTACTGGGTGTAAATTACTTTGGCTCAGCACATTGTATTTTCTCTTCCATTGTTTTATATCATACGTCATCTAAACACACAGTATCATGTTCTCTTTTCGAAACCCATTTATCTTTTGTTGGTTCACAATTTTAGATCAAATATCTTGCCCAACCTAGGGATCGAATCCGAGAGCTGTTAAAAGTCCGTATGCAGTATGTATTACTGAACCACTGATGCAGAATAGGTTTAATTTAGGTACTACTTATTTCTACTATTTTGACAGTATTTACAAAATTACTCTGTATTCGTGACCTTTATTTGAAAATCAATCTTAAATAAACCAGTCATTATTTCCTACTTAAAAACATTGAACTAAACCTTCTAAGAACCAATTTCTAATAATAGATTTAAATAATTAATTCACTGGCAATTGCCCTCAAGAACGCATATACGGTTGTCCTTGTTTGTTTCTCTGAAAAATCGATATTATTATTATAGCTTAGACCATGAAACACTTGTAATATCATGACATTAATGTGTTATGACAGTTTCAAGGAAAATGCATACGAAATAAATTATACTATTAACCGATACCCGGAATAATGATTTAAATATGAAAGACCGACTTCTACCGTGATTTCGTAGTACTTCTGGGTATGTCACGTAATCCTTGGTACCTTTTTCCTGTGAGATAACATCTATTAAACTAGAAAGTACTATTACTAGGGTCAGTAAGTAACGGCTATATTCAATAGCCAGTAAAGTGATGTGTTTCAAGTAATATCCACAAGTAATATGCATACACTAGAAAAATGCAAATGGTTGGTAGGTTGACTTCTTCATCATATCGGCCCATTATTATCCCACTGCAGCGAGAGGCCTCTTCTCATACAGAGAAAGTATGAGCGTTGATCGCCACGCTTGCTCAATGCGGATTGGCGATTTCAGACTTCCTCAGAAGTCCAGGTTCCCTCATGATGTTTTTCCTTCACCGTCAGTCAGAATGTACAGATAAACTTAGAAAGTACATATGACTTGAAAATCACATTGGCTTGCCCGGATTCGAACCCCCAACCTCATATTCACGAAGCGGGTGCCTTCACAACTGGGTCATAACGACTTTTTGACTGCTTTTGCTTTTTTGACCCTATCACAAATATTCTTCTTCCGAACGAGAGCTTAGTCAGTTAGTTCAACCTAGTGTCACGATTTTTTTTTATTACTATACATTATCTATATTTAATGTAAAAGAAAAAAAATTCAATGAGATTTTTTCAGAATCACGTTACTTGCCTTTTATGATCGCTTTAATATTCAACCTAAGCAGCTTACGAACTGAAATTAGAAAGTTTCAATATTTGAAACTCATGATATTTCTATTAGAACAGATTTACATGTGAGCCTCCCTTATTAAAACTCTTTGTAAAGGGCAAAAGATTACTGTATTATAACTTCACTTATTATTTTTAATTTGGAGAATAAGACAAAGAAACACAGATACTCAGTTTTAAAAGTCGTAAGTTTACAACTGCCGCATAGCAATTTCAACCTTATTATACTATAACATAAAGGCGTAACATTATAATAAACGATAATATACTAAGCTATTATATTTATTTATTTATTTATTATATAGCTATAGGTGATGATCATTATAAATCGTGGGATAAAATTAACCCAACCCGAGTGGTAGTAGAAAACGGAAAGAATAATGTGCAAACATAATATTGAAATAATTCGACATCATATTTTAAACAAAGCAAAAACATTTTAAAGATTTATTGGAAGTACATTGCTTTTGGTTCTTTTACAACTGAATTAGAATGAGTCAAAATATATAAATCTTAAAATCATCTTAATTGTCATACTCTCTTTCATATTGTCAGAATGGTAACATTAACAAATAATGTTCTTCAAAAATTAGATAGCAAACCAATAAATTTTCCTACGTATAGGATATTGAAAAGCTTACAAATATTCCACAAAGGTCAAAGTGTAACCTTATCCCGAAACCTCAGGACCTTTGTAATCCACAAAATAAATCTAAGTTTGAAGTCCATTTAGTACAGGACACTTAGAGCTTGAATAATCTCTTTATTTATTTGAGGCTGTCTTTTAAGACATCTATAATAACTAAACTCTTTTCTATAGGTAGGGCTTAAACTTCTGTGTGCAGATTTAGAACCATAATTAACTATGCTGTATTTTGTTTGTATAACTAATGTCACTAATAAGTTAAATGGGTCCAGTCACATGGGTGGGTTATATTGAGTTTAATTTATTATTATTGAGGTGCCGAAAGAAAACTTAAACTATAACAATTAAAGCAAAGAACTCCTGACTTGAGCAATCAATCAACCGATTCATAATGGTCGAGCGATCACAAAAAGTGACAAAATGAACTAACGCAGGTCAATAGTATCTTATGATAAAACTGCCACTACAATAACAGATCACCATTCGAGCATAGCGATTATAACAACAACTTTTAACTATCAAATATCCAGTGAAACAAATGTAATAAATCAGAGACAATTGTTTAACTCTGTTTAATCCTTAGGTAAGCCTAAGGCTAAAACAGAATGATTAGGTAAATGATTTAGACGGCAGTAGATCCACGCTGGATCTAAGTAGTACTACCCTCTCATAGAATATCGATGTAAGAGTAGTAGTATCTGTACTACTGCGTTTGGCTCGGTGAGTGAGAGCGCTGGAGGCCCAATTTCTCACCGTTTCCTCTTTTCTCACCTCCCTCATTCCCTTTCCCTAACCCCATTCCCAGACGCCATAGTGGAGGCCACCATACCAGCAGTTTAAGAAGATGGTATGATGGCCACCACTTCTAAATTGTGCTGACTGCTTACCATCAGGCGGGGTGGAGTCACTTTGGTAGGCTAATATAAAAATAAATATATATATATATAAAAAAAATTGAGACGTTCATCATCAATATCATATCAACCAATAGACGGCCACTGCTGGGCATAGGCCTCCCCCAATTTTCGCTACTTTGGCCGGTCGTGAGCCGCCCTCATCCATCGATTATCCGCCACCCTCATAAGGTCGTTGGTATACCTTGTGAGGAGTCGGTGGTCGCCATTCTAGAAACTTTCTGCCCCAACAGCCGTCAGTTCTACGAGTTAAAGCAAAACTGAAGGCCTAATTCTAACAAATTAGGTATTGTTATAATAACTTTGGTATAACCTAGCTTAGTAACATAAAGTTTATATTAGTCATTGCTTGTTTAGTCTAGTGGTCAAACCGTGGTCAATCCCAACTTGTTGTGTGACCAAAACTCAATAAATACTACAAATAATTGGGTTTTATCCTTGGAATGTTCTTGGCGACAATTTAATGTCTGAAAATTTTACTCCATTTACTTTGGTAAAGCTTCGACTTTATCAATTTCGATATATCACAAGTGTGTATGTAAGTAATAAATAAACAATATAATATAAAATTTAGGACTTAAAGTCATCAATAATCTTCGTTCACGCACTAAATTGTAACTTGTTCTTTTAACTTAAGGTGAGGGTTGACATAGAAGTGTAGTTGCTATATAAATAGTATCTACTGCAGTGATCCAATCTGTCTTTGTGTTATTCGAACCCAGTTTTGTCAGTCTATATATATATATATATATATATCGTATATATATATATATATATATCGTATATATATATATATATATATATATATACGAGCGGCCTGCCCCGGCTTCGCATGGGTGGTCATTTTTTTAATATTTTGGGATCATTAAAGATAGTTTTGTATGGGATATAAAAGTTTTAAAAATTTTCAAATTTTCTCTTCGTAAGAAGTAAGAAAGGGAAAGAGAAGGAATATAATAAAAAAAGAATTAGCGAAATCGGTTCAGCTGCTCTTGAGATTTGCGCTTAGCAACACATTCAGCGATTCATTTTTATATTATGTATCTCTACTAGTATTTTTTTTAATTACACATACCGTATGCATTTCATTGGATAGTCGCGGCTGAACCCGGGCACGTTCCAATATGACTTTTTCTAAATTATAAGTATTTTAAGTTTACCATAGATATACATGATAGGTATACATCGTGAGTAAACCAAAAATACAAGCGTAGTGATCAATGTATACGACTATCTTATCAGGATTTACAGTTACTTAATTAAAAATCCTATTTTACCCTTTTATAAAATAGGCTTAGTATAACGTTCTGGTTAACACACACTTGCACTGTCATCAACCCCATCATAAGTTCAATGACATTTAATAGATATACCTCATGAATACACCGTCATAATAATAAATGTGTGCAGTGAATGCATTTGCTGGCTCCAAACGCGTTCTCAATAGATACAACAATGAATGAATGAGTCTCTGTGGAAATATTTTCATTGTAAACTATAATGCTGCACTACACTATAATGCTAGTTTATTGATAGACTAGGCTATCTCTTTTTACTTCAATTTTAGCTGAGAAGCTTTCTTTGCAATGAAGGCGTTTAGAAAAATATTCGGCACCAGTTGGCGCCACTTTGGTAAAAGGTCTTCCATTTTGGCAGAGCTATCAAAACAAATATTTTTTAGTGTTCATTTCGGCAATTATAATGTTTAATTTACTAAATGAATAATTCACGTGCATAAGGACAAAGGATAATTGCTGCGAGGGATTTCTAAAATGGCGCCCACCTATGAGGAGGCAGCACCGATGGGTCAGGTCTAGCTGTCAAGCGCTTTTTGGAAGATAACCCCTGATTGGCCCAACGTGACTGTTGAAGTAGCGCCATCTGAACACTAGAAGCTGACCAAATCAGATCTTGAAGATTTGTCAGAACTTTTTAAGATTCGTGCAAATTAATCAATTAACCAGAATGTAGTAGATTCTTACAAATTTCAACTCTAACGAACTGAATTGGCTGACTTAGTCTAGCTTAAATTATATTATTATGTAGTCTGGCTCAGCTGGTTGCATCACGTTATTCCAAGAATTTACGATCACAGAAACGAGGATCTCTAAGGTATGAGATAATACAGTATCTATACTAATATTATAAATGTGAAAGTAACTTACCCCCAGTTTCTAAAAGGCTGATCAACGAAAAATTAACTAGTTACCTGTTAAATCTCATGAGAATTACCTAAAAGCATGGTAAAAGCATGAATATTTTTTTTTTTACATTATCGTCTAACAAAGTGACTCCACTCCGCCTGATGGTAAGCAGTCAGTGGAATCCAGAAGTGGCGGCCACTATACCAAAAGCCATCGTCTTAAACTGCTGGTATGGCGGCTGGGCATGGGGTTAGGGAAAGGAAATTAGGGAGGTGAAGAAAAAGGAAAGGGGGGAAATTGGGCCTCCGGCGCTCTCACTCACCGAACGAAACGCAGTAGTACGAAAACTACTACAGTCGATCTTCTATGAGAGGGTAGTACTTCCCCGAACAATTTGGCCCATTCATGCTGAAATCAGTGTGGATCTACTACCGTACTTTACTATTTAGTTAAATTAGATCTAATTAGTAACTAACTAGAACAAATTATACTAATTATGAGATTTAACAGGTGTTTAGTTAATTTTTTGTTGATCAGCTTTTCAGAAACTAGGGTTTAGTCTGTTTGTCTGTAACGTTTTCGCGCCTAAGCCACTGAACCGATTTTGATAAAATTTAGTATAGAGATATATATATATAATAAACATAGGCTATCTTTTATCCTAAAAAATGGTTTGAAGGGGTTAAAATAAGCGATGAAATTTTGTATGACAATTCGTCAATGTATAAACAGAGACTATTAGTAAAAATATATTATGCGATAACCAACATTCACGGTGCAGGAGCTAGTTATACCATACTAATACTTTTTTATATTTTAATTAAAAATTTAATTATTCTCATCTTCCTAATGGTTGGCTACGTTTGTTTTCTTAGCATTGTTTCTGAAATACTTATGCAGGTTACAGCAACCACTTAGCATCGGGTGAAATGTTTCTCATCAAAGTTGCAATTACCAGCTCGAATTTTATGTTTTCTTTGATTCCATCTATACTATTATTGGTAAAATTTGTTTGTTTGTTTTAACGCGCTAATCTCTGGCACTATCAGTCAGATTTAAAATTCTTTTTGTGTTTGATAGCTCAGTTCTTGAGGATGGTTATAAGCTATGTAACATCACGTTATTGGCGACGGGAGCAGAGCAGTAAACAAAGATGTAAATTAACGCTGGTGAACCTACGCTGCAGGAAGCTATTTTCATATAATTTTTCAATAGCAAAAAAATCAAAATAGAATAAAAAAGGCTAAGCAACAACTAAAAACACATAAGATTGTTGTGAGTAAATAGCTAAACTTTGTCTTTTCTCTAAATCCTCGCTAAAGTAGGATAGGCTCATGTGTTCGTGCCTTATTGCAATGTTTAGCGATACGTGACGAACAGACGTGACCGGCTTACTCCTTATTAGTGTCACATAAGCCTTATAACGTGAATGGAAAAAGGTTTTCTTATCAAGAGAAATATAGAAGGTAATACAATAATGTACTGAGAGAATAAAGATGTTTGCGTATATTTTAGTGACATGTGACATATTGTTGAATAATTGTGTTTACCGGTCAGAAGATTTGGGACAGGTAGGTTACAGTGATATTTTCTTAGAAAATTGCTAGCTTAGAGGAACCTAACTAATAATAATAAACACCTTGCCTTTACCTTTTTGTAACAATATGCAAATTGAGGCAGCCTGTAAAGCACACATTTAACTTTTTATTTTAAAAATCTTTATATACTTACATATATAGTATACTGTATTGCCTGTGTCACTTTGCATGCTACTTTAAATTTTAATATAAAATCAAATTGTAATAACCTTGCGATTAAAAATAATGGCCTGAGTTTCTTGCCACTTCTTCTCATGGCATGCTTCTCACCCTACGGCTGCGAACTGTCTGTAGGTTAATTGGCTGGATCTTATGTATTAATTAATCCAAATGAATAAATATATTTGACTTTGACTTAAACTCCACGCTAAAGGCCTATTGACCAGCAAACGGACACGGCTGATAATAATATGATGATGACATACTAAGTTTGTACCACTATTTTTTTAAATTTCTTAGCTTTTTGTAACTGCAGCTAAACAGCTTTAGCGGCTATGATAATTAAAAGGTAAAATATAATAACAAAATTATTAGAACTATCAACACTTTACATAAATTTACAAACTAAGCGGCCATTAACACCTGTAGTACTGTTAGAGAAAGTTAATGGAAATTCATGGTAATGAAATAACAAACCACATTACCACACGCGTAGGCTACGTTGTCTTCTAAATCTATGGTACGTAATGAACTTAGCTAAGCTATGGTCCTGCTGATATTCATTAAACATGACACCCATTTATATTGCCACTTGCTGTCCTTAGCGTGGCTTCACCCGCGTTAATGTTAAAACGTGTCTTTTATTACTGTTGCGCTCCCGTGGCTTGTAGCGTGATGTTACAAGCCTTTCTCATGAATTGAACTCTTAAATATATGGAAGTTTAAGCTTGCCTTTGTAGTGTTATTGTACATCCATCTACCCATAAATTAGAGTTAGACTCTTGTCGGTGGAACTGATGCAATGCCAGCAGTCACTTCTCTCAATCTAGAGCCATCTCCTTAACCTCCTTATACGACACGGCATCAGCTCTTTTCTTAATTTGACTCATATAGCTTATTCGTTGTCTTTCCCTACCTCGCCTTCCTTCTATCTTTCCTCTATATGTTTTTTTGTACAGAAAGAAAAATAAAAAATATATTGTCCTAAACTCGTAGCTGCTTAGCCATTAAATCCAAATACACTTATTGATGGTTCCAATTCTAACACGACAGTGTGACCTCTGCCCTAAAGTATATAACAAACTCTTTCTTCAGCTATTTATGTGGTTTAAGAAATTTAATTCATAAAATACTTATTCTAAAAAATTACAGTTTGGTTAATCAAGAGCCAGAGTGGCGGTATACACAAAACAAAGTAGAAACGCATTTATAAAGGTGACTTAGGGAATGTAACTGGTAGCAGAGTTACCTGCGTGCTGAAAAACATCTTACTGCTGTCAGCCATCAACTTGATCAGCGTGGTGACTGGCAAACATCTTCGAAAGAGTTTGTCCTACATTGAAACGTCTTAAGTTCAATGATGATTATGGTAGATACTTAAGTTCACTCAAAGGTATCATTACTTTCCTGTCCATTCATCTAATCCTCTACATACCTACATCTATCAAGTGAATTTACCTCATATACCAACAAAATCCACTTACTATTCTGTGCAGTCGATGATAAATGCGAGACTTTACAGAATTTCGACGCATTGCGCCATCTTTAGCCAAGTACGTGCCATTAATGCACTTTGGTTGTGCACGGTGCTTAATAAAAATTTAGTTATTCACGGGCAAGTAAATTATTGTTTTAGTTGTTTTTTATACTCGTAAAATACTAGCTTTCCGCGGCGCCGTTTCACCCGCGTCTTTGCTTACTGCTCTGTTCCCGTCGCCAGTAGCGTGATGTTACATAGTCTATAATCTTCTTTGAGAATAGCCCGCTATCATACCCAAAAAGAATTTCCAAATCCAACTGACAGTTCCTCCAGTTCCAGAGATTAGCGCATTCAATCAAACTTTTCTCCTATATATAATAGTATAGATTGTTAAGAAACGTAATTAAACATGAGTAGTAATTAAAGTAATCAAAATCACATACATCCAAATTATATGCGTTGTTCGCTCTGCCTCCCGCTCTCTCTCGCTCGGTCTCTTCTCTGTGTCTCTTACACACCACACACAAAATAACACATGCGATAATTGCAGTTCCATATAAAGCATTAAATTAAAAAAATATGTATTATTTTTATTAAATAAAACCAATTATTTATTTATTTATTATTTGGATCTCATGTGGAGTAACACCAACTTATGCTACATATGACCTTTAAACGACTTAAACTAAAGTTTCTAATTCAGCTGTAACAGCTTGAATAAAACCTTCCCCTTTTTCATAATTTTTTAAACGTTTGATAGCATTTTAGGACAAAGCGCATGCTTTCATCCATAAAACGTACAAGTTCCACCATCACAATCCTAAACCTACTTCAACTAATAAGCAAGCATATTACCGGGAGCCTTAAACTCAAGAATCTATATCCGCCCTTGACTTCTAAATAGCCTCATAAGAATTACACTACATTTGAGACAATAAAATTTCATTCATCCCCTGCGTATTTCGGTCCAAAACCAGTTTCTGGCCCGATTCCAAGATTGTCTGCCAAATGACGGTCAGATAATGACCTTCAGCTGTTGGCGATCGATAGCGGATTTCGAAGCACGGGCCCAAACTTTTGATATTCTAGTGTTACGTAAAACTTAGACTTTACCTGGGGTTTTATAGCATCGATATTAATGCGTAGATATAAAGGAATGTACAGACTTCAATAATTTACATACCTAATAACTTCGTGCCTTTTTTCCTCAAAGGGATAGGCAGAATTGTGTAGCATTCACGATTTCAGTTATGTTGAGTGTCATGTAACAGTGGGCGATTTTGTTGGTAAATTTCAGACACCACGCTAATACAAAAAACTGCTCGACAGAAAACCTCGATTACCATCAAACTCAAGACTTCTGCGTTGTGAATTGTACAAAGTATACCCAAACCACAGAGGCAGTCAATAAAAAAAAATGAACAGAAAAAGAAGAATAATGTAAGGAAGCAACTTGTTAAATAAGCTTCTGGTACAGCCTCAACAAGCTACACAAACATATAAAACTAGTTGGTTTATTGTTATAGGCAGATAAAAACATGGTGATTCCTATATATTAAGGTTTATTGACAAGAAACTTGTTGGGACAACGCCAAGGAAAAGGCAATGAAAGGATTGCGACCTTGCACTGATGTGTGAACTTGGAAGCCGACGTCGCGTCGCGTCGCTCACCCGAGACGTATTGGCGCCACTGAACGGCCAAAGTCATTGTATCAATATTTCAAATGTTACGCTTGGGAATTTTGTTGGTTGGTGGCTTACTTGGCATTCACTCTGTATTTTAAAACAACACCATATTCACTTTTGCTGGAGAGGTTGGCCGTGATGTATTGTGTCCTTGTCTCGCCAACTGTATTAGGTTATTAGGTCTAATATATATAATCCGTCTAGATTCTAGATCTAGGTTGAACAAACGAGGTTTATTACCTTCAATATAAATATATTTTAAATTCAAAATGTTTTATTTCGTTAACAAGTACATTTTTGTTAGATAGTGATTGGAGTCTCCTTTTAGACAAAATATTGTCTGTGTTAGGAGGCTCCGCTCTTCCATAGCTTCAATAAATATAATCTTGTTAACAACAATACTTAGAGATGTAAACAAATGATACTTTTTATTTTAATAAATGTAGTAATAAAAAAAAAGTAAAAATAAGTGTAGTAAGTGTGTGTGTGTGTATGTGTGTGTGTGTGTGTGTGTGTGTGTGTGTGTGTGTGTGTGTGTGTGTGTGTTTGCGTGTTTGCGTGTGTGTGTGTGTGTGTGTGTGTGTGCGTGTGTGTGTGTCTGTGTGTGTATGTGTAATTATTATAATATATTTGAAAATAAACTCATCTATGCAGTTCCAAAGTTAATTTATTGCAATTTTAACAGTAGGTAGATCAAAATTCATAATATTTAAAACATACGAGCCACAGAACCATCTATTTTTGAACCCGAATCCCACTTTAACTTTCTAAAACTGTTCGAAGATGCAGCTGAGCAGTCCCTACTAATATTGAAGGTTCTGTTTTCTTGATCTGTTTTTGAATGACGTTTACTTCGCTTTTGAACCCAGTTACTGTAGAATCTAATTCTGATAAGAATTGTATCTTGTTACATAGTTCATCATATTTCTGGTATATGAAAGCCTTAGCATTGCGGGAATCCATCATTTCGTTATCAATTTTGGCAAGTATTTCATGTTTTAACTCGTCAAATTTCAATTCTACATTAGGGCCCCATGATACAGCGCTTTTCATGGAGTTCTTTTCAAGTTCTTCGTCCTTTGGCTTGGCAATTGGTTTAGCAAAAAAAGCCATGTTCTTCACCATTTCTTGACACTAAAAGCTATAACTCTTATTTTTGCCTGACTGCCGAAGTCAAGGAGAGTAATGTTTTTGTTTTTATAAACGTTAATTATTTTAAAATAGTGGATGTAGGTATTTCACATGTTTATTTTATACAGCGTGCAATTTAACTGTCATGGCGATGTCACCGGGTGATATTATTTTTTTGACGTTCTGCTTCAAGTCACCTGTATTATGTGAATATTAAAATTGAGTTCTTAGACAAGAGGTCACTGAGAAATCGGTAGTTCAATAAAACAGCAGCTAGAATGATAAAACAGCGTCGATGGCGTTTATTTAAGAACTGAAACCAGACAAGACCAAGACAATTGCTTGACACAATGTAGCTACTATTTTACATTACATTTTAACTTTTTAATTATAGGTACATTAGTTAAGTATAATTAAAAAATTCACATACATCACAGTCACTAGAAGCAATAACAAAGCTAATTACTGAAAAATCAATAATGAATGTCTCTCATATTATGCATTATCGAATAGCATTGTTAAATATTTTAAATGTACTCCGGATTAAAATAAAGTTGCAGTCACTCATAGCTGTGTGTATTAATTTAGAGTTGACGTATCTAGATGAACATAAACCCAAAATTAAATTAAGACCGAAGAGAAGGTTAAAGATTAAACTGTCGCCTCAAGTAGCACTACAATAGAGAGAATGTAGGACTGGGTCAGTACTACACCACTAACAATGCGAATAAACATGACAACTCAATGCAAGTTAATTAATTATTTAGTGGGTCCTTTAGAAATCGTTGGGAAACGTTTATACTCAGCAGTAAACGCCACATGACAGAGATCATGATAATACTTCAAGTGACACGTATTATTACTAGTATCTCTAATTGCTACGATTAGGTACTTAAATTTTACAAATTATACAACGTTTATGTACGTTTCTAGGTTTAGTCAGCAGCATCTTAGTTTAAATAAAGAAATATAAAGATTTTTAAAAGAATGTTTTCTACTGCATACTATTATACTATTTTGATAGTACTTTAGCCAATATTAACGATTGAACTGTAGAAACAGATATGTGACAATATGAGAAAACCTGTACCTACTTAAAAAACATCTAAGTCGGCAGTCATCATTTCATGTCGGGCAAACATTGTGATTTTGACCTTACGGAGGTCTCTTTATAGAGGTTTTTAGTAGGAACACAATATTTTAGTAAAACAATGATCCGATTCGTATGATGTTAGAGTTTGAGTTCAATGTTGATTTTTGCACGCATTTCCTTACCATCGCCGCATTTTGCTAATTTCGCTTTTCATCTAAATGTAAAATGACAAAAGGCTATCAAAACATCATAATTTTTAATAAGTACCTAAGATTTTATTTCAAATTTGAAATAAATAATGCCTTCCAATATTCCTTTTAAATAGAATAAAGATTTATGCGGAGTTCGGACTTAGTTTCGAAGTCAGCAAACAGTTTTTCAAAGCGTTTTTTACTTTGAGCTGACTTCGACAATGACGTAACAGCTTTATCCACAGCTTAGATAAATTGAAGTTAAATTTGTATGCGAATGTTGTAACTGCAAGTTATTTAAATTTAAATAAACGTGAATAGAATCCGTTTTTCGCTTTTATTATATTTAATTTGAACGAGTTAAATGAAACACGTTTTATTAATTTAATACTTTTCGTATTGGAAATATTATGCAGAATTGTTTTTTTTAAATACCATTAGCTAAGTTTTTAAATAATACTTACTTATAATGTATGATCTTATTTGTTATCAACTTAGTGTCAGACTTTATTCAGGTCACCTATAGTGTATTGCCTGTGTCACTTTGCATGCTACTAGAAACTGTAACTTACAAAAATTTTAATAACCTGGCGATTAAAAAGAGTGGCCTGAGTTTCTTGCCAGTTCTTCTCATGGCTCTACTTCGTCAGCAAACTGGCTGTTGGTTAATTCTAAAGTTCTCGAGGCAGATTATAGGCTATGTATCATCTCGCTACTGGCAACGGGAGCAGGACAGTAAGCAAAGACGCGGGTGTAACCGCACCGCGGAAAGCTTGTAATTTACTAAAGAGGCACCCGACTTAACGGCTGTTATCAACATTCCAACAACTAGGACCGACTTTTTACGTGTCCTCCTAATCACGGAGATGTCCATGATTATAATAACTTACATTACATACGGAATTATAGCAGGTAGAGACTAAATATAAACGTATGCAAACAAAAAATATGGCTACGGGTTGAAGAGTTACGACGTCCCATCAAAGGCGTCACCTATCTCCATGACCCAGTTTCACCCCGCGAAATGGACACGAAACCTTTTTTAACAAAATATGTAATACTAGCTGCGCCCCACGGCTTCGCCCGCGTCTAACATGTGTTTTGTCTCTCTAGCCTATATCCGTCTCCGGACCGAATTTATCTATATACCAATTTTCATCGAAATCGGTTCACCAGTTTAGAAGCTGAGTGGTAACAAACACACACACACACACACATACAAACTTTCGCTTTTAAATATTATGACATGATTCGCATATTGATCTGTAAATCAGCGCGAATAATATCACACAAAAACACTTAAAATTACCTAACAAGTAAGTACCGCAGTTCATATAGCACAAGGCACTTCATTCATGCTGAGAAGCTGCTGGTACCCCGCTGGCTCAAGGAGGGTTATAAATTTCAGATTTATATAATTTTGTTACTACTAGTTACCATCCAAAATATATATTCATCTATACATATAATAAAATTGAAGTGTCTGTTTGTAATATTGAAATAACCGTTTTTTACTACATGTATATGAATACATATGAATATACGGTACATACACCAAAACAACATTTTTTACAATTTTTGTCTGTCTATATGTTTGTTCCGTCTAATGGCTGGACTGATTTTGACGGGACTTTTATTGGCAGGTAGCTGATGTGATAAGGAATAGGCTACGTTTATTTTAGAAAAAACCTTTTATAAATAATAATAATATGTGATGTAAGCGACATGTACGCGGGCAGAGCTGCGGGCAACAGCTAGTCTAAAATAAATAATGACTTTACAAATTAATTACTATTAACATAATATATTAATTATTAGCACAAGAAGGCAGATCATCACGACCTTTGTATAAAAAACTGACCAAGTGCGAGTCAAACTCGCGCACGAAGGATTCTGTACTATTATCTATAAAAACGGCAAAAAAAACATGTCTGTTATATGGGAGTTATCAATTATGTGTAAAAATTTCAACTGTCTAACTATCCCGGTTCATGAGATACAGCCTGGTGACAGACGGATAGACTGACAGACGGACGGACAGCAGAGTCTTAATAATATGGTCCCGTTTTACCCTTTGGGAACGCAACCTTAAAAATACTGTTAATAAAACAACACCGATTTAATTTTTAAGTTCAACAATGATTGCAAATACTTTTTGTATATTAGATCTTAAACTTTAGAAACATCTAAAGCTTTATTTACGCGTATAATATTATTATCCCATTTCGCTCCGTGACACTACGCCCTGCGTCTTTTATTAGAGGACGAAATGGAAGGATTCACTAAAACCTTTTTTGATATTATTACCGTACTTACACAAAATAATATAAATCTTTTATTCGTTTATTACGAGTGAACCGATTATAGCAAATTAGAAAATGTATTACTTACATACGAAATAAGTAACATCATTTTAGTTTAAGTATTATTGTTTACTAGCTGATTTTCGTAATAAAAAGTAGCATATGTCCGTCTCCGTAATTTTCATCGAAATCGGTTTAGTCGTTTAGGTGCTGAGTGGTAACAAACAAACACACACACACATACATACACACTTACAAACTTTCGCATTTATAATATTAATAGGATTACAATTTTATGAAACGATAAGATGATATGAGACTTGAATCACATTCGAATGAAATTTATTTTCTTTCTAGGTAAATGTGGTATCATAGACTACTTCATCGTAGAAGTTTATATGAGTTAGTGGTCAAACGAAAATCTATCTTAGCGTAACTTCAAAATATTAATTAGAGAGCGTTGGTTGTTGTAATTTATTGTGTTGACGCATTTTGTGACTGCGATCAATCGAAAACTGTAATGTATTGTTTTTTTATATGACTAAAGTGACAAACAAGCATACGGCCCGCCTGATGCCAAGCAGTTACCGTAGAATATGGACGCTTGCAACACCAGAAGTATCACTTTACTTCTTTCTTAAAGAGCTAAAGCAAGATCGAGTTTGTGATATAATAATAACTTAAATACGTTTCTATTGTCAACAGATGGCGTGTTTAGAAGCGAAGTAGACACGCGCGGGCGCGGTACGGAGTCAGCGTTCCTCCACGAGCTACACTCGACGCTGGCGCCCCCTGCCGCGCCCGACTACGACTGGCAGCACACCGTTACCCTCGTCATCAAAGGCCTCGTGTTCACCATCATTATCCTCGGTGCTCTCTTCGGAAACGCTCTTGTCATTATCTCAGTACACCGACACAGAAAACTTCGCGTCCTGACGAACTACTACGTCGTAAGCCTAGCCGTAGCTGACATGCTCGTTGCATTATGTGCAATGACCTTTAACGCAAGTGCTGAACTTTATGACGCCTGGCTTTTCGGTCCTATAGTCTGTGATATCTTCAATTCTCTCGATGTATACTTCTCCAGCGCATCAATATTACACCTGTGCTGCATATCAGTCGATAGATACTACGCTATAGTCAGACCTCTGGAGTATCCAGTCACGATGACGCACAGAACAGTTTGTTTTATGTTAGCAAATGTCTGGCTATGGCCTGCTTTCATCAGCTTTGTGCCAATTTGTATGGGATGGTATACGACCGAACAGCATCGAAACTTCAGACTAAAACATCCTGATGTTTGTATTTTTAAAGTAAATATAGTATATGCTATCGTTTCATCGAGTGTCTCATTTTGGATACCAAGTGTTGTAATGATTTCGATGTACTGTCGGATATTTAGAGAAGCGATTAGGCAACGAGAAGCCTTGACGAGGACTTCATCAAATATTCTGTTGAATTCAGTTCATATGAAGCACACGTCTCATACAGCGCATCATTCGCACTATTTGCATCCTGACAGGAGGCCATCAGATATAAGTCCAAACTACAGCACGTTTACAGAAGTAGGACCCGAAGAGACTGAATTTGGTGGAGAAGTTGTGATGTCTATTGGGGACATTTGTCCGAGTAAGGAGGCGAGTCCAAGAAAGTCTGTGAATGTGAGCTGTGATACGGCGAGTTCGGGGTACTGTTCCGGAGGATCTAACAAGAGGTCGTCGAGTGGGCAGCCACCGCCGGGGTGGAGGCCAAGTTGTTCGTCAACTGTTGCTACAAGAGACTTAGCAAAAGCTGCAACAGAACTAAATGCTCAAGGTAAAGGTAAACAATTAATATTTAAATTATATGAAACAAAGCAATATAATGTAACTAATGAAAATAGTATGTGTAGGTATAGAAATTATTTAGCAAAAATATTTACACGTCGACTCGGATAAGCTAACGCGGATCGTCTTCAAACTTGTAAGCACTATGCAAACATTACCTAATCCTTGCATCACGCTCATAACCTAAATGATAGATTTATTCCGTATTTTACTACAAATGTATATTCTTTATATTTTATAACAAAGCTTCTGTAATAGTTTTCTAATGTAGCACCATCAAGTTTTGTCTTACGACTGTACAAAGTAATTTTTTAACGTTATTCTCATCAATAAGGTAAGGTGTTAAGCAAGATCCGACAGACGCATCTATAATCGGTCGCACCATCTGTTCATACTGTCACTGACAAAGCTGTCTCAATCATTTATGCCTTAGTCTTGCCCAATACAAATAATATCCAAATAAAGTCTGTTAACCAACTGCAATCATTCAGTCTAATCTTTAAGAAATGTCTATTCATTATTTACAAAAGCTTTGACTGAATAAAACAAGTCGAACTCACTTTACAATTGCTAGTAAATAAGGTAGGTAATCAATTTATAATACTAATGATCTGATCGAGTAATCGAAAGCTAGTTTTTTATACGACTTTGGTGGCAAACAAACGTGTAAGGAAAATGGAATGAGGGTGAAAAAGTAAGAGAACTGTAAGGAAGAAGAACTAAAAGTGATATTGTGATATATTCGAAAGAGAAGAAAATCGAGAATCTGTTCATCTTTATTGCCTCCGTGGTGCAATGGGAGCGAAAGCAACTGCTATGCTCGAGGTTGGGGGTTCGATCTTCACATGGTCTATAAATAATTTGTTACGAGTCTGGGTGTAGTTTGTGTCCGTTATATGTATGTTTGTAAAGTCCCCCATGACACAGAGCTTGTTCCCTAGTGTGGGAGTTGTCTTTCTAAAAAAGACAAAAGGCAGACTAAAATTGTTATATCTTCGGTGTTATAAGAGATGACGAAGAAAATATCAAGGTACTTGTAGAGATTTACATGCACACTAAATACTAAATACTTTTCTGAGGTCAACCGTCCGCCTGCTAAGTGTGATAACCATAGCAAATTCTTCTCTTAAAGAGCAGTTGCATCATTTCAGTCTGTAATCCCACTGCAGATAAAGGCCTCTTCTCATACAGAGAAGGAATGAGCATTGATCGCCACACTTGCTCAAAGTGGATTGGCGATTTCAGACTTGCTCAGAAATCCAGATTTCCTTATGATGTTTTCCTTTACCGTACCTAGACATAAACAAAATAATCAATACGGTGCAATCCTAAGACATTCGAGATATATTTTGCTGTGTGTCTTATAGATATGAACAGTTTGACAGTTTACCGATAGCTGATACCCTCGATATTAAAGTTTTATACTAGATACAGCTAGTTACTTACTTATATATTACTTAGTATACAAGGGCTTAGTACATCATCAGATAAACTTAAACTTCATTAACTAATTGCCTTACGTACGATTATTTATTAATCAAATCTCCGGTTGGGTAAATTGATATTAAACTTTTGTGACCCTAAGTTTGGAATTTTACCAGGTCTAAGAAGAACCTAATATAGGGTTTACTTAATTTAATTTAATCCTTATTTATCGCTTTAAGCAAGAGTCGTAATTACACTACTATAGGTACGTATATTTAGGTGTGTAGATATTCCACGAAATTAATTTTATTTAAATATTCTTAGTGCTTTCAAAAGAACGTTATGTTTATTTGGAATGTGTTAAACAATACCCTCCTTGACACTTCGGCAGTAGGCAAATAAAGAAAATTTATGTTCTTAACAATATTGTTCAACTATAATTTTAAACAAAAAAAAACCGACTTCAAACAGGAAATCGAAGAGTAAAAAAATTTACTTATTACTTTATACTTACTTATTCACAAAGTAATTCGTATTTTGATTTAGTTTATAAGTAAGATTTCATAAATTAGAAGTCAAGTAAATACTACAATAAGCTAGCCGCAAACACAAGTAAAAACAAAAAAGATATATACATATACCGTCGAATTGAGAAACCTCCTCCTTTTCTAAAATCGGTTAAAAATTTAATACCTGCCTGAATACTTCTGCCTTTGGACGAGGCTCTTGTCCAGCAGTAGACGTCTTTATTATCACAGTTTTAAAACAAATTAAGGTTGTAAATTATCTAATGTAAATTTAATAAATCGATCAAAACGATAAAATAAATACGAACGTTATTCATAATGACATAGTTCGATACAGTTTTAAAGTTTGTTAATTTTAAATTTATAGGCCACAAACACATTTATATAAACTGCTATACATAGAAGCTAATACATCGTTACGAATGCCCCTTGATTGGTTATTGACTGGAGCAATTTGAACTAATGGGAGTTGTTGGTCGAAGTTGGTAGTGATTAGAGGAAGCTCATGCATACATATATGCATACACGAACCTACAAAGGTTTATCTATAGAATTAGTAATAAAAATAAACAAATAAAATGTAGTATTACGCCTTTGTCACCGACAGAGTAGACAGATCGCCAACTATGTTGTTTTTACAGCATTTACCGAGCAAAATTCCAGGTTGATTGAGAATTTCTCAACATGAAACCCAACATTATTTTACCCAACTCGAGGATCGAACCTAGGAACTCTTAGTAACACTAAACCACTAAGACGCCCAATTTTTTTTATTATTTATTTTAGGGACTTTTATTCTTTAAAGAACATGTCAGCCCCGTTATTTCAAAACTAACTACACAGGGCCTTAACTATGTATGAACATCTGAAATAACATTACGGCCTCTTTTGATGTTGGATCTGCTAAAACAGATGTAAATGTGCCAACATCCCACACATTTAAAACAATAGGTCAAAATTAATATGATGCTACAGCACTTCAAAATTACCTACTTTAAGAAAATGTTTAGTAAATTTAAGAAATTACATCTTTCTTCACACACTGTTCGTCAGTAATCAACACGTTTGTTCTCGTATTTAATTTTACAAATATTATATCTCTAATTAAAGTCAAATTTACGATTATTAATATTTCATAGAAATTAAACAGACACAGCTTATAGAGTCTATGTATTTGTTTCTCATTAATTTTCATTTTGTACAAACATCAAAATTTTATATGAAGACTAATTGCGAAGTTTTATTTCGATTTAAAAGATTTATATTTTGTATAAATTTAATAGATTTTAGCTATAATATCACAACAACTTCATACAATGCCAGCTATACCAAAAGTAAGCATATATTATTGCTTGTGTTATGGGTTTTAGAATGCGGATATACATACTTATATACTTTTTTTTGTAATAACCTACATAATATACATCTTTATAAACCCTTGTTCTATCTGAATGCGATACAACGTTACAAATTTTAACTACATAAGGTCAAGCTACAATCTGGCTGAGGTCGTAACAAAAACAACTGACAAAAGCCTTCGTCAGATTTAACGAGCAATCAAAATGCACGACTCCCAAAAGTATAGTTCCAAAGTCGATCGACAATAAAATTGGGCCTAGCTCGTTCTTATTTAGTCTCAAGCCGGTATTTTGTTTATTAGGGAGTTAGAGATCCCGATGATCCCAGTGATGCTTAGAGTACAGGAGTGTGGCGTCATCTATCTGGCTAATAGTGACCCACAAACAAAACCAACACGAGCAAAGACGACGACGACGTAGTACTACATAGAAAACATTACGGTCTGATCGGTCTGAATCGTGATATCAACTATCTCGCACCGACTAACTATTTATACAAGTCCCGACTACCAACTGTTAGGCAGTGGCCCGTCAGGCACGATCACCTAGCCTGGTCGAAGAATCCTCCCTTTGGTTGGAGGTTGATGTGATGCTTCCAAAGAAATTTGAATATTTAAGGACTAAGAACATAATAGGACATTTAATATGCTAGTGATATGGCTCTTACTCTTAAGGATTTTCATGGGATAATATACATTTACGCTAACGCTAAATAGAATATGGTTTAGATAGTATACGAATCGGCACTTAAATTTTGTTTTACAAAATTTCAGACAGTGGATATTGAATATAAGCGATCTCTATTCAAACCAATGTAAAAGGAGAAAGTCTATGTCTAGAAGTAGCTGCCTTTCGGCAAAAGTAATGATGCCTGGAAATATATTAGGAATCGCAAAATCCTAATCCGCGGTTAACTGTAATTGGCTGAAATCGCATGTAAAACTATGTAACTATATTTATAACTGTGGCTGTTGTTAACCTGAATAATAAATAAATAAATGAATGCTAATTCGCTTAGCAGATTATTTTTATGGTTCCTATTAAAGGCACCATTAAATACAAAGTATTTGACATCACTCAAATGTTCGCAACAGTATACAAATAATTTCGGCGTCAAATAACATCGTTTTGGTATTTCGACTTGGAGACTTTACGTTACGGAGCTTTGTCGCAAGCAATTAAAGACTAATCTGATTGCATTAAGTCAATCTTCAGCGCCAGATTAAACTCCTTAGGGTCGAACAAACAGCAGCACAGAGTAATTTAGAGTTAGATAATCTTATTTGAAGTCAAGGAGGATTAATAGCTTTAAGAATGTTTTTTTTATATAGCCCACCAAAGTGCTACTCTGCCTGATGGTAAGAGGAGTGGAGCTAGGCTGTGTATCGGAGACACGGAAAGAATGTGCCAATAGTGTCTGTCCGCTAGAGTGGAGCGAAGATTTTAAGCAATATTATTGGTTAATGTTTTTCTTTGTTTTATACGACTAGTTTTATTGTAATAAACTAGTAGAATAGTTGTCATTAAAAAGAGAAAAAGAGACTAAGTTGTCAAATAAGTATACGGCTCGCCTGATGGTAAGCAGTAACCGTAGCCTATGGACGTTTGCAACATCAGAACTATCACTAGTGCGTATTGTCAACCCTGATATAACCTTTTTACTCCTTTCGTATAGAACTCCATGTTGTAGTCACTCTGTATTTCTGCACACTGTAATTTCTCGGCTTCGCAGCTTCGCTTCAATCCTGTGTACAAGCAGCCTTCCAGACCAATAGTTCGTATAAAGTTTATGTTATAGATGGGGTACCCAGTTACATTTTGGGATTTTCCTCGATCTTTGATAAATTCGGCGGTATGTGGTCGGTTACGTTGTTATAAATTCTGACCTTTTACTGAACGGGTTAGATTACAAACATTGAAATTTGCTCATAATCCATTATAACGTCACGTGGTAGTATTTTATAAACCATATCGATTAATGGTACGCTATTTTGGCGTTGGAGAGTGATGATTCTCTCACCTACTAGTAATGTAACCCACAGCACATGACAGAAGCAGTGTCCAGTGTTAAATTTTCATCACTACCATCGTCAATCTTCCAGTCTAAAGCTTTAATATAATAAACACATGACCATACAATTGTATTTAGCTGGGAGAGAATTTTACAAAATGATGAGCCTAAAGCCTTTGTCCAGCAATAGCCCGTTATATGGTGTACTAGCTGCGCCTCGCGGCTTCGCCTGCACCTAAAATGCGTTTTGTCTCCATGTCGGGAACTAGATTTGATTTAGAGATGAAAAGTAGCATGTCCTTCGCCGGCACCGAATCTATCTACATACCAATTTTCATCGAAATCGATGTAGCCCTTTAGGCGCTGAGTGATCACAACAACAATACTAACATGCATTCACATACATTTTCGCATTCATAATATTAATAGATTTTTTTTCTAATCGAATAAACCCGGCCTAAGTTTAAATACAGATTCAAAAGATAATACGATTTTACCTTTCTTATCAAATAAATACTAAACTTAAAATGTAATTAAATGTTGAAATACTTTCATGCTTCAAATAGACATAACATAAATATAATTAATTACAATATCGTTATCCTTAGCAAAACCAGGTCTTAAAAATTAATTACAAAAACAAAGTCCTCCTGTCCAAACGACCGTGAAGGCTAATCTCAGTAAAGATTACTAAATTAGGTGAAAAAATGAATGTGTGTATAAACAGATGTATATTCTCTATTAATTTACATTCAAAGTACAATAGAACTGTAATTATGGTGACTGGCCTGTTGGTCTAGTGGTTAGTGACCCTGATTGCTAAGCCGGGGTTCGTGGGTTCGATTCCCACCCACGACAAATCTTTGTGTGATGAGCATGATTGTTTGTTCTGTGTCTGGGTGTAATTTATCTATTTTATTTAGGTATTTACAAAAAAAAAGTATTGTAGTACCTATATAAGTTGTTTAGTACCCATAACACAAGCAAGTATAATTGCTTAATTTTGGGGCTAGAGGGCGCTGTGTGAATGTAGTAGAATATTATTATTATTATACATTACAAAACATTCAAAAGTTCATTATTATCTACCAAATTTCGTCTGCTCGAGAGTGTTTCTCAGCAAGCATGTTATCATTGACAGAAGTTAAGTTAACGTGTTACGAAAATTTACATTAATAGATACCAAATAACTTTATTTACTTTTTAACTTTCTCGTTGCATGATATACTTAATTTATAAACGTACATCTATACATATAATAAAATTGGAGTGTCTGTTTGTAATATTGAAATAACCGTTTTTTACTACATGTATATGAATATATATATACAATGCATACACAAAAATATTTTTTTTTATAATTTTTGTCTGTCTTATCTGTCTGTTTGTTCCGGCAAATATCTGAAATGGCTGGACCAATTTTGACGGGACTTTTATTGGCAGGTAGCTGATGTAATAAGGAGTAACTTAGGTTACGTTTATTTTAGAAAAATCTTTTATTTTAGAAAAATAAAGACTGTTAGGCTGAACGAAGTTCGCTGGGTCAGCTAGTAAAATAATATGAAAACGCCTCACCATTCAACTTGTGACAACAGCCGGTGCAACCTCGTCGAAACGTACAAAATACGGTACCTTTTTAATAACGCATGATCGCGTAATATATGTTTAAAAATTACATCACAACTTTATTAGTTCACAACATACAAATTTGTAAAGTTCTCTGCGAACTCCCACTGCGCCACGAAGGCAATCAGCCTTCGTGGCGCAGTGGGAGTGCAAGCGACTGCTGTGCACGAGAGTGAGGGTTCTATCTCTACACGGGAGAAAACTTTATATGATCCATAAATATATTAATATAAAGTCCCCCGCGAAACAGCGCTTGTTCCCTAGTGCAGGAATTGTCTTTTTAACAGACTTCAAAAAAAGGAGGAGTTTTCTCAATTCGACCATATATATATTTTTTTTTTTTTAAATAATCAATATAATTCAAGTTATGATAAATGGAAAACGCCTGAATTTGCTTCTTTGACTGCCGAAGACAACATCTTCGTCCTAAATTTGTTTCGGGAAACGATTACCCAACAACTAAGTGATCACAACAAGTGCGATTTATCTCGCAGATCTATCTATCTATATATTAGTTTATAACGTTATTTTAATACCTCTTAGTTCGAGTTGTTCCAGTCGGATCTCCTGTATCTGATCCCTCGGGGGATCGGATTATTTTTATTATATTTTGTATTCCGATCTAATCCTCCAGTGGGGTTCAGAAATAAATTGAACTATTTAAAAATATTAAAAAATGCAAACTGAGCAATAGTCTTGGATATTAAAATAGCCATTAGATAATAAAAACGACAATTTAAAAAAAAAATAGTCGTAACGTAGTAATAAGAATCTACCCTATCTTAAACTTGAACAGGTAGATTTTCATCTATCGCTTTTTATCCGGTGAAATACGAGCAAAAGAAATCGCTTTCGTGGAGTAATCGTGTTTGGAGATCAAGTAAGCTATTGTGTACAGCTTCCAATTGATTTATCTCCCTATTTCAATGCTTAGGAGCTTAGGTTGACTTGGTTGATCTCAGAATTTGATCTAAGATTGGTTTATTTCTCCAGTGTTTTAGAGGAATATACTCTTATAACTATATAATAAAATAAGAGTGGAAATATAATAAGGTTAGCTTAGGTTTAGCTTAGAACAATTTGTAACAATAATATTCTAATTCCACATCATCGGTCATTACACTACTGGGTTTGTTTAGAAAGACTTAAAAAGGTCTTTGTACAGAAATGGACATCTTGTTTTGTCATCATTATTGTGTTAATCCACCAGGGTATCAGATTTAGGGGATCAGACCAGAATAACTCGTTACAGCTAAGTATATGTTTATTTATCAAAACCTCATAAAGTAAAATGTGTTTAAAAATGAATCATAAAATAAAACACGTTTTCAATCCAAAGATAATCCAAACAAGTTTTGCTCCTATATAGAACAACCTTAGTAGTTCATGTTTCTTTACGAACACAACTAAGACTATCCGTGGTTAAAAATAATTGTTTGTGTTACTGCAAGAAACATTGTAGACATTTATTCTACAATGTTTCTTGCAGTAATCTTCAAACATGAAACGAAGAAGAAAGAGCCTTGCCAGCTCTTTAACCTGAACCTGAAAGATTTGGTATCTTGAATATGTGAATGTAAAAGTTTCTGAAATTTCAAAGATGTCTGTGTCTCAATCATGCTTAAACATTTATACGGATTTAGATGAAACTAGTGTGAGATAAACTATTGACAAGGATCAAGGAATCTTTTTGTTTTGAATCCCGGAATGTGATCCCTTAGCCAATAGTTTTACTTTGCTTTTGTTTTTAATAGTTACTGTTTAAATCTTTGTTGGTATAAGGCTGGATATTCAAAGGCATTTAGCAAACATTACTACCTTTTTTATATTAGCCTACCAAAGTGACTCTACTCTGCCTTATGGTAAACAGTCAGTAGAATCTAGAACTGGTGGATACCATTCCAAAAGCCAAACTACTGGTATGGTAGCCTCTACTATGGCGGCTTAGTAAGATGCTTTTGCACGCCCCGCTTAAACGACACAGGATCAAAGTTAGATGGGAACACATGCGCTAGTAAAGTGTTCCAGGCTTTATTTGAGCGACAAAAGTATGAAGTGCTGTACCGTTTGGTTCAAGAATCTTTCAATTTCACTGTGAAAGGGTAGCATTTTAGTCTCGCGCGTTTCGTTCTGGATAAAAAGGGAGAGGTGGCTTTTATTTCTATTTCTCTCTGCATTAGCTTGACTATGTTTCCTTAGCGTTTCTTTTGCAATACTTAAAAAATCTAGTCATTGAGTACTGTAACTTACCATCAGATATATGCTTGTTTCCTAATAACTAGCACTTAATTAGTAAGTTATATTCAAAAACCATCCAATCAAATTCTCATAATTTCATTAAAACATTCGAAATAAACTTGCGCAATATCCACACTCGTTTTATCTTCAAAGACATTAGTTTTCCGCGACACTGCTTCGTGTAAAGTGAACTCATCCATCATATTTTTATCTCATTCATATTACTAAAGAACATTAAAGTAGTAATGTTATGAGCTTTAATTAAATGTAGACGCTTGAGAAATGTGGTTAGCATTTATGTTTAATATACAAGTTTCTAGTTAAATTCAACACATTTCAGGTAATGTGATGACATTTACTCAATTGAATGAACCATATTATACTTACATGTGTATTTCTCACGCTAACGTGAAACACTTATATGAGAAAGTTTGGTAATAATTTAATAAAAAAGGACATGTAAAACCAATTTGATAAAGCATGGCGATCAACACATGCTCTGTATGAAAAGAGGCGTTTCCTTGCAGTAGGAGAAATACGGGCCGATATGAATAAATGAATTATGAATAAATTGCAAACCAGTAGGTATATGATATCGAGAGAGAAAAACGAAATAAGTTATGTATGAAATAATTGCTTATTATTGTGGTAAGCAGCTTATTTTATATAGCCAGTTATAAAAAGATCTCGAAACATCAGTCGGCAGCAAGAGCGTAGTAATACCTAGTACGTATTCGTAGAGCTATTGATTATCTTTTGTTCAGTATTTTTTTTTCTAGTGCTAATTTACCAAATTGCTTAGTCTGTTATCCGAACTTGAATTGTAAATTTATTTGAATCGTCATGTTTGTCGACGTTAATGACGTCATGTGGCCTATTTCCATGTCGAATGCGAGGAAACGTTGATGCCTGACAAATGAGCAATTCAATTTCGCGTTCGTCATCACGTTTTGCTTGCATTGCGCATTCACTAACAGACTAGTTGCTTTCGCTCCAATTGGAATTCATAGCTCAGTATTTTGAGTGCACTGTGATTAATGGTGAAGTGTTTTAGGTTGTAGGAATGTTGTCAATTCTATAGTATGTAGAACAAAAGAGCAACACCAAAATACTACACAACACTGCTTATAGCATTTTATAGCTGCGGTCTTCTGTATAGTGAAGATAGGCACTCCAATCGATCTTTTCTATGTTAAGCGAGACATTTCTATACAAAAACCTCGTAATAACTAACTCTTTTTAACTAAACATGGTTTTTAGTATTTTAATACCACCACCTCTTATAACAGTATTAGTTTTAATATTACTTTGTGTTTTGTCTTTTTCTCTTGTACCATTAAAAACAAGGATAGAGAAAAGTAAGGTTATAATATGATTACTAGAGATTGTGGTAGGGCCCCTGTCCTGGTTTATATAACACCATATTATAGAGGGCCTAGACAAGTGGCATACATTTCTATTCTATTCATAGAATAGATTAATAAATGTATAGGATTGATATAAGCTAACGCCAACATACTCTTTCTTTCCAACCTTACACCTTTAGCAAAAGCTTCCGCTAGGAAATGGTCCATTAATCAAGTCATTGTACACATAGACATAATATAATGTATGATAACGCATTAAATTCCTTTATACATACTCCCCTTTGTGTCATTTCCTTTCCACGTTCATGTCATATCCGAACCATGAATTTGGAAATTCTATTATTATAAATCCGAAAGTTTGTGTGTGTGTTTGTTACCACTCAGCGCCTAAACGGCTAAACCAATTTCAATAAAAATTAATTTGTACATAAATTTGGTGCTGGAAACGAATATAGGATAATTTTTATTTAAAAAAAACGGTCTGGTTTTTGAGTTACATTTATTAAACACATACCAACAAACGAAACGCAATAGTATAAAAAATGTAATAACAATTACGCAATTCACTTTATTCCATGTGTCGATCCGTATTCCTTCTTAAACCACCAAGTATTTACTGCCATTACGCTACGTACTATATATAATATAATATAATAATAATTTATTTATTCACAAAAAAATTACAGATTTTGCTTATAGCTATTACATAGTTAATATTATCCAAAATATTAGTAGAGAAGTTAACAAGATGTTGCAGAAATCTGTCTACAAAAATTTGTAACCCTGTCTCTTAAACTAGGGTAATCCTGTATCTTAAGAGACAGTGTTCGGCAAGAGATTAATCTAGTTATTTAGATTTTTACAACATGTGGACGGTATCGTTCTACCGCTTAAATGTGTTTTGATTTGAATGAAGGTATAAATAATAATTTGTGAGTTGTGTTAAGTAAGGTGTGTGTGTGTGTGCGTGTGTGTGTGTGTGTGTTTGTGAGTGTGTGTGTGTGTGTGGTTGTGTGTATATTATTTATATGTATGTATGTTTGTTCAGCAGGTGCGTCACTGCGTGCGGCGGGGAAGTCATGGAGGGCTGAACATAAGGCCGCGCGCACACTCGGCATTATCGTTGGAGCGTTTCTTTTGTGTTGGCTACCGTTTTTTCTTTGGTAAGTATACTTTTCTATTGCGTAGCAGTCAGCTTATCTACCCAAGATCTAATTGAATCTTTTATTTTAGCGTTTTTTTTACAAAAGACATGACAAGCCCGCTGTTTAACCCTAACTAAGACATATTGTGATGAATATATTAAATCATTTCTAATTTAATTTTGAAATTTTATCTATTTACATGCTAGCTTTCCGCGGTGTGGTTTCACCCACGTCTTTGCTTACTGCTCTGCTTCTGTCACCAGTAGCGTGATGTTACATACCCTATAACCTTCCTCGAGGACTAGGCTATCAAACGCAAAAAAAGAATTATTCAAATCCGACTGGTAGTTTTAGAGATTAGCGCGTTCAAACAAACAAACTCTTCCACTTTATATAATAGTATAGGTTATTTTAGCTGCCCTTTGATTAAGTTTATAAAAGATAATAGTACTTTCCCCTACTCCGGCAGACAGAAGGCATTCTAATCTTTAATCGTATCTTTTTGTACTTTAGCCTAGACTGTAACAACCAAATCTATTATCTGGATAGGGGCGATTTTGTAAATTTTAATATTCATTCATTTATATCGGCCCGTTATCATCCCACTGCAGGCAAAGGCCTCTTCTCATACAGAGAAGGCTTGAGCATTGATCGCCACGCTTGCTCAATGCAGATTGGTGATTTCAGACTATTTTTTATATGTCCAGGTTTTCTTACGATGTTTTTCTTCACTGTCAGTCGGTAATATCCAGATAAACTTAGAATGAACATGTCTTGAAAAGTCACATTGATACTTGCCCGGATTCAAAACCCCGACCTCGTGTCGCCGATACGGGTGAAAATATTTCTTATAGTTTTACTTTTGTACTTCAATCTTCGTCGTACATCTGACCCTGGCAAATATCACATAAAGTTATAGCATGTGCCGTACATAAAGTTGACGCTCGCGTGATGAGCAAAATGCCGCACGGTGACGACCGAGACAACCAACTGATCCTCGCGAGCTGCTCCTGCACACTGACACAACGACGATAGTTTACGCGGGTAAAAGGGCGTATAAAACTCAGTTACTGAGTGAACGAGAGCTCTATGCGCGTTTTTGACAAAACAGCAAGTGTTTTAAAATTTGCCTGAGCAAAATGCTCATAGCGCGAGTGTTCGCGGGTTAAAAACTGTGTGCTGTCTCAAAACTTATCAGAAATATACTCAAAATAAACTATAATGTACATACATCAGGCGTTTTTACTTGCAAAGGGGTAGGTAGTGGTGTCTTATTCATCATCATATTCATCACAGCTCTGAAAAACCAATTGCTGGGTATAGGCCTTCGTTTGTGTCAATCTCTACGCTCTTGTGCCAATCTCATCCATATGTTTATAACAATTTGGTTCAATAAATGGCAACAGGCTCGCTCCTTCTTAGTAACCTAACATTGCTGACGAAATGTCAGAGATGGCCTTTACAAAGAATGGCGTGGTACCATAAAAATAATATGTGAATATCCCTCTCTCTCACATCTTTATCAGATTATTGAAACAGCGTTCTTACATTTTGAATGGCTGCAAAGTTCGATACAAATGTGAATATTACACTGTTAATATTTTATACGATCTTACATCGTATTTCAGTTACTTTACGATTCTCAGCTCCTCAACCTTTTATCTTTATTGACGAAAATACTTCCTTGAGCGGTTTTATATGAGCTCGTGCTTAGGTTTTACGGTTAAAGCTGTTCACTGAAGATGAAATATTACTGTTTTGCTCCCAAGGGTGTAAGATATTGTCATTATAAAACGACTGTTGACCTTTCTGGCGGGAGTGGACACTTGTCGGTTAGGTATTCGTTCTACAACACCCATAGACTGATACGGTTAGAGAAATTTCTGTTTAGCCAGAACACGGGGTATTATAATTTTATGTAAAGCGTCATTGTAGTTAAAAATTTGGCTTTGCACGTATCCATCTTTGAAAAAAATAAAAATACAATATTTGTACCAAATTGAAAAAAATATTATACATTTTAGAGATGTCTTATCAATGGAAGATTTAACTTATGTTATAACATATTTTTGTCATTACCTGATATTGAAACGTCACTATTTGTTGTGACTCGTCTAATGCTATCTCACGGTATATAAATTAAAGGCTAATTTAGAGTTAATTAATATATTATATTACCTACATTCGATTTAAACTTTAACTACGAGTTATAACTTCCTGTAACATGGAATGATGATGATTGCCTGGAAATTAATTTAGTAACTTCGCTTAATTATTTATTACCCTAGATTATCGACATCGGGCAGATTTGTAGCTAAACTTTTTTATTTGATTACTGCTATTTCAATTATAACAAAATGTTAATCAAATAAAAAATGTTTCTTTTATTTTTGTTTTTTTACAGACTTATCGTTATCATGACGATGATTGTACCGAATAAGGCGTCAACTTAAGGCATTTTATTTAATCTCATTAAAATGTATTCTAATATTTATTGCCTTGCTTCCATTACTAAACGATGTTTCAAAAAAATATCAAAGAATAAAAATATCGAAGAATAAAAACTCTACTACATAAGTTTATAACACCAATCTAATACAAATTTATATTCATCAGGTACGTGACAACCAATGTTTGCGGAGAGCCTTGCGAAACACCAGTAGTCGTCGTCGGAGTGCTATTCTGGATAGGCTACTTCAACTCCGCACTCAACCCGCTAATCTATGCGTATTTCAACCGCGACTTTCGAGACGCGTTTAAAAATACGCTAATGTGTGCTCTACCTTGCTGCTTCAGCTGCTGGAAAGACACGGGGACAGCGCAGTTTGTGTAGTAACTAAGTTTTGCGACTAAACATCGCAAGGACCGTAGTGTGTGTTAGCATCGAAAGTTTTATATTATATAGTTGTGATAAGATTTGTTATCTTTTGGCTATTCAAAATGTATATTGGCAATTATATTTTTGTGTCTGATAAAATTGTGATTAGTTTAATAGTAGATTTTATTTCTGCCCTGTAAAGAAGAACGCAGTAAGTGCAAACACGTTATAGGAAAAACAATTGAGTTAATATAATTTAATTTAGTTTTTTTTTTTTGCTCATTTTAAAAATATTTCCATAGACATTATCTTGCTGAAAACTTAATCTTATAACATAATTTCTTGCCGTCTAAATTAGATATTATGAATTAATTATAAGGTTATGAATTACTGCGACTAATCGCATTTAGTATATAAAATCGCAAGTTCATAGTACGGGTGCGTAGTAATTTAAAATTATAGTTGTGAATCAGTAGTATTATGTATAATAGCAATAACACTTTAATAATTGTTGTATAGTTGTATTTTACGGTCTTTTAGACTCGAATACAGGGTTAAAAATATTTTGCTCGAAATTTCTGTTAACCTTGTAATGTGTATTGGGGTCTAAAAGACCTACATTATAAATACCATTTAGATAAATAGAAAAATAATAGTTGCTCAAATTGTCCATTAAATGGCAATAAGCATGATTGTCGATATATATTTACTATCGAAATACATAGATGTAGAAACTTGTTGATTCATTGTATATAGATATAGATAATTTCACCTTTATTCTCTTGCAAATAAAATCCTATTTCCTAAACTTTAAATCTTATTTTTTCTACTTGATAAAAAAAGAAGTAACTGTAACCGGTTATTGAAACTTATACATAAATCTGAGAAGATTCAATAGAGATGGCATTTATTACAGCGAATGCAATAAAACTGATGCTTTCAAGTAATTAGAACCTCAAGTCATGTCAGTGTTCAGTTCTGCTATAGCACGCTTTATCGCGTATAATTTGGCTTTGTAATACTCACTAAAATGAAACGAGTCTAATTAATAAATAAAATAAATAAACTTGTCGAAGTATAAACTTTGATTTTTATATCGATAATAATACTAACTGCTTTATTATTAAAACATATTTCGAAACAAAACAACATTTTATCGTAAGAAATAACGTTCATAGAAACGCCAAAAAAGTGCTACAAAGAAAGAATAAATTGATACATAAAACGATTTTACCTACAAACGAAAAGTGTTACATTTACATTTTCCTGTTACAAACTGCCCCGGGAAGTACAAGAGCGAAGTTAAATCAAACAAAAACATTTGTTTTCAACAAATACTGTATTTCTGAAGAATTTATATGATTTCAAAATTCTTGATAGTAAAAAAATAACAGTTTGAGATCAATGTATAAAAGGTATTTTATATAACTTTAAAAGACTATGTATTTGACAACATACAAACTCCTTCGAAGTATCGTTCCATTTAAAGCAGCAAATTTAATTACTCAGGTGATCATCAGACAGTTCACCGGTCGTGTACTTCAAACAAACTTGGCTTAAATAATAATTATTCAAAAACCAAAATCAATTTACAGAAAACGTATAATAACTTTTAACCCAAAATTTTCAATTCAAAACATTGGTTATTCACAATATTTTAATAGAAGTTAAAAATATAAGAGCTAACTTACGTAAGTACATGTAATTATTATCGAAATCACGCGACCCACCGTAATAATTGTTTTATTTCAAACCACAACTGTTCATCATCATGCTATATTACGTGATGCGTGAAATATTCTTGTTAAATATTAGAAACAATGTATTTATATTGATTTTTCGTTTAAAACGAACACCACACTTATTTGTAAACACGAAACATACATTAATGTCTCCGTATAAAAAACGTGCTAAAGTATACTAATTGCTACCAAAAAATACTATAAATGTTTTTATAAAAAATATTTTATACTTTTTTTATTATTTTAAATTTCAAACTTAACCCTTCAAGTGAAACATGAAGCATAATACTAACCAATAGTTGATTGGGACAATTATGTATTACCCATGGCTATGTGGTACGCATGTACCTATAGAACAATGTTATATATTATTACTATAAACGCTTTTCGCAAACATTACAAATGAGTTATTGTAAGGCACCATATGTTACATATTATGGAATATTCTAGTTTGAAAGGGTTTAGATTGATGTTTGTTTACATTGGTACCGTAACAGAGCACGTACTGGAGAAAGAAAAACAAATTACAAAAAATGTAAAAAATAACGTGTTATTTTACTCAAACAAAATATTAAATTATCTAATTTAAATTGATTAACATTTTTCTTTAATTCTATAGTGATGAGCAGTTACCTTAAAAGTGTCACAATAGTTTTTTTGTATAAAAAATATAGGTTACAGGTAACATATATATTTTTTTTAATTTCATCAGTACAAATTAAATTTGTATGCGTTTCCACACGGTAAACAAATCATACAACACCTAACAGTAATGTGAGCAACAAAACAAAATACAACATAAGCGACACAAAAATAAATTTGGTTCATCTTTAAGCGGTACGTTTAAAATAATTGCACTCCAACCAACGACGGTTCGATTCAAGCTTGACAAACTCGAGTCTCAAAAATTTGGTTTTACGCGTGACAGCTTTCCGACACGGCGCTTAATAGTCTGTGAATATTTGATCTTTATGTCAAATAAATAAGTGAAGGGTTATAGATTTATACTAGTTTAACCTAATAATCTATGGATGGCTAGAAATTTTGGTTTTTACGGAGAATACTATAGCAAAGCCCGCGCGGTAAAGAATACGTATAATATTATTATAGAAAATTATAACATCTTTTATTTTGTGTTCATTTCTATTAGTAGAATACTAATAAAATGTTATTACTGACTTGAAATATTTTCTTCTCATTATCCCATAATTTCTATAGACATTAAATTAAATGAAGTTCACGACAAAAATTAATAGAAATCTTGCCAATCGTTTGGTTTATTAAAAAATAATTTAATTAGGTTTCATACTTCATTCTTATTTTTGATGTTATAAATAAATTATATAATAAATAAGAAATCTGTTGTGATCAAAATTATGTTTACACTATGCTCTAATATTCTATTTACTAACAATCCACCATAACTAATATTTAAAACATCCATAAATATAATTATAAAACAGCTTTAACAGTTGATAAATCAATCCAGCCACATTACGTTCCGTTTCACTCATGTACAATGGCACTTGGAACGCACCGACGCGATGTGTCCTAACAACCGAACCGTGAAACGGAACGCAGTGGACTACGATTGGCTAATGTACTGAACTGGGACCTAACGGAGTGTGGTTTTTTTAAACGGTCTATTTCTGGATCCTTAACTTTAGGGTTAAATCCATTTTTAAAATCCAAATTAGGTCTCTGGGGCAGAAAATTGTTTTGCTTTTTATCTACTAAAGGTGAACGTAGATCTGGCCGCACCGCACGAGCCGGGTGCTTTTTGTACTGGTTCTGCAGCGACTGTGGCGCGGGTAGATGTGCGAGGTTGCATGATATTTCGTATACAGAATTCGAATGCGGTGACTGCGGCGCGTGCCGTGCGGTCCAGATCTGTGTTCACCTTAAATACTGGAGCAGTAAATATACTACATGTTAAGCTTATGCTTGTATGTCTTATTTACTAGAATTACGATCCCTTAAACTGAGCAGACAGTGATGCAAGATCCTATAAGTACTCTAGAGTACCTACCATATGCCCAGGAAATACTGATTAACAGGTAAAGAAAAATATATTTAATTTTATTCGCACTTTCTCTGCCTAGGAAAAACAAAAAAGAATCTAGTTTTCTCTCTAATTTCACTATAGAGAAAATAACATAGGTACTTTCTAGATCATTTCATTCTAATCTGCCATGTAAAAGCTCTTTAATCGAAGTACTTGCAACAAATCAAATTATATAAGAATATCGTAAAAGATGAATGGGCATATTAAGTAAAAGGTTTAAAAAATTAAATATATTATTTCAAACATATTTAATAATAAAACTTTGAACCATATTCGGGTATAAATAAGTTAAATATTTCTGTAAAAAATGCAATGATCTCCTAGGCTGTTAACACAATATAGCAGTTTAAACTCAGTGTTAACTACCGCTTTAAATCTTTCTAAATCTCTACGTGTTGTTAGTGATAAGCACTCGTTTTCCAAGCTATAGTCACTAATTAGCTTGATTGTGATATTATATTAGTATGTGTATTTAGAAAATGACAGATTTTATGATGTATATAAAGATAAATTTGAAAAGTATCGATATCTATACTTACGCTGAATTCAAAAAGAATTGTTCAAGAATTGTTTAAAATAAATAAATATTTTTGTAATAATTTCTTTATTGAATTTAACATAAGTATAATCTAACACAATTACACAAAGAAGCTGATTGTATAGATTAAAATATTATAGTCAAAGTCGCTTGACTTTTGTGAAATAATAATATACATATAAATACCTTGTGATTCCAAAAAAAAACCTTTAATGTTGACTGTTCAATTTAAAACTAAACTATCTGTCATAGGCTAACACCCAGTTTCTGAAAGGCTGATCAACGAAAAATTAACTAACCACCTGTTAAATCTCATGTAAAGTACTAATTGGGTGGCTAAAAGCATGAATAATTAGTATAATTTGATCTAATTAGTAACTAATTAGATCATATTAAACTAATCATCCATGTTTTGAGCATGCTTTTAGGAACTTCACAAGAGATTTAACAGGTGATTAGTTAATTTTTCCTTGACCAGCCTTTCAGAAACTGGGGGTTAGTATTGTTTATGCATACCACAGTGTAATCGTCTATTTAGCTGGGTTAATGTTTAAAGCCGAAAGCTTTTCATTAACTTGTGTATTAACTTTAATATTAGTAGCTAGAAAGGTAGATTACACCAAACTTTATTATAATACCTCAACAGTAAGTAAACGTAACCTCAAACTATTTGAATTTGATATAATATCAAATGTTATAGCAATGTTAACATCTGAACCTGACAGCTGATTTAATATGATTTAATGAGATTTAATATTTGGCTTGATAGATGAACAAAAGCAGCTGAAGATGTCACTTATACCACCAACAACACGCAAAGAGGTGTCAGGCAGGCGACCGACTATTAAATTTTAAAGTTTATTCGTAAACTTTTCACAAAATGCAAAGTGTGCAAAGAAAAACATTTTGCGATGACAAACGAATACGTAGGTAGATATTATAAAAAAATATATGTGTTGTACGTGTTCTCTACCTAGTACCTAAATAAAACAACCAAACTGAGTATACTGGCTCAAAAGTTACGTTCATAACAAAGATTAATTAACTATGGTTTAACTAGTTAAAGTTTGGTGCAACCGCCATGTAGAAAGTTTGTTTCTAAAAGGGGAAAACAAATACGTAAATAAGTGTTATATATATAATATTAATTTACATAAATGTATATAGATTATATAATCTATTGGTTGTATAAAAACGCTTGTTATAGATTATTATGATTGTAAATCATTTATGTTAATATTATGGCGTAAGTAGTATTGCAAAGTAGAGCTGTATTTTAAGGTTAATGTGAATGAAAAACTAATATGTACCTACTATAATATTTTGTTAGATCTGCAATTAAAATTACATTAAAGTAACCATAGAAAAGTAGAATTAATTCTTAGAAAAGTTTTCTTTATTTTAAAACTTATAGTAGTAACTGCTTCAACGTTTCAGAAACACTAATTGATTCTCAAAGGCTTTAAGTTTACAATTCATCAGCATTTTCGTTAGCATAATAAACGAGAATATTTCCATACCCACAGACTTTTTATAAGACAAGTCTCGCACTAGGGAATAAACACTGTGTTGCTAGGGATTTTACGAACTTTAAACGATTTTAAATACGCCGAAACAAATATTTATGGATTATAATATAACGTTTTGGCACCGAGGATAGCAGTATTATCATTTATTTCTGCCTATGTAAAGTTTTAATTATGTAAAAAATATATATATTTACATTTGCATTAACTATTATTACTTTTAGTAATAATTATTGCAATAATTTTATTACTTTAGCTTAAGTAAATTAAAATAATAATTATATTTATCGCAAACACGCTTTTATAATAAAGTAGAATAAATGTATATATTGTAAATTAAATAAATAATAAAATTAATATGAGCAATAATAGTTGTTAAATTGGAGTAATAGGTAGTTGTGTGTAAATGTAATATTATTTTTATTTAATAATAATTAATAAATCAAATATTGTTGCAACGTGTTAATGTCGTAACCTAGATAGTTGTAAGTAATAAAAAGTAATAAAATTATAAAATGTAACTTTGTATTTTTATTTTCAACATTTTTGTATTTTGCAAATCCTGTTTTTGCCTATATCTATCTGAAGCCGGTCTAGAATTGGTTCACATGATCACTACCCATAGGTATCGTAAGAGGCTGCTAAAAGATTACCAGTTAAAAGTCTGTAACGGTATCTTCGTATTAAATATCATCTTAATACGGTTAATCCACTCCAATCAATCCACTTGTCAGGCGTGGTTAACTAAAGCAAAATCCTCTCACCGAAAACTTATATTCAGATATCTTCAGGCCAAATAACAAAAACCATTTGGTGTATTAGTAGTGTAGTGTAGTGAAGTGTAGTGAATGGAAATAATAAAAATCAAGTGATCAAGAACCTGCTTCATAAACACAAATTTGTGAGGTCAAAACCTGTTAATATTAGATAATGTTACATTACTAATACGGTTAAAGGTTTTAACTTTCTGAATCGCTGAACTAAGTCGGTGACGTTGTAGAAATTTAATATACTTACTCAATTAATTTAAATCATTATTGTAGATTTTTAAGCGCGTCTACGTAAATAAACTTTACATATGGCTCATTATATTCCGTAGAAGCCTTCACAGTTGCATGCTTTGATTACCAAAGTCTCAGACTCAGTCATGTAAGCACATCTCGTTTCCTTTCTCGCTCAACTCATCTCGTGAGAGTCATTTAAGTTTACATCAGTTTAATCTTTACTGAAGTCAAAGTGAGCAATAAGCTTACTAATGGATACGAATATGTTTGTGTAAAGATGCGGTCTTATAATAGTTGTACAGCGATTTTGATATAATATTTCATGATATTTACAACAACTACAAGCATCCGTAACCGTCGTGTGTGTATAAAAAGGTTAATGAATGTTCAAGAAGCAAAGGAGTTATTATTGGATCGCAGCAAATAGCGTTTAAACATCATTATCATCATATCAACTAAAAGTCGTTCACTGTCCACGTTCGCTTGCTAAAAGTATCTCTCACCCGGTTTCTTCAGAATTTTCTTAAACTGAAACTCTACCAAGCCACACACAAAATTCTTTTTCACAATGTTACGAAAGATTCAAGTAAAATAAAATTGCTTTACTACCCTTAGAGTAAAAATGTTCCTTTGCATATCACAAAACAATTATTGTATTTTTTGTTTGCAAGTCACTATAGTACATTAAATGTTTTCTTCGGTGCCTACTACCTATATAATTTAGTGTTTGAGTACTTGGTTGTGAAACATATTGAACTAAAGAATAAAATTATGTGCTCGTATTCTACTTTCAGTGAAAATCTAAGAATCCTCAAAACTATTAGCACGGTTTCATACTAGAGTGACTAGAGTCATAAATATTATGTCATCATAAATTGGCACTTAAATTTAAAATGGTACCTAACATCAAATCGTATAGGTATTACAATCTAATGTTGATATTATTGGCAATAAAATTCGATTCGTTAGCCATACAGACCACAAACAGGGTCCTTAAATATATTTTGTTTTATTTTAATTTAATTATTTATTTTAAAGTAAATATAATAACTAATTATTCTGTTACTATTTCAAGCGTCTACCTGTTGCTGTTATCAATATCGAGCAAAAACAACGTAAAATAATCACGTTTGTAAGGCAGCCTCCTTAAATACTTATTTTATTCTGTTTTTCAGTTATAGCGGCAATAGAAATACATCATGTGTGAAAATTTCAACTGTCTGACTATCACGGTTCATGATATACAGCCTTGTGACAGACGGACAGACAGACAGCGGACAGCGAAGTCTTAGTAATAGGGTCTCATTCTATCCTTTGGGTACGGCACCCTAAAAATCAAGAAAGGGCAAATGCATTACCTCCATACCTACAAAATTTCATTACTGCAGTTACCAATCCGTAAATCTTCCAAATGGCCAACAACAAAATGGAAGACGGTATCCAGCGGTGAATTCTTTCAAGCTGATAGAAAAAATGTTAGGTAAAGTTCAAATTTCTCCATGACACAAACATATCGGAGTTCCTATTGATTGTTAACTTAAACACACAGTTCGCGTGTTTTCCGTTCACCTCGTAACAAAAACCGCACCTAAACTATCTTGTTGTATACGCAATATTCAGGTAAATCTAGTTTTAGTTCTATAGTTTCATACCTAATGTAAGTGATCGGCTATTTTCATGTGCTGGTTGGATTTTGATAGAAGGTGCTATTTCAAAACACCTAAAGACGGTGAGTGAGAGTGCCGGAGGCCCAATTTTCCCCCTTTCCTCACCTTCCTCATTCCCTTCCCCTAACCCCATTCCCAGCCGCCATAGTGGAGACCACCATACCAGCAGTTTAAGAAGATGGCTTTTAGTATAGTGGCCGCCACTTCTGGATTCCACTGACTGTTTACCATCAGGCGGGGTGTAGTCACTTTGGTAGCCTAAAAAAAAAAAAAAAAGGCAGTGATTTTCTGTGAGTGAGGGAACAAGCATGCTTTAGATGTAACTTTTGCTAAGTGTCAGTGTTTTTTCGCTGACAATCCTAATAAAAACTAGGTAACATTGGTTGAATACAAGTTAAGGCGAAATAGAAGTAAATAAAATGTGAAACTAATCGTTATGATACTCCTCCAACCATTGCAAGATACCAGGAGCCCTACTATAACCTCTTAAAGCAATCTTATTATAAACTTACTTTGTCTCTATCCTTGTTTTAATGGTACAAAAGAAAAAGACAAAACACAAAGTAACATTAATATCTGCTATGATTGGTGGTGGGAGGCCCCTAGAGCAAAGCATTGCCTACTGTGCAGGGCGAAGAATGAGAGAGAGAAAACGAAGAGCCGGAGAGAGAACCGAATTCTCTCTCTTATTGAACGTAACACAATAGTCTTGTAATAAGGCTAAGAAGAATTTTATAATGATCCCTATCACTTGGAGGCTATGTTGTCTACGATACTATAAGTTATATTTTTAATTATAAATCGCATATTCAATCCCTAACATTGCTACTTGACCTTACCCACAATGAGAAGACTGCAGATATTAGCAGTTCAAGCGGATTAATTGCCGCTAATTGCTTATGATATTAATATTTTATTAATATAGGTACATAACTGAATGACAGATACTTAACCGGTTAAAATAACTGATTTCTATTTTACGTTTTTATGTTTAGTTATAACTTTGAGATAATTAATTTTTTAGAGCGTTCAGGGGGCAAATGTTAGTACTGCTTCCTTTCTTTCTATATTATAAAGAAATTTTCCTGCAAAGAAAAACCACTGTTTACCCTGCAGAAAAGAAATAGAAAACACGAATGTTATGTAAATTAAATACGCACGTAATGAATTTCAGTTGACTTTCGAACATAACTCAGTTTTATATGTTGCGTCTTTATCACAGGTCGTAAAGAATACGTTATGATCTACGAGTATAACGTAATAATATGCCTTACATAGTTATTTTAAAGTTGTCTCATAAACTTAAGTTGTTATAAAGTGACCGTATTCTGTATTCCAGGGTTTTTTTAATAGTAGTATGCTACCAAATTGCCATTTAAACAATTTTTACGGTTCTCTTCGCCCACCAAACAGACTAGTGAGAAAAGTAGCCTTTGCTAGTTAAAGTTTGTCATATGCATTTGCTCCACTGATTCGACTTGGAAAATGGTAAAAAGAAAGTATGCATAATATTTTCTATTATTATTCTCTCTGTATTATCCAGTCGTACTCTTGGCTGCAACTGGATAGGTCTTGAGCTCTAAGCCATTAATTCGTACTGACATGGTGGCGTTTTCATACAAACACTTTAGCACTTCGATGTATCGATAGTCAATATGGCACCATTGGAGTGACTGCAGCACGGCCCAGGTCTTGATCGAATCAAAGGCTTTCTCATAGTCCACAAACGCTAAGCATATAGGCAGGTTATACGATGTATATGATTAAATCACCATTATTTGGTTGACTCTGCGATAGTGAAAAATTTGATCAGTGTGTGATTATAGGGACGTTATGCCTACGCCTAGCACTAAATCTTAATTCGTTTTCAAGACCTCTTTGTTTGCCAAGTCAGATATTATATCATTTTGTTACCCGTCAGGAAATTCCGAGACGGTATTAAATCAAATCAATGCTTTATTACTACAACGGGATAATAAACTATCTGTCTAGACATGATTGATCGAATTTCCTACTTTAGTGGACATTTAACGAGATCTAACTTACAACACGTCTTATGTCTACTGTTGTTTAAGTGACTAAGGCCTTTATTAATTTAAGCTGCTGTTCACTGCGGGACATTGACCTTCCCCAAGCATATCCCCTACATTTTATTAGAAGGATTTTAAAATGACTACACTTGGTAGACAGACGGATTAATGTTGCCAGTAGTGGTAAATTTATCACAAAATACTGCTGCCTGTTTTGTTCAAGGTAATTTTACTAAATGCTTTCTTAAGTGATTATTTGGTGTACTTAGTACACTAGTAAAGATCCTGATCTTTCATGCTGAAACCAGCAATCAGCTATTACCATGTAAGGATAGTTTCATTTTCTTATCTTAAGGATTTCTTTTATTATTAAGTCATCAACCATCTTATTAATATTATAAATTCGAAAGCTTGTGTGTATGTATGTGTGTGTGTATGTATTTGTTACCACTCAGCTCCTAAACGGCTAAACTGATTTTGATAAAAATTGGTATTTAGATTGATTCGGTGCCGAAGATGACGACTTTATAACCCAAAAATCGCTTTGGTTGCTGAGTTATGTTAATTTCCACTAACACCAAATATTGAGTAGCCACAAACGCAACCGCCAATGTAAGTTTTTGCCAATGTTTGCCACTCAAAAAATAAATTCACACTTCATGAATTACAAGCTGATAAAAGCCCTTTTATAAACAAAACGAAAACGGGGACTAAAATTTTCCTTTTAATACTATAGACAAAGAAACTTACAATCTCTAAAGAATATAGCAATGCTGGGGTTTGCTTCTGACAGTTTCTCTGATGATACTGCTTTCATTATCGTTAAAAGATTTTTCAAAGGGTTTATATGTGATAATTATGCATATCTGTTACTGTTATATAAAGCGAAAGACTTTGTTTGTTTGTCCGTGCTAATCTCTAGCACTACTAGTCGGAGAATAATTCTATTGCTTTTAATAGCCCAGTTCCTGAGGAAGATTATAGGCTTACATCACGCTACTGGCGTTGGAAGCAGAGCAGTAAGCAAAAACGCAGGTAAATCCGCGCCATAGAAAGCTAGTATTATACTAAACCAGGGAATAGTATCTATATCAAAAAAAATTACTCACGAGTGAAGAAGTAACGAGTTACAAGTTATATATATTTTTTTATATCGAGTGATTTTAAAAATCATATTCTGTTTTATATTTCAATACTATTTAAAATTTAAATATTGCTCAAGGAAATCAGTTGAGAACTAATATTTTTCTTAGAACTCAGAAATCTACAAATGCCTACTTTAAAATAATTTTAATTCTTAATATCTGCCCCTTTATATTGTTTTAAGTATTACACTCTTTGCACTCACTTTCAGCAAGTTTGTTGACCAGGTACGAGTACCTAAAACTAGACCTCGAGCCACTCTATCTGATCTCCAGATTGTTCCATATTGTTACAAGTTTTCGTAAGTTATTATTTCAAGTAGTATGAACAGTGAAAAATATATAAGCGTTCACTTTACAGGCTGCTTCAATGCATGCATCGCTCCAAAATAATAAAAGTAACTTTTTCTATTCAAGCCTACCAAAGCGACTCAACTCTGCCTGATGGTAAGCAGTCAGTGGCATCCAGAAGTGGTGGACACCATTCCGAAAGTCAAACTTCTGGTATGGTGGCCTCTACTATGGCGGCTTAGTGAGATGCTTTTTCGCGCCCCGCGAATACCCAGAATCATAATTAGATGAGAACACATGGACTGGTAAAGAGTTTCAGGCTTTAATTGAGTGACAAAAGTATGAAGGCTGAAGACAAAATATGAGAAAGTAACATGAAAATTTCGTAAAATATTTCTATAAAAAAATAATTTGGTCATATCATTATCAAATAGATAATTTCATATACATAACTACACATCTAAGCAAAGTCGTGAGACGATGCAAGTAATAAATATACTTAAACGACATCTATCGCAAGAAAATGTAATTAATTACGTTCCTTTTAACTTAATACTTTACTTAATACTGATTAGTTTAGCACCTTGTGATAATTTTAACGAAGATGAGAATAATAAACGTAGAAATTCTCTTATAAAGTGTTTTCTTTTTTTTTTGACTGCCAAGTTCGTTTAGTGGTAGTGCTACCTACGGACTGGCACACAGAGATTTGGATTGGAATTGTAGAAAGGGATATTGGGTTTAGGTTTTGAATAGTATGTATTATGTCACGCGATGATATTAGGCATTTTGTATAGAGGAAAGTACAGGCCTGGAATTTTGAATTGTGACAACAGAGCAGACTTTTCTGCTTATCCTTTCAAGGGAAAAATCGTGATGCTACATTATATGTAAAAATATTTCATGCACTCCTGCTAAATACCTAAATTGCAAAGTATTCCCAAAATACACAAAGATTTCAAAAAGAAACTAGGTCAAAAGACAAAGCCATTGCAAACACGAGAATCGCAATAATAATAACTCTGTCAGCTCGAAAATAGCCTCGGCTTAACTTCGCTGACGTCTAAAAAGGAAGCGAGAACTATTGTAGCTACCTGCTTTAATCTTGCTAATGCTACAATCGATTGACACTGTAGACTGTGTAAAATAGAACTTTGTAATTGAAATTTATTTTTTTCTCGTTTTTTAACTGGCTTGTAATACAGGTTTTGACATTTTGTTAGGAACTAGTTTGGTTTATGCAACGGTTCACATAGATACCTCATATTATACCTGACGGTAAGTGGTAACTGTTGCTCATGGACTCTGTGTTTTCTTTAAACTTCGGTTGACGAAAGACACACACTCATACTTTACTAAGTATATTTTTAAATTGCCTTTACTAGAAAAACTGCCTTTTAAATTGAAATTCTCTATCGTACTTACACCAATTATATAATAATATATCAATACATTATTTACAGTTGCACACGATCCACACTATCAGAGACCATAAAGTATGGGAGCCTGGTAATCTGTCTGACAGGATTTTCCTAGTGCAGATACCAGTCTCTCACAAAGGTGTTCTTTAAGTTTAAATGTAATGCAACGTATTGTTATAGAAATAAGTAACCTTTGTGAAAGAGAAATAAATGTATTTATTATTATTATTACTAGGGCAGCGGGTCACACAAGGGAAAGTGGTAAACATCAACGATCCTAATAGCTCCACTATATACACTTTCAATCCGAAACACAATTTTCTTTATTATCATTCAGTACAGATTCGTCAGCATCATCTTACAATAATAATAGATTTTTAGTATATCATGAAAATTCCATAAATAAACATATCAATATAAATTGCAACTCTTTTACAAGAAAAAGGTATCACATAAAGAAAGTTTTAAGTTATTAAGCTACATAAATTCAAACGCGCAGTCAAAATTGAATAAATTTATAAAAACTGATAAATATTTATAATCTATCATTTTGGAATTGTTGCAGAATAAAATGGATTTTATAAAATCTAAGTAATATAAAATACATTTATCATATATTGAAATTTTAAAATTTTAACAATTGTATTTTGGACTCAAAGCGTATAGAGATTGCATATTATATTGGTTTTTACGATATATTCTAAAAGCCGAAACTATTTGACCCTTAAATATTTACTTAAATGCTTGAACCTTTCTTGAAATTGATTTAACGAAAACAAGGTTTTCTATTTCATAAAAATGTAATTGTATTCAAAATGGTAAAACGACAGTTACACATTTATTGTATTAGGAATTTCTGTGAACACGTTTTAGATGTAAAAACCAATGGTATTATGGTATAGAAATATGAAACTTACGTGCAACGTACCTATTGTTGAATTTATTTCCTTAAGTACAAAAATGTGGTTTTATATTTGCCTAACAAATTTACTTTGATAGTAAACACAAACCATAAAATAGCTATATTTTTTATGACACGATAAAAACAATTAAGCTAGCGTTAGGACAGCGCAGATTTATTAAAGGCCTGACACAATTCGCACCCGTATATTTTAAAATTTTACAACTATGAAAACCAAGTTTATACCTAATGAAAATTAAAAAAACTCCAAATGAATGAAATTAACTCCAACGGAAACCATTTTTGTATCCCAACTATACTAGATAAAATAAATTCAACAATTTGTAATTTGGAGAATAGTTTATACAAGGCAACATCTGGTAGTGAACTGAGCTACTTTCCTTATTTCTTTTTAAGAAATACTGAATATTTTATAGTTTGTATTTAGTTGACACAGATCGCAAGGAGTTTTATAATAAGAAGTGTGTTTATTTAACTGTTTTCTTTTTACATTTTTTTACACAATTTCGATGGCAATAAGCATACGGTTTCGTAAGTGGACCATAAAATTACTTTACCACCCTAGAGTAAATGTCGTTTGCATCCCACAAAACAATAATGTCTATTTTTGATTGCAAGTTACCTCAGTACTGTGGTACAAGTACCTTAGACTTCAATTCAATCACTGCCATTGAATTGAAGTCTTATTGAATTTTAATTTTGATGGAATTTTTGGTCAAAAGTGGTAAAGCAAATATGTGATCGACTATAAATGTATGTTTCTAATCACTGTAAAAATAATGCTTAGAAACCACAACTCAGCCGTTGCGGACCATAAAGAGAGAAGAAATATGAGGAAGGAAAAGAGTAATGGAAGAGAACCGAGGGTATAATTGAACTACTGAAACTAAAATTTTACATCGATATTATATGAGACTATCAACCAATAATTTGAAACGTTTGTTTAATAAGCTCTGTGGTCTTTAATGTAAAGTAATATTATAAAAGGAAAAAAAAAATTTTGTTGCGATTCAACTCAAAATTTACGTAACCGATTAAAAAAAAATTTAAATGCTTTAAATAAGACGGGTAACATAGACTATATTTCGGCTGTCAAGTACAGTGAATAATACAACTACCTTCCTTTGATTTAGGCCTATAGCCCGCAGTAGACATTTACAGCCTGTTGATGTGATGACGATGATGATTTTAAGATGACGACTGACACTTTTAAGTTATTAGTAAACTTCACAGCTAACCTTCACAGCTCGAAAACTGCTTGACTATGTGTTTTTCCCCAGACCATCGCACATTTATTTCCCTGCGTGTCCTGTCACCAGCACACGCATGGACCTGTACCACAGTACAGGTAATGCAGTAATTCAACATATTTTAATTTTACACAAATTTAACTCGCTCACGTCGACACCATAAAAAGAAGAAAACTGCTAACCAATTTTTGTTTTCATATTAGCTTATCAAAGTGACTCCACTCTGCCTGATAGAAAGCATTTAGTGGAATCCAGAAGTGGTGGACACCATTCCAAAAGCCAAACTACTGATATGGTGGCCTCCACTATGGCGGCTTAGTGAGATGCTTTTTCACGCCCTGCTTAAAAGACCATAATTAGATGGGAACACATGCGCTGGTAAAGAGTTAAATGTAACAAACTAAAATACTGCTATCAAATACCGATACACAAACATTATAACATTAATGTAACTATTACTAAGGCTAGTTCTCTTAAGTATAAAGCTAGGCTAGAATTTACAATGCCCGTTAATTTCACACCAAATGTAAACAGTTGGTGTTGAAGCTACAATGTTTCTTTGCTCGTTGTACGGAATATATAGCAGGCTATTGAATGAACAAGCGGGCTAGCTACGGGTAAAGTACATTAATATAACTCTCCGCAGCTCAGTTTCATCCGCATTAAGTTTCATTTTTGGTTACTGCTCATGGCTCGTAGTGTGATGTTACATTTCCTTACCTTCCTTAAGAATGAGGGTGCTTAGAATAAATTTTTGCCACTAGTTGGCGCCACTTTAGTAAAAGGTCGTCCATTTTGACAGCGCTATTAAAACAAATATTTTTTAGTGGTCATTTCTGCAATTTTAATGTTTAATTTACAAAATGGATGATTCACGTGCTTATGGACAAAAGAAAATTGCTGAGAGGGTTTTCTAAAATGCGTAGCGTCACATGTTACACATGATTATGTAGCTAGGGCACAAGAGTACGCTGCGACAACATTGTCGCGTCTGCGCTGCGCATACGTTCACCGAACGCCTACGCTAAATAAACGCTAGTTTGAAGAAGCTCTAAATAACGGCTTTCATCATGATATTATTTTATTAGAGACAAGCAATATAAATAATGTTTCCTCCATTAACCTCCCTCTAAAAAGGGCCTTCCTCCATCCCTTCCACTTATCGAGGTCACGTGTCTTATCCTTCCAATCATCTATTTGCTTCTAATATTCTATTGTTCACCCAGCTGGTTTAATGGCCACTCAAAGCCCATATTTAAGGACAATAAGCTACCGTTACTATATCTCGATAGCTGGCATTGTTTCAATGTTGTTAATGATTTTAGTTAATAGAATTTAATCGATTCAATATAATATAACGATACTCGTACAATTGAAAGAAATTGAAGTTAGAATCTCGAACTTCAATTTTCGAAAACATTAAACTCAGTCTGTTAAAGTTTTACATTCAGTAAAATTTGAATATGATTGGTTATGCTTGATTGTCTGGACATAGAGCCTATACAAGTGGCATTAAAAGCAAAGCTACCGATTACCTACATGAGATACTGTTTATTTTAAAATAAAAAAATAACTAAAAACTAAAATCTTTCGGCAATGAATGTGCTCTTAAAAGTACAAAAGAAGTAATATTCTTTTCAAACGATATTTTTAGATAATACGTATATTCATGGTGGTCAGAGGAAAGCCGTTCTACGAATATATCTCTATGTTTGAAAGCATAGATTTCTATTCTATTCATAGAATAGATTAAAAAATGTATGGAATTGACATAAGCTAACGACAATGTTGGCGTAAGATTGGAATCTGCAACACTCGACCTAATAATAGTGACGAGAATACATTAATAACTAACAATTTTTATTACAGAATTTTTGTCCGACTGCCGAAGTCAAGGAGAGTAATGTTTTTCGAGCGTATGTATGTATATATGTATGTATCTATGTACGTATAATTCTATTTCTTTGTCACGCTCTACAGCCCAAGTGGCTTACTGGATTTTAACATAATTATAAGGTGTCATTAAATAGGTACTAATTGAGGGTACATAGGGTATATAATTTTGCAATGTAGCGTCAGCATACCAGGCCAAATAGTTAGTATAATAAAAACAATGTACAATATATAAGATACCTATTCTTACTTTGTTTACATATTTAACTTATTGATTAGGTCTATCTTTTGTTATTAGTATTTACCTTTACCTTGTATTACTTGAGCGAAATAAAATATATTATTATTATAAAAAAAAAGCAAAGAGAAATGGCATTTTCTTTTCAGTTTGTTCAGGCAGGCTTTTAGTATTTCACTTGTTTTTTCACGTTTAAAGTTATTAAACGTTATGATAGGCTATTGTCGCGTATCACGTAGTGGTTTGTCCGTCATGAAACATCTGCGCTGGTCGTTTATATATAACCCTGGAAGGTTACAACATGTGGAATATTCCGGCAATAATTTTATACAATGGTATGTTTCACCTTCATTTAAGGTGCTCAGTGTAGTTAGAGATAAATTCGGCTTGCAAGTGTGTTAGTGCAGTTTGTAAACTAATCTGTAAGAAAGCTCACAGATTAATAAAAAAAATACATTTGTTAACCTTAAACACAAGAAATTACGCATAATAGGGTCATTCTGACTGCACCATTGGTCTAGTGGTTAGTGTAACTGACTGCGACGCCGGGTGTCTTGGGTTCGATTCCCGCGGAAGGCAAAAATTTGTGTGATGAACATTTGTATTTGTCTTCAGTTTGGGTGTTTTCTATGTATGTAAAGTATGTATTTACAAAAAAAAAGTACGTATATGTATTATATTTCAATTATCTAGTACCCGTACCACAATCTCTGCTTAGCTTGGGAGTAGATGACGATCTGTGATAGTGTCCAAATATTATTATTATATTATTCTGTTTATCGTCTGTGTATTTAAGTCTTGTCAATTCAAGATATAAGTTGTCTTATCATGGAAGTTGTATTTCTAAAAACAAATAAATCACTTTAGAAGACATTAAAAACTATATTTATTAAACAAAAAAAAAAGTTCTAACGTTAATTATTTAGCTCAGTCCCAGACAATAACATATTGTCTTAGCTTAACACTTAACTAACCTAATTACAATCGCCTGTCCCTTTCCAACAAGCTGTCCGTCTCTAATGAAACGATTTATCTCTGTCTGTCATGATCTAGACGTCACGAAGGTTGCATGTAATTGCATTTTGACGCTATTATATCTGCATTGTATAAAATCCTACTAATTAAAAATGCGAAAGTTTGTATGGATGTGTGGATGTATGATTGTTACTCTTTCACGCAAAAACTACTGAATGGATTTTAATGAAAGTTTATAATAATATAGCTTATACATCAGAATTAGACACTGGCTATAATTTATATAAATATAATGTTAATTGGCAAACAGCACCAAATCCTAATTTAACGTGAATGAAGTCGCGTATTGTCTTGAGAGACAATTTCTTTTAAGATTTTATAGTATAATAAGATTTCAAGAGCTTATCCTTTAGCCGTTAAGGAATTTAAGGAGATTATCTATTGTGTTTTTTTGCGTTTCTGTTAATTCACCGATATTTTAAGTAAAACAATTCAAACATTTCAGAATTCAGATTCGGTTCAGTTTGAATTTCGTGTTCAGGACTGCAAGATATAAGGACTTGTTGATGTAATGACCTTTGTTATTTATTTTACTAGCTGTTGCTCGCAGCTCCGCCCGCGTGAATGTCAGTTATATCGCATTTTGCATACAAACTTTCATCCCCCCTTTTTTTTTTCGTGGGAAACGCATTACGCGTACGCACCCGCCTGTGCGAAGCGGGGGTTATGTCGGACTCTCCGGCCACAATGAGACAGCGGCCGGCATACCGACTAAAACCCACGGTGTTCCTCCAGACGTCCAGAGTGTCGGGGTCACGGGAGACGCTCGCGCATTCATCGGCGACCCCGACGGGCCACGGCCCACTCAACGTGAGCGGGCCCCGTCTGATTTGGGGGGCCCAGCCCCCCCTCCTTCATCGAGAGGCGTTCGTGGAACACGTACGCCGCCTTCTCGGGCCTGTGCTGTTCGAGCGGCGATTGGCCAATCGCCGCCCGCAGGCATCCTCCTACGGTGGCTGGAGATCCCGGAGCGCCCCACGGCGACGTCTGGGGCGGACGCGACGGGCGGGGAGCATGGTGTTTAGCTCCCTCTCCCGCTCAGCCGCCTCCTTGGCGAGCATCACCTCCTCGCAAAAGGAGGCGACTCCTTCCTAAGCCCTCTCGCTGCGGACCATGGCCAGTACCACGGTCGGCAGCGAGAGTTGGGCCGTCGCGAGCGCCGCTACAAGGTCGTGGCGCTGGTCTGCCCACGCTGGACACTCCACGAGCGTGTGGAGCGCTGTGTCGCGCGGGCAGACCCCGCAATGGTGGCAGACGGACGTCTGCTCCCGGCCTATGAGACACAGGTACGTGCCGAAGCACCCGTGACCGGTGAGTACCTGTGTCGGCCGGAATGTGAGGACGCCGTGCCTCCTCTCCAGCCACTCCTCTAGGACCGGACTTACCGCCACCACCGTGGCGTGCCCTGCACTTGGTAGCGCAAGTCGCGCCTTCCACTCCGCCACTAGGACTGTGCGGAGCTGGGACCGCTGCGCCTCGATCTCTCGAGGCAGAGGTTGCAGGTCCCGCTCCGCCGCCTCCTCACGCCATCGGAATAACGACGCGAAGACTCCGGCTTCCAGGTCCCAGGGCGGGGATCCGGCCAAAAGGGTCGCAGCCTCAAAGGAGAAACTTTCATCCCCTATTTCAACCCCTTTAAGCCATTTTTGGCCATCATGACACATAGCCTATGTTGTTTCCCAAAGATTATTCTATCTCTATACCAAATTTTATCAAAAAGTGTAACAGAAAGACAGACGGAGTTACATTCGTATTTATAATATTAGTATGGATGGTTTAGCTCATGGAGCTATGTAAGGTGTTAACTTAAACCAGGAATCTTTCTAAAAGGTAAAATTTCATTTAAAAAAATGTAAAGGACATACGTTCAGAATTAATAATTATGTCACTACCTCTGTTAAAATCAAGTTACGAGTACCTAGTTAACAAGTTAATAAAGTAGAAACTAATACAAATAGTTTTAGTGTTAGGGAACAAACACTAGTCTCATTGAAAATTCAAGCCGAAGCAATAGTTCCTAAGTTCAATGTGTTTTGTACACATTGAACTTAGGAACTGCAAGACAAACACTATCTCTTCTAGGTCTGATTAGATTGGTTGCGCGTTCTATTTATGTTGCGAATTTTATATGCACCTAGCTTCACGCAGCGCGGTTCCCGTGTGTTTGGTTACTGCTTTGTCGCCAGTAGCGTGTTTTGTAATTTATATGCTTACTTAAAAACTGGGCTATCATACGCAAAAAAAAAAAAATCGACTGGTAGTTTTAGAGATTAGCGCGTTCAAACAAACAAACTCTTCCGGTTTATATAATAGTATAAATTGATGGTATCTATCCTAGAAATTTAAGTCCTGCTTAGTTCAGATTCTTCATGCTGTTTTCCTTCACTTTGTTGCTACTTTTTATTTATTTAAAGTTAATAATATTAAAAACCCAAAATTTGATAGCGTTTTAAATAGTATATCGTCTATTTCCTGCACATTTATTCACGTTGTTAAAGTTATTTGCCATTAAAGCTGCCTGTTTATAAGCAGGGCGAAGTTGCGAAGCGGCGCGTACTGTTTTACCTACCTTATAGTAGAAAAATTAAACTCTACCTCTCTTACTTCACTGCTAAGACACTTGACCTTCGCGAAAGAAAAGCAAGACGACGGGGCACCGACGGGGCAACGAACGATATTCTTCATAGTCCAAAATTGATTTCATGTATAATTGATATTCCTTATGACTGTCACTTATACACGAGTTCCTTAAACAAGCATGGTGATCAATACTCATGCTTTCTTTACGAGTAGGCCTTTGTCTTGCAGTGAGATAATGACAGGCAGTTAATCCATACCAATATTATAAATGCGAAAGTAACTCTGTCTGTGTGTCTGTTACGCTTTCACGCCTAAACTACTGAACTGATTTTGATGAATTTGGTAAGTACAGAGATAGATAGATATTAACGACATTCACGCGGGTGGAGCTGCGGGCAACAGCTAGTAAATGTTATTTGAAATTGTGTTCTGTTTCAGTGTACGGTATGTCGAGTAATTTTGTTAATAACATGTAATAACATTCTCCCACACACCACATATAAATTCATACGAGCAAACTTCTCTTTCTCACGACTTCAAACTTCACACAAGTTTTGTCAAGGAAATCAAAGAGGTACTTGAATTCATTTGTTTTGTAGCAAAGGGCATGTTATTAAGCTTATGAGTATATACAGTTGTAAGGGAGCTTCTATAGTAAGTATAGTCTTACTCAAAGTAGGTATACCATTCAATTGTTTCGCTTTTCTAAGGAATAATGCAGCAATGAAGATATTAGCTACAGAAAAAGCAGCTCAATGGATTATAATAATATAACAAGTGTTTTTCAAAAACGTTCGCTATGTATCTACTATTTTTCTAGGCACTATGTTTTTAAGACACTTTTGTATAAGAGAAAATTGTTTACCGCACATGACTTTCTGAATAATTAAAACGATAGAATGTAAGTAGTTTTGACGGTAGTAGATCCACGCTGGTTTCAGCATGAATGGGCCGGATCGTCCGGGGAAGTACTACCCTCTCATAGAAGATCGACTTAAGAGTAGTAGTATCCTTACTACTGGGTTTCGTTCGGTGAGTGAGAGTGCCGGAGGCCCAATTTCCCCCCTTTCCTCTTTCCTCACCTCCCTCATTCCCTTCCTCTAACCCCATTCCCAGCCGCCATAGTGGAGGCCACCATACCAGCGATTTAAGACGATAGCTTTTGGTATGGTGGCCACCACTTCTGGATTCCACTTACTGCTTACCATCAGGCGGGGTGGAGTCACTTTGGTAGGCTAATATAAAAAAAAAAAAAAAAAAACACAAAATTCCACTAACATAAACAGTGACGTCAACATCTTGCGATTAGCCGACTTACGTCACTTCTATAGTCAGCCTTTTAGTGCTTTTCCTATTATATTATAAATGCGAAAGTTTGTGTGTGTACACAGACATATACACACATACACATACACTTGGTGTGTGTGTTTCTTACCACTCAGCATCTAAGCGGCTGAACTGATTTAGATGAAAAATGGTATTTAGATAGATTCAATACCGGACTCAGACATAGGCTACTTTTTATCCCGAAAATCGGTCTGGTTCCCAAGGGATACAACAGAACATATTTTACGCGCGGGCGATGCCGTGGGGCGCAACTAGTACCTTTATAAACAAGACGTAATCGTGTGTTGAATGTGTAATTTTCTCTCTACGTACATAAGTTATTTAGTATTCTATATATTATAAGAGATTTAAATTTACGTATTAAAGAATTTTCAAAGTCAAACTTAAATCATGTAGAATGTACAGAGGAAATGACAACCGATATTCAGACAAAATAAAGCCATATGGAGAACAGGTGGAGAACACAACCTTTTATAGCTTTGTCTCTATCCTTGTTTTTAATAGTACAAAAGAAAAAGACAAAACATTAAAATAATACTGCTACAGGAGGTGTTGGTGAACCCCCTGGCGAGAAACTCACTCCATTAATTGAAATCCCTAGACTGATGGCACATAATATATGGTTATGGCTGTTCTTTTAAGGCTTTAGGCATTTCGATCCTTTATCTGTTTCAGCATAGTTTTTTTCACAACAATTTCTTTCACCGTAGACGAAATCTGGCAAATGTCTTGAAAAAGTCCCATTGGTAACCTTGGTAACTAACCAATTTCGAACTCTCAACCTTGTACGTATAAGGCGGGTAACGCAATAATTACACCATCACGATTTACGACTTCTAATAATTACCATAATAAAAGATTCACTCAAATAGAAAGCATTTAATAATAATGAAGCTAATTCGTTATCCATTGGCCAAAGCAGTATTATGGTGGAGGTCAATGGGAAAAGATAACGTGCAATGGACATTACACACGCAATGATATTGATGAGAATTTAAAATATAACAGAATATAGAAATCTTTAATTAAATAGGCAGTAATACATCATCATTTTTCTACCATATTATAAAAATATAATCAGGTCAAAACTTCAGTATAGAACATTACTTAAAATAGTCGTTTGGTCTCTGGGCTTAATACCACAGATACAATACGCACTTTAAATACAAACAGCTGAATCGATGCGCTTTGATATATAATACGTGGTCCATTCTAGAGCATAAACTCAAACTCAAAGCGTTTATCATTTTGATCATAAAGTATGATGCTTATTAACTTCAAGATTACATGAAGTCAGCCAATTAACCTACAGCCAGTTTGTTGACGAGGTAGAGCCGTGAGAAGAACTGGCATGAAACTCAGGCTACTCTTTTCAATCGCCAGATAATTACAGGTTTTTGTATAAGTTAGAATGTTAGCACTCAACGCAACCAAAGAACCATACAAAGTAATTATTACAAATAAACCAACGAATGTAATTACCAAAATTAAAAAAAAGAGTAGAAGAGAGGATTTCAATTATTTAGTTTTATCTAGTACGGTAATTTAACTACGAATTTTAATTAAGATGGTTAATGCACCTCCTGAGGCCATTCTATTCATAGAAAAGATTAAAATATGTATGGGTTTGATATTAGCGTTGGCGTTAGCTTATGTCAATCTCATACTTTTTGTAATCTACTCTATGAATAAAATAGATATCGATGCCACTTGTCTAGGCCTCTGATCATATTGAACGACAAGATATATCGAGAAGGCCTCATGGTGTACTTTATAAACTACCAGAAAAACCAGTTCTGCATTTGAAACCACATCTGCGCTTTATCAGTCTTTTGTCGGGCCCAGATGGTTGAAGAATGTACAGACCTGGCTCCTGACTGAATAAAGATGTTTGAGTCACGATATTATGATTATAAAATATAGAATAAGATAGATCTACGCATAAACCTTGGGTACCTTTACCTATCAGTCATTCACCAGTTGACAATTCATGACAATACATCGATTCCTCTTATTGCCTTACGAAATGACAGATACAATTGCGGTTTTATTGATTTATCACAAACAGTTATGGGCGGCCATAACTACCTCAAATCTCTTTGTCTTTATTTCCCTTGGGGGCCGTTAAGAAATTCAGAATAAATGTACGATATATGTTATTTTAGTTTGTTGTGGATATAAGTGCAATCTTGGCATTTCTTAGCCCCATAACATACCTTCGAACGAAGAAATAAGCAGAGGTGTAATACTAGCCGTGTACTACCGCGGCATACAAGACGTGTTTTTATACGGACTTGAGGGGAAGGGAAATTTTGGAAATATCGTCTCATATATAATGTGAAAAGCAATATCTTGGAGACACAAACGGGACTGGACCCCGAGGCCTTTAATTGCCATGTAACAGGAGGGCGAACCTGGTACGGAAAACAATACGGAAAGAGGTATATTTGTTCTATATTCTCAGCCAAAAACCATTTTCGGCACTTCATCATTATCAGCCCGTTACTATCCCACTGCTGGGAAAGGACTATTTTCATACAGAGAAGGTATGAGCATTAATCACCACGCTTGCTCAAGGCGGATTAGCGATTTCAGACTCCCTCAGAAGTCCAGGTTTCCTCACTATGTTTTCCTTCACTGTCAGTCTGAAATGTCCAGATAAACTTAGAAATTACATTTTATTTGAAAAGCATATTGGTACTTGCCAGATTCGAACTTCCGACCTCGTGTTTACGAAGCGGATGTCTTCACCACTGGGCCATTACTACCGACATTTCAACACTTACTTTCTGTAATTTTTGTCTAAATTAAATTACTTTTTCTAAGATCTAAAACATGGATAGCAATAATGAAATTCCAGAAATCAATTAGTGATAACAAATTGTAAATACGTGTTAGCTAACTAATTTAACAAAGGATGATTTATATTAAAGGGTCGGAACGTGTATTGCCGAGCCCGACTGATATCAAAACAATTTTTATAGATTCTATTAAACCTCTAATATTCTTTGTATCGTCAAAAACGTCTTTAATATGTTTTCTAAGTCATTACAAAGCAGACCACGGCTGGACGTAGGCGTCACCTAAAAACCTCGACTTTTTCTGCTCATGAGCCATTGGTTAAACATAAATCTTTTATTTTCTCTATTTACCTGTCACTACACTAGCACGTGGATTCAACCACAGTAAGGTATTAGGTATATCACTCTTTTGTCTCTATACTACATGGAAACTGGCGGCATGATCCATATTCTAAACTAGAATCCTTTAACTATTCTAAACCTTCAAATAACCTAAGAGAATAATTGGGACATGTTTATCCCTTCGATCTCGGGTAGAAAGGTCTCAATGACAGGAATGGCAACGGAATGAAACCATTGCCGGTTTAATTAGCATAAATTTCAATTCAAAGCGTGATGTACGCTTTCCTGGGATTGAATAAGAGGTTGTTATGGCGAAATGCGTATTTTTTGACGACAATTCCGGCGCTAGAAAACAAGCAATATTATTACAATGGCTTTTTAATGAATCACACAAAGTTTTGTACCTTGTAGACCTACAATCAATAATACGCAGAAATCCTATACAAACTCCCATCACTGTGTCTTCTGTATACGTGCAGTATACAGGAGACACAGTGATGGAAGACTCCACAATGAATTTAATCATTGATAATATGTAGGAATAAGAAATAAAATATCCTACACTTCCATAACAAAGCAGCTGGAAAACTTGGTCCTTGCACAGCAGTCGTACGCTACCACGGCTATAATAAGCTCTATTGCTAGAATAGTAAGAACTGTATAATAATAGCTCGAGATATATTTATAACAACAGTAATACCAACCCGCTACTGTTCCATTGCAGGGCAATGCATATAATAATATAGACCAGTGCCCGCTTAGTGGTCGAAGTTCAACTATAATTATTATTTTTTATTTTTAACGCTTATAAAATATATTAGCAGTCTGCACTCCTTCTCTATATAAACTATAAGTGTGCAAAATTTCATACTCCTTCCACGCAATTTCCGTAAAAAGAGGTACAAAGTTTTTGCTTCACGTATTAATATAGATAAGATATGAGCACAGATTCTTTACACAAAGACACGTATTATTACATCCCTCTTCAAGTACACATCAGAACAACAACTTTAATTACTTAGCAGGAAACCTTACTAATTACAAATATTTAATCAAAGTTTCTAATTCCGTCTAATCATGTTTGTAGTTAATTACTTTTGAAGATAAAAGCCATCATTGTAAGTTTCTTTATCTGTACACACAAAGCAAAAGGTTACCATTAGGTATAGAAAACATCTCGACAGGTAAATGTTTTATAGAAGGCGAATAAAATTTTGTAAGCCATTAAAAATATCATAGTAAACCAAGTAATCGTGACGTCATACTAACAAATTCATGCTCATTTTCTTTAAGGTTCTTGTCCTGTGTTTTATTAGAGTTATTTCTGGTGTGGGTCTTCTAAACTGAACATAAAAAGCATCTCTTAGCCGATAGTGGAGGTGAAACAATGGCTTTTAGAATAGTGGCACCACTTTTAGATCGCACTGACTGTTTACCATCAGGCAGAGCCGAGTCACTTTCGTAGGCTAATATAATAATAGTGCTTAGAGAATGTAGGTTTTTTTTCAATCTCTCATATTTCTGAGATAAAGGTTTTTACAGACACCACGCAGAACCTTTAAAGAGATTATTTTTGCCCGACTGCCAAGCCAAGGAGGGTTATGTTTCTTAAGCGTATGTATGTAAATGTATGTATGTATAAATGTATGTATGTATGTGAGTATGTATGTCTATTTCTTAGGCACGCACTTCATCCTAAATGGCTTCATGGATTTTAACATATGATGTGTCATTAGATTCGTATTGATTGTGGGAGTGATATATAAAATATGGATATATATATATACAGATACAGAGGATAGGGTATATAAAATTTCAATGTAGTTTCAGCACGAAAAAAATGGGACATTTTCTTTTCAATTTGTTTTAGGCACATAGGCTATTTGTTTGTTAAAAAAATATTTTGCTTGTTACCTAAATACATTATTTCTATCAACCTTTTCAAAACCAGCTGCAGGCTTGTAGGCTTGTATGTGTGCAGGTAGCCTTGTTTCCATAACCCTAGAAACGTTGTTCTGATAAATTTTTATAAATTGTTTAATAATAGAAATGACTTTATTAATTATTCAACAACATTACAGTCACTAAATTACTCGTAAATAAATTTACGTCCTAACATTACACCTTTACGAGTGTTTCACGAACGAGCCTTATCCTTTTACTACTGATATTTATGCTAGCATTTGTTAATATTTATAATATTTTAAGTCAAAGTTCTAAATGGTTATAATAATAACAAATGATAGGTAAACGGGGTAATCCTCGAAGAGCACCAATTTTGAAACGCACCAAATTAATCGCACCAAAAGAAGACCACCAAAGGGCCTTGACAAATGGCGTAAATGCTAATAGAAAAGCATAAAATAGAATAGATTAAATAATTTATGGGTTTGACATAATGAAGTGCTGTGTTAGTGCGTTTTAAAATTGGTATACTTCTAGAATATTTCAACTTGACAAAATCTATGTGATTGTCAACTTTTGACCCAGTCACCTAACACCTCTTGAGTTGAAGAAGACAAGAAGTACCTATCCCCGGAAACCCTAACCACTGGTAGCTTAAGCCCTACTCCGTAATTATTTAATATAACTTTCGTATAAAGTAACTCGCAGTGAATGATTTGTATTAATTGTAATGATTTAAAATACTATATTCTTTGTTGTAATGTCAGTTTCGCTCTTTCTGTAAATGTCAGAAAATGTTCAAATGCTTCTTGCTACACGCATTGCGTTCGGATACGCGTAGCACTGATTCGCAAATTTGTGTAGATGTGGCAACTATTTTCTGTTGTGTAATTTTATTGTTTTTATTTCCTGTTACTTATTTTAATTTGTTATTAGTTTATTACTTATTATTAATTATTTAACTGATTATCTTATTATTTAATTTTATTCTAAAACACATAATTATAATTATTTTCAATGTTTAATTTTACTTTTAACTAATTTTTCAAACTTTTATGCTATTTTTTTTTATCTTGCTTTGTTTTATGTATTTAAAATTTAATTTTATTTATAATTCTATTATTCAGTCCGTGAAATCACGCAAGGGCGCTTTCGGAAGATCCGCGCTTAAGGCAGTTTACTGACCTAAGCACATAGCTGAGAAAGGGGCCCTTTTTGTTTGTTGCATGTTTCAATTATATTATATTATTTATAAAAAAATGTAATTACTCATTTGCAAACAAAATAAATTTATTTCTTTCTTTCTTTCTAACATATTTTATAAAATATTAATACTAACTTGTTACTGTCCCACCAACCCAAAGGCTTTTCTTTTCATGCAAAAAGGCATTGATCGCTACGGATTGGTTATTTCAGATTTCTTGTTTTTCAAACGAACGTTTATGTAAATAATAAGATAATAAATAAAGAGCATATCAATTTATTAGTTTTAAAATACAGGCAGTCACTCAGACGTTCCAGTTAGCATAGTAGCTTGTGTCATCTTTTATTTCCCACGTTGTGCAATTTAAATAATATACACTAATTATTATAATTAAATTCATTATATTTGCAAACTTATGCTAAATGTGTCCATGCATAATTTATATAACGTTTATAACTATAACAACCGCTGTAAGAGAATTCCAAAATGAAAATTAAGTACTTAATGAACACAAGTTGAAAAGAGCAGTATAGAACTTATTACAAGAAGTACATTGGAAAACGTTCATTACTCTTTGCACAGATTATTGTTTTCTTGCTTTGAAGTGCTAAAAAAATAAGTATAATACGTGAAAAGCGTACATTTATCGTTTCTATATACTAGATCATTGCTTGATAATTCCTTTAGCAGCAGATTGAATACCTAAGTATATATAGCGGCTTGGCGACACGTTGTGCTTACGTTGCGATTCTGTGTGGCAACGTTCGCACAACCGTAGGGCTCGCCAGTCGTCTTTCCACAGCCATGTAGTGCAGTTAATCGGCCCATTAAGAAGAATAAGAATAAGAATAATTTATTAATTTCTTAATTTTATCATCCCACTTTTTCATTATTATCCCACGGCAGGGAAAGGTCTCTTCTCATACAAAGAAGGTGTGAGCATTGATCGCCATGCTTGCTCAAGGTGGATTGGCAATTTCTCAGAAGTCCAGGTTTCCTCACGAGGGTTTCCGTCCATATAAACTTAGAAAGTACATGTTCTTTAAAAAATCACATTGGTACTTGCCCGGATTCGAACCCCCGACCTCGTGTTTACGAAACAGATGCCTTCACCACTGAGCCATTATGACTTATTGTTGTATAGTGCACCTGTAATGTTATGTATTTTTATATTTACTAGTATCAGTAAAGTAAAGTATAGTATTTTATCATAAAGGAATTATTTATCGAATCCTCTCAACATCTAAGCTGTATAACAATTTCTTAGAATATCGTCGTAGAGTTACTTACTTATTCAAAACGTAAAAGTATGAATACAACATCCATACTTTTACGTTTTGAATCAGTAAGTGAGTGTGCTGGAACCAGAATTATTGACTTCAAAAAAGGAGGAGGTTTCTTAATTTGACCGTATATTTTTTCTCCCTCAAGACTAGCAATAAGTTGGATCTTTATTTTTTTAGTTTTGCATGTAATACTTACAACGTTTGCCACACATAGAACATATCCGTGTCTTATTTATTAAAACTTTATGCACACAAGTACAATGGCGGACTTAATGCTAATAGCATTCTCTACCAGTCAACCTTAGATAATGCAGAGATAAACGAGGTAGTTGCAGTAAATGAAGAATAGGATTTTTTTGTTTTTTGTTTTCATAATATATTTGATATTAAGTCTGTGTGATGCTAGGTACTTTATTACATATCGCTAAAAGTAGATAAGGAACCCAAACAGTTTTGAATCCCAAATAAAAGCAACGTAAAATAATGATAATTAGTACGCTTTACTTAAGATATGTTATTTTACCGAGACTTCATCAAAACTTTATGTTAATCATGAACAGTCTACAAAACGCTCACTTAAATGCATTCAACAAATATCTACGGCATATAAATTTACTCACTTAATAAATAAAGTACCTAAAATTTTGATAATATTTAACTCGTTGAACGTTACAGTATAACTTCATGCAAATAAACAAAATAAACAAATTGTGTTACACATGTTAATACATCATACTCTCTCTCTCTCTCTCTCTCTCTCTCTTTCCGACTATTTATATCACATGGTGGTTAGGTCAGCCTTCCCAACGTTCTTCTTCCACTTCGCCTTATCCATGACATCGTCTTTTTTTTTTTTTTTTTTAATTGACCACACTTTTAAAGTGTGGCCGGCCGAAGGATCCTCCGACATTATCGGAGCTCTTGTTTGCTTTAATATTTATTTCCTATTGTTGGAGTTTTAGGGTTAGGGTTTGGGAGTTTTCTGATTCTATTTTGAATACATTTTTACCAACTTTTGCCTGTACTATTTATGTTTAACGTAATTTATAATTTAATATTGAATTTTTTCGCGTATTTTACTCAGTTTTGATTTACTTATTAAATATTTCGCATAATATACTAACATAGATACACTATATATTAATAATACACAATAGATACACAAAATTTACAGGACAAGGTTAATTTTGGAGGATGTAATAGATATTATTTTCTCGCTATGAGTCTGCACCACAGTGCAGGGCGTGTTTGCAACAGTGCCAGCTTAGTTTGCAAGTTTGAAGACCGCCGCTGCACTGTAGTGCAGAGCTCAGCCTTATGTTTTGGACATATACAGAAATGGCAAATGAAATACACAAATATACACCCACAAAGTAAAAACAACCAACACAGAAAACAACACAGTAGAAGGCCTACACAAAATGTAAAACAACATCAAAAACAATTTCCCCTCCACCGTGCACACTGCACAGACCGACACTGGGGGCCGACCACGGCGCTTTGCCAACTTCTCCCTCAAAACGGAGGGAGACTGCTAACGGCACCTTTCTCTGGCTTGCATTTATCACAATGTAGTCCAAGAGAAAGGGCCGTGCAGGTCCTGGACTGCGCCGTGGTGCGGTGCTGGTGAATGTTGAGTGCGGTCTGTACAGTATGCACAGATGGACAACACACGGCACGGACAATTCTCTGAGCTGTGCATCGGCAGCCTCGCTCCAATGGGGCACCTTAGCAGTAGGCCGCTGCCGACCTTGCCAAGGTGTCCCATTTCCGCCTGACTGGGCACTGCGTGTCGAAGGCGTTGTGACCTGTGTCAGGACACCCGGCCTTCGTGCAATTGCAGCAGGAGGGCCGCTCCGCAAGCTTTTCCTTGCATGCATCTTTGCGATGCGGCCCCCCGTAATGGCTGCACACGTCCTCGGTGGATGATCGTCTTCGGAAACGTTGCATTCCTTTATGTCTCTCAGCAACACATTTGTCCAGGTTGTTTTTGGTCTTTCCCTAGATCTTTTCCCGGGACTGAGAATTGAAGGGTCTGGTTGCCGACGTAATCGAGTGGCCTTCTTTTGACATGCCCATACCATCTCAACCTGCTTTCTGGCAGCTTATCGGCGATGTCGCGTACTCCCAGGCTGCCACGAATGTATATATATGTTAATACATCATACTACATCTGTCTTTACCTATAATTGTTAATTAGTATGTCTCGTGTTATGTATCAAATAAACGTTTTCTTTCTTTCTTCTTTCTTACATAGAAATAATACCTATATTTTAAGTTTTGTCTCTTTTAAAAGTCAATACACGCGAGCATTCAATCAAACAAATAATAAATATTTATCGCCAATTGCATGATATCAGTATTCGTACTACAAAATGCAAAACAATTGTACGTAGGATTAAAGTTTATCAACTAAATTACGAGCCGATATTGGAAACGCTTACGAGCTCTGTGTTCGAATGCAAATTTAGTTATCAGCTTATTCAGGGTTACTGCTGCTATTTAGTTCTATTTAACCGTATAGGCAAACCTATATACTGGCTATATTACGTGTGTGTGCTGCGCGCAAAGTTTTGAGTTTTCAGGTCTCTTAAAATCAATAGACTTTTTCTTCAGTAAATTCTAGTAATATTATAAATGCGCGTTTGTGTGTATGTGTGGTGTTTGTTACCACTCAGACCCTAAACGGTTAAACCGATTTAGATAAAAATTGGTATATAGATAGAATCGGGTCCTGATACAGACATAAGCTACTTTTTATCCCGAAAATCAGTACATTTACGGACAAAACTCATTTTACGCACGGGCGAGACGTGTGGCTAGCTGAGCCACACTCACAGTTAAATATAAAAAAATATATACTAATTTAGTCTTGAGCAAGTAAACGTGATAATTAATGCTTACATTGTATTTGTACGAGAATTTGTGGTCTTTCACACTGCAATGGAAATGGACGACGATATTTCAACTAAAGCACTCAAGCTTTACCTCGTTTAACAAAAAGTCACAAAATGTAACAGTTTACAGTTAGATCATCAACGAGCATTACCACATTAGAGAATATTTTAATATATTACACTGCGACCGCTTTTAACGACAGTCTCAAGCAGAGGCTATTAAATGGTTAAAAAAAATAGACTTTATGTCACACAATGTTCACAGCTTTGTTTAAAACCATTTTCCACATTTTGTCAGCACGTTGGAAAATATTAAATACCTGATATCAAAGTACACGTTAATATTTAAATTAAAATACTTTCTGAACAGTATAGAGGATATTTTAAATCCTTAAAATGTGCTTTTGTACCTAACGACCTCATTACAGGAGATAAAATGAGGAAATATTTTCGACATGTTGCTGTACATAAAAATACCCACAGTTTTTGGTAATTGTCTGTGTAACTAAAACAAAATGTAGGTATCGCGACCTAAGTGGTATCGACTGCTAGGAAAGTTAATGTAAACTCACAGATAATTCACTATAACTTTATTACCGAGAGATATTACAATATTACGATAAATGCTAATGAATGAAGGATAATGATATAATCGCTAATATGAGTGTTTCCGGTTTGCTGTCCGTAAAGACACTGGTTAAGGTAACGCGCACTTAGTGCGACAATGCTAATTTGCTGGATCAGCAAAACATGCAACCGCATCGAACATGCTCCCGAAATGAAATGAAATGAAATATATGTTTATTCATTTAGGTTAATTAAATTAACACTTATGAACGTCAAAGTTTACAAAATGTCAGCAAATTAATCCCCGAGGGGAAGAGATGAGATGAGAGATAAGCTGTACAAAGGTAATATGTTACGTGAGTGTATGAACATAAAGCTAATGATGGTTAGAACAATTTTAAATGATAGATGATTGACAAGATGATAAGACAATATTCGTAAAATCTTAAATACTAGTCCGTCACTCAAACAGCTGAATTTTCAATAGAGAATACCGATTGTCTTTTGGCAACGGGAGACGTAGACATGTCTCGTTTCGCGATACGTAAACTTGCCCAACGTTTGGCAAAACTATGATCACGCACATTTTTATTTACTACACTTAACCCTTGCTCGGATCGGGGTTCATCGCGCACATTAACACTGATGCTACAGCTGTGATCGGGTCCATTCCCGACCTGCTGTTGGCACGGCGAGCTGACGACTCGTCTGCCTCGCCACCTCAGGAACCACAGGAATGCTGCGATGGCTGCTGCTAATATGCCGTACGACACAGCATAATGATGTATATCATGTGTCGTTAGAGTCTCTGTATGATGAGCTGATTCTTTCATCACCTTGATTTGTTCGCCAAGATGTTTTAAAGAATCATTTATCTGTGCTTTCTCGTGTTCAATTTCATCAAATTTTTGGATAGGTAGCGTATTATTATGTAATATATGATGAAAGGGAGTTAACTGTTTGTCAATAATGTTTGGTTTTAATGTGAGCGTATTTTCCAATTGCTGATAAGCGTAAAGTGTTACATCGCGTCCTTTTGCAATGCACTGCTTAGTAAGGCGAATAAGTCCGGCCTTGCTGACAGGTGTGTTTGTATTTCATCGTCACACATAACTCTCAAAGAGTAAGTATCGCAACAATAATAAAGATAGGTAGAAAAGTCATGTAGCTGAATCCACATGTTTTTACAGCAGGACTTGACCAATCTGCAAGTCTGTGGTTTATCCATTTCACAGAATCTCTCATTCGAATCAAATGTTTTCACTGGACCAAGAAGACGACACAGGTAAGTTTCTTCATGATGTTCACAGCTTTGAAGATCACTGATGCTCGCAGATAAGTATGAATCTCTTCTTAGATTAATTGCTACGTATTCTGATGCTGGTACCACGCTGATAATGCTGTTGTTAATTTGAACCGGAATTGGAATCAAATTATATAATTGGTAAGTATCTCTGCTTACTAAGGGTAAGGTAATTTCAAATATAAAATATGCTTCGGTCATTCTAGCTTTGATTTTTAAAAGCTTGTAGATTTGGTATAGATTGGACTGGATATCCTCTATTGGTAAAGTTAATTCTTTATATAATTGACCCGACATTACTTGTAATTCCTCTCGGAGTTGTTTAGGTGTCAAAACATGTAAGTTGATATGGCCATGATAGATTTCCGTCACAGTGTCGAGAAAAGTATCTTGAATTCGTTTTAAGTTTTGGATTATATTGATGGTAGCTAACGCCGCTAACGTGAAATCTTGTTGAATAGATATTACATCGATCTCTTTTTGTAGAGTATTAGTTATGTTATCTAAATAATTTAGGTGTCTATTAATAATTTTATGCTGCTTTTCGATTGTCTCTTCTGTTCTCTTCAAGATATTATACTCCGCTTCAATTACTGATGTCTGATTCTTATACAACAGATTAATATGCTCTATATTTACTCGTACTAGGTCAATGTCACGTTCATATTTTTCTGCGAAATCTTGGTCGAGTACTCCGAACAACGAGTTAGCTATAGAACCTACAGCATTGATAAGCCCGCGTCGAGTTCTCGACCGCGCTCCAAAATGCTGATTCAACAAAAGTTGATTGTAGTATCGTAGTTCATTGAACTCGTGTTGCACTTGAATAATGATGATTTGACGATTGCTCTGTGCTCGTATTTTTTCGCATGTTTGTTCCAAATATTTTGAATATTGTGTTACAGCTTTGGTCTCTTGCCAATATGGAGACATATAGTAATAAGCAACTATTTTCCAGTCGTCGCGAATAAGATGCATTTGTCCTAGGGGGTCAAAATACATAGTTTGGTTGCTCTCGAGTGATGTAAATGTATAAGATGCTTCCGTAGATACTAAAGCGCTCATAAAAAATAATAATGCTAATACTATGTTAAATAATTTAGGATAATTTTTTATCCGCTTGTTTGCTGCTAAATTGCTTTTTGCTTTAACGCTTTGATGCTTTTGTTGCTGCTCATTTTGCTTAGGTATAGGTAAAATAGATAGTTTTATAACAGGACGTTTTATGTAACCGTTTTTGTTTTTAAAGTTACCACTCTAACCGCTCCATCCTTGCCCGGGTGGACTTCCACCACACGCCCAACAGGCCATCTTCCTGCAGGTAAGTTGTCGTCGTGAATAGTCACCATATCGCCTATTTCTAAATTCTGCTTACTCTTTAGCCACTTGCTACGTACAGATAATTGGGTAAGGTACTCCGATTTCCATCGTTTCCATATATTCTTAAATATTTTATTAACCATATACCATCTTGTTCTAGCGTCCTGATCAGTTTCTATGATCGTTAGTCCAGCGCGTGTAGTTAGAAAATGCGCCGGGGTAAGAAAATCTATGTCGTCAATATCCTCTGATATTGGACACAGTGGCCTTGAATTAAGGCTCGCTTCGATTTGAGATAACAAAGTGCTATATTCTTCAAAGGTCAAGGTTTGCTCGCCTATAACTCTTTTTAAATGTTGCTTTAAGCTTCGGATTGATCTTTCCCAAATACCACCAGCACTTGGCCACGAAGGACAGTTCCAGTGCCATTCTATGTTCATTTCAGATATTTCCTTGTGAAATGTATCGTTAAAAATAAGTTCTAATTGCTGCTGTTCCTCTTGTAGAATGTTGTTGGCACCTACAAAATTTGTACCATTATCTGAGTAGATATGCTGTGGAGCTCCTCGTCGGGCGGCCATGCGGCGCAGTGCTGCTATAAAACACGAACTGCTCAAGTCGGAGACCAGTTCGATATGGACCGCTTTTGTCACCATACAAATAAATAGGGCGATATATCTTTTAGTTGTTTTAATACCTCTACCTTTGTTAGATTTAATTCGAACAAAACCCGTGTAGTCCACACCAGTGTGGTAAAACGGTGGTGCAGGGTTAGATCGAAAGTCAGGTAGATCCCCCATTAATTGCTGAAGTTTCTTCGGCTCTTGTTTTTTGCACGTGACACAATTACGAAGTTGCTTTTTTGTTGCTCGATTTCCTTTAATTATCCAATAATTACGTCGTAGTAAAGATAATGTAAGTCGCGCTCCTCCATGGAATGCGTACTCATGCGCTTGTAATATAAGAAGCTCAGTTAAGCGCCCGCTATATGGAATAATTATAGGATATTTCATTTCACAGCTGATGTTGGCATTTTTTCCACCAACTCTTAATAACCCACTCTCATCCAAAAAAGGGTTTAGATTTAATAGTTTGCTATCGGATTTAAGTTTATTGTCTTGCAATAAATTATAAATATCTGTAGTAAATTCATTACGCTGTACGTGTTTTAATATAACAATCTTTGATTTTCGCAGCTCTAGTAAAGTGAGATACGACGGTCTTTGTTTATTTCTCGGTGCAAATGCACGTAACAACCAAGCTATAATACGATTTACTTTCGTAAGCGAACTGTAACGATTTAATAAATCGTTGCTAATGCTGTTTTTGCTATTAAATTGCTGAATTGTAATGGCTTGTTTCCTGACTTCTTCTTCACACGTATAGGTGATTTGCTGTTGCTTAGGCTCAAAGTCAGGTTTGGATAGCCAAACAAGGCCTTGCCACCACAAGGAATGATTCAAAAGTTGTGACGCTGAAAGACCCCTACTAGCTGAATCAGCGGGGTTTTCCTTAGTTGATACATAATGCCATCCTTCAGCTGACATTGAAGTTGTGATTTTCTTCACTCTGTTCGATACGAAGGGTTTCCAGCGGTCTGGGTTTCCTTGTATCCAGCTAAGTACGACCTTAGAGTCACTCCAGGCATATACTTTCGATTCTATGCTACCTAAGCTGTTAACTATCTTAGTTAGCAGTCTTGCTAACAACTCTGCCGCACATAGTTCAAGCCTCGGCAACGATACGGTCTTGCTATTCGGTACTAATCTAGATTTTGCTGCGACAAGTACCACGGATGTTTTGTTTGTTGTTATCATTCGTGCATATACGACACACCCGAATGCCCTTATACATGCGTCACAAAATCCATGCAGTTGAATGGTATCATCACGTGTACTTTGTAACCATCTAGGTATGCTGAACTTGTTAATACAGTCCAGATCTTGTGTTAATTGCTTCCAATCATACTTTATTTCATCAGAGACTTCATCACCCCATTCAAGTTCCGAATCTAACCAAATCTTTTGAAACAAAAGTTTCATTTTTGTTATTAAAGGCGCTAACCAACCCAAAGGATCAAATATTTTAGAAATTTCTGATAGGAACATTCGTTTAGTTAGCTTTTCGGTATTTGAGCACAGAGTATATTGAAAGGTAAATGCGTCATTAATGGGGTCCCATCGCAGTCCTAAGGTTTTTGCTGTGTTCTCAGTTTTAAAGATAAAAGATGCTTGTGTGTTTTTCTCAATTGATTGTATATCTTTCAATAATCTTGGGTCATTCGCTGACCATTTTCTTAAGAAAAAGCCTGCGCTTTTGAGACAAGCGCTTAATTCTGCTATTTTGCTTCTCCCTTCCTCGATACTGTGCGCATTTGATACCAAATCGTCCATGAAGAAGTCTTCTCGTAAACTTTTTGCTGCGTTAGGGTAATTATGCTGCTCATCAGATGCTAATTGATGAAGGGTCATCATAGCTAGGAAGGGTGCTGTTGTAGTACCGTAAGTTACGGTTGTTAATTGATATGCTTTAATTGGCTGCTTGTTATTATTTCTCCAAAAAATTTGTTGTAGTTTTTGATCCGCTTCGTTAACAAAAATCTGTCGATACATTTTTTCCATGTCAGCTGTGTATGCGTAACGATATACTCTCCACTTTAACAATAGTTCTTGCAAATCTTTTTGTAAGTTGGGTCCTTTATACAAAAGGTCATTGAGACTGTGTCCCGAAGAAGTTTTCGCTGACGCATTGAATACAACACGTAGCTTAGTGGTAGAAGATTCCGCTCGCTGCTGTACTGAATGGTGAGGTAAGAAGCATTGCAGTTGCTTGTTGCTAGGGTTTGCTAATTTCATATGCCCTAACTCTTCATATTCGCATAAAAATTGCTTAAACTAAACTTGCTTTCTTGCTTTCCAAATTTCTAAATTGTACTAATGCTATTTCTTTTGAAGATCCTAATTTTTCGCTTGCTTGTTGCTTCAGAGGTAGCCTTATCTCATAACGCCCGTTTTCTAAGCGTTTCGTGCTTGACTTGTAAAAGTCCACACATTCCTGTTCTTCTGCTGTCAATTCATTTTGCTCGTAAATATCCTCAATTTGCCAAAACTGATGGATATCTGCTGTGTTGTTTAATACAACGTTACAATAAAAGGCTTTTATGCCACCACATAATAACCATCCAAGTTGGGTTTGCTGAGCTAGTGGTGATGATATATCAGAGCTCTTGATCATACCATCTAGCATAATAAGAGCGTAAACGTCGGCTCCGAGTAATAAGTCGACAGGGCGGCTAGTATTAAATTCTGGATCCGCTAAAATAAGGTGCTCTAAATGCGACCACGAAGGTTTTCTAAACGATTTATTTGGCAAATTTTTGATAAGGTTGTTCATAATTAAAACATCTGTAGTAAATTTAAATTAGTATGTATCGATTGGCAAGTAATGCTTAGTATGCCCTTGCAGTTATTTTCCTTTTCTCCGACACCAAAAATAACTCCATTGAATTGCTGACGTTTCAAACCTAGCTGCTGTGCTGCTCTTTCACTAATCAGTGACATTTGTGAGCCCTGATCAACAAGCGCTCTCAGCACAAGTTGTGTGCCGTCGGCTGCTGTTACTCTTAGTAACGCGGTTGCTAATAGAATTTCAGATACATCCCGCTGAGAAGCGTGAACACCGTTGCTGCTTGTTTGAGGTTTACTTTCCTCATGCTTGTTGCTGCTTACCCTTTGTTTAGTTGGGCTAGTCGTGAAGTTTGATTTTTGCTGAGCAAAGCAGTCATGTAATACCGTATGGTGATTACCAGAACACTTGCGGCATCTTTTTGTTGAGTGGCATTTATTTCCATTATGACTAAAAATGCAGTTTGTACATAACTGGAATTTACTGACGGTTTTAAGTTACATTTCGTGCGGCATTTCAAGGAACTTATCGCAATGGATCAAATAATATTCATCGGAACAAAGTAAACACTTAATACCTGACACGTGTAATGCTTTCGCAACTGGCTTTGTTAGTTGCCACTTGTTATTATCGTTTGATTTATAATAATTATGTTTTCTACTATTAGAATTAGATGCTGAAGGAAGATTTTGTTGATGAGATGGCTGCGATTTCGGCACGATATCTTGTCAGCGGCGAGCTGTTTCTAAGCTTGTGAATTTATTCTCTAAAAACTCCAAAAAGTCCTTAAGAATAGGGAGCTCGCGTGAGTTCTTCAAAGATTCTATATACTCAGAATACGAGTCGCTGTCTAACTTCTGCGACAAAATATGTACTAGTATCGGATCCCACGTGCTTATGTCCACACCAAGATTTTTAATAGCGTGAAGACTCTCTAAGGTGACGTCATGCAGCTTTTTTATTGATGAAAACGATTGTTTCTGAATATTGGGAAAATTCAAAAATACGTTAGCGTGAGAAGAAAATATAAGCTTTTTGTTATCAAATCTGTGGTTAAGAGTTTTCCAACAGACAATATAGTTGTCTGAGCTGATAGGTAGGTGTTGAATCAAACGCTCTGCTTCGCCTTTTATTTTACTTTTTAGGAATTGCATTTTTTGAGCATTCGATATGCTGGTATTTTTGTGAATCGCTTCATTAAATAGGTCCTTAAAGGACACCCATTGATGGTAGTTTCCCGTAAAAATTGGAATGTCCATTTTCGGAGTAGATTTTTCAAGATGTGATGTAGACCACATCTTAGTATTGATAGCTTTTTTCATGCTGTTAAAAGTTTGTTCGTGCTGGCTAAAGTGCGTTTCATACACTTGATTTTCTTCGGACTCGCCTATGATGTCCCAATGAAGGTTGTCAATGGCCGTCCAGCGATGTTGTAGTATTTGAAGAGCATCTTCAAACTCCCATTTGTCGGTCATTAAATCAATATCAATGTTCTCGACTGCTCGCATAAATGCTTTAAATTGAATGGACTGTTTGTGTAACATCTCGTCCAGCTTGCTAGAAGAACCTCTCGATTGAAATGTCGGAATAGCACGAGGATTACGTTCGCTAATAGAGGTGCCTGCGCTCTCCTGGAGTGGTTCTTGAGGATCTGCCGGTTCTTTTCTTCGCTGAACTGCCTCTTCTTGACACTGCTTAATTAGCCGTTGTGCTGTCAAGTAAAGGTCTTGTGTACGCTCATACTCAGAGTTGACGAAGTATTGATGATTCGTCTTTTCAAAAGGTAGAATTTTCTCATGATTCACCTCGTACTCTTTCCAGTATGCTTCAACTATATCAAGTTTACGCTTACAATAGTCAAATGTCTTACGCTCTACACTATCCTTTTTGAAATTGATTACTAGTTTTTTCAAGCTATCTGCTATTTCAGTTTGGTTGAAGTACAGACTCTCCATCTCGATGCTGTTGCTAATAAAAGATATAATAGAACGATCTTACTTGAATGCTGCCGCTGTACCGACGGAGGATGCTTTCCTCGTTAGTAATTCGCTAGAACTTGAAGGTTTCAGCTGCTAGCTCGCTGTTGCTGATTCGTACTCCACGGAGTACTGCTGGATCTGCTGTTGCTGATGAGTACTGAGTATACAACTTCAGCACTCACTGTTGCTAATGTCTTTACCACAAAAGTCACTGCTAAGCTAATGAACACTGTATGCTATAAGTCACTGTTTCTAGGTACACAAGTTCACTTCACGTATCGTCAGTTTCGAATAAACGAATTTACGACCGACCGCGAAGTCCTTGAATCCGGCTCGAAGGACCAAAATGTAGGGATCGCGACCTAAGTGGTATCGACTGCTAGGAAAGTTAATGTAAACTCACAGATAATTCACTATAACTTTATTACCGAGAGATATTACAATATTACGATAAATGCTAATGAATGAAGGATAATGATATAATCGCTAATATGAGTGTTTCCGGTTTGCTGTCCGTAAAGACACTGGTTAAGGTAACGCGCACTTAGTGCGACAATGCTAGTTTGCTGGATCAGCAAAACGTGTTCGATCGGGTTGCATCGAACAGTAACAATAATAAATATTTAAAATAACATTTAATAATACTAAGTGTTTTGTCCCTTTCTATAAAGTTCAAAAGTAACAGAAAAAGAAAGAGACAAAACATGGCATATGGGTAAGTAGTGATCAAAAAATAAAAAATAAATTGTTAAAATTATAGGCTTTTCTGCTTTTACCTTTTAATTGCTGATGGTTGGACTTAATAGGAGGATGTGGAGGAATATGTGCTTTTCGTATAAACGTAACCCATCTTAAACAAACAGCCACAAATTTAATTAAAATGTTTTTTACGAGGTAGCTAAATACAGTTACGTTTTATTTTGGGTCAACGACAAATATTTGCTGTGATGATAAGGTAATTTATTTATTTCAGAGTTCACAGAGAAATATTTTAAATTCTGAATCAGGATACGTGCTAAAGATTTACCATGAAATATTGAAGTAAAATGTTTTCTTTTTGAAATAGGAACGAGCTATATACACTCTTAGCGTTGTCTGAGCCTGTTCTGTCCGTTACCCTTATCTACAATAACTTATTAACTTTATTGTTGAATATTAGCTTGGAATACTATTTTAGTTTTAATAATAATAAATAATAATAAAATTATGTCCACACCACAACAAATTAAAACAAAATCTTTTATATTTCATACATCCAACCAAGAGAATCGTCTATCGATCGGATAGTCCAGTCCTTTGTAAAGCTCGCATTTACATATTAACCATTACTAGACCGCCTGCTGAAGAACCCCGCAATTTGGTTAACTAACTCTCTGACCGTTCCGTTATAGGTAAAATTGTATAACGTGTTTCTTCTCACCTATTTGTGTTACATTGGAGAGTATTTAGGTTGTGCCTTATTATGGACAACTGAATATATTACTTTACATATTGGATATACTACACATCAGTAGTGACTAAAATATGTAGTTACCTATTCCTCAACATCACTATTATCGCTTTGTGCTTCGCTTTAAGGTCTTCTGACCTTGTCCACAAACCGATAATTATTTAAGAAAAGGTTTATTCAGAATTATCGCATATTTTTGCATTACCTTATCTATTGAAAGATAATGAAAAATAACATGATATTCTTGTATATATCTACACACACAATAAAGAATAAAAAACAAACATTTAGTCATAGTTATAAAACAATGACACAAATATAAAACTGACAAAGCAAAAAAAACAATAACATGGACTAACACACAAGCTCGAATGAGATGTGCGTCACGTTCAAACGAAAAACAGTTAAATAAATTAGCAATCCTTGATACAGACTGTGTTCACTATATACGTATATATGAATCCAATCATTCACGAACACTTAATATGACAATAAATACAAAGTAAAGTAAAAGCAAACGAGCTGTAAACAACAGTGCGAAATAAATGGTGTGGAAACAATCTGCAAAAGTAAAATGAATAAAAATGTGGTAAACCATGCCGAAACAATGAAAATGTCCGACCTTTCCACAAATACAGCTACAAATGAATAAAAACCGAAAATCGCTTAAGCTAAGTGATGACATTTAACTTCATAAACACATTTATGATATGTATACTTAAATAGCTATCTGCATAAACATACAGGGAGACAAATTAAATGGAGAAAATGTTTAAACATAAATAAATGCAGACACAAATGAAATGGAGAGCCAGAAATATAAAAAGTCGTTACGCTGCCTCCATAAATGTATTTTGGTATAACTGCTATTTCATATGCTACAAATACGTTTACATAAAACTTTAATTTTATAAAAGACTAAAGTGAAGAGAAATAAATATAATAAGCATTGTATTAGAACCTGTGAACAAATTTACATAATTTGTTGGTTGACTTGCAATATAAAATAGTAATAAGTAGTCATCACGATATATTTTTTTAATATTATTTGCTAAAACCTGCCTGTCCTGTCCTTCCAAACCTGCTCATAGAGACATTTTCTAAAAATAAACTTCTCGCATTTTCAGTCTATCCTGCAGTTGATTATAATTGAAACATGAGTTTATTCACCCTCAATATTTCTGCAATTTCATCCTAAAATATAAATTTACACAAAAATCATTTTACGAAACTTTAAAAATCCAAACTGCGCGGTCAACATGAACGACTAAAATAAGTTATTACTCTTAAAGTCACGTATAAGTTATTTCGAGATAAATGTTAACCGTTAGCTGCACGAACCGTCATCCACAAAACTTCAGAAAAATATTTCTGTAATATATTATGTTGTTTTACGTCATCACATATTCTGATTATTCGGTGTGGTTAAGAGTTAAGTTTAGAAATAAATATCTTAAATATTAGTTTAGTTTAGTGTTTAAGAAATGTTGTATTTTGTACGGTAGTTAAATGGTTTTCTTTACAGAGTGCAGTATAACTCCTTGTTTGCTTGGATGCGCGATTGTATAAATTTATTGGTTAGAGAGAAATTAAACCGTTCAAATCCGCCGGATATTTGTATTTGCGTTCAGCCTGTTTGTTTTCTAAATATGCATTTATGAAAAAAAAGTATGTATGTATTATATTCCAGTTATCTAGTACGCATAACACAAGCTCTGCTTAGCTTGGAACTAGATGACGGTGTGTGATAGTGTCCACATATATATACTGTGTTCCATCTGATTTTTCAGTCCTGGATATACAAATGCAATAAAAAGCTATTTGCTACTGAGTTAAAGATATTCTTTTCTGGATCTTCTAGACTTCTGAAAGACTGTCGCAAAAGTTCTAGTTTTAGTAGACTGATGATTTCCAAATAATCGTCACGCTGCCTCAAGAAGGCATTATGCATAAATTCATTTATCCGCCTTACCATAGCCATCCTGTGAAAAACGTGCCACATTATCTTTATGTCAGCCGATATTACACTGGTCAATTTTCGTTCAATATTGTCTTCAATTCCATTAATTCAGTATTTTAATGCGATTCCGCAACCTTGTTGAAAGCTCCTTTGAACCGAACGCTTTCAATGCAAAGGTGACAATAATAACCATTTTTCAATATACGTATATTGTTGCGCGACGACATCGTACAAACGTATTGCCATTTAAGAACATTGAATGACATTTCTATGATTTACGCGTCGTATGTCAAATATTGAATGCTTTTTAATGAAATTGATTCAATTTGGCTGAACAGTGTAATAATTATGCACAAAAATAAGTCTGCAAAAAATCAGTGAATACGCAGTCAAACTAATTTCAGACATTTCACCAAATTGCCAATACCACACTTTTCCTGTAACAATTTATTTACATTGCCGACGCTTCGCCGGGTTTATGTTTACTACCTATTGATCCCTACTAGGCTGTATTTATTCGATACGATACGACATTTTGTTTTTCGATATTTCTGCCTTGTTTACAAAAAAGCAACAAAGGATTTGTACTTAAATAAATATTTTCATTCGGAGCGTAATATAATATTCGAGTCGTAATGTAAATAATGAGAAAATTAATAAATGATATCTTTCTATTTATAGATCAATAAATTGAAATTCTATTTTTAACTTGCTTATGACATGATTTTCGTTGCTTAGGCTATGGTCTCTTCTCATACAAATAAGGCAATTTCAAACAATAAATTATTGAAGTTTTATTTTTATTTAATGAAATTCTACCGGTGAATGTGTGTACTTGATCCTTACAAGTTAAGTTACTAGGTTATGTTAAGTTCTAAGTTTACCTTGGACATTTGAGAGAAAACATCGTGAGGAACTGAACATTAAAGTTCAAAAAAATAATCTTTTTCTAGCATGTCCCTCTCATACTTCTGATTTTGTACATTCTTCCTTCTTTATTCAATCTGTCTTACTCTGGAATGCGCTCCCTCTTGAAGTCAGGATGGTTACGGACCGCTTTAAGTTCAAACAAAAGGTACGGGATATTATCTTCGACAGATTGGCAGAGTCATCACATCAGTAATATGTATTGTATGTATATGTATATTAAGTATAATATGTATTTTTGTATAAGTATAGGTAATAGTCATATTTATCTATTAATATCCCTTTGAAGTTAACTGGAACCAACCTACTTCGTTTATCTCTGCATCACCCAAAGGTTGGCTGGTAGAAAATGCCTTTGGCATTAAGCCCACCATTGTACAATTTTGTGCATAAAGTTATAAATAAATAAATAAATAAATAAAGTTTGAAATTGCCAATTCGCCTTGAGCAAGTGTGGTGATTAATGCCATATCTGTATGAGAAGACGCTTTTAATTACCCTATATTAGAGTATTAACGGGCTAGTATAATAATTTTAGACTCCGGTTTAATACCGTGAATTTCTCGAAAAACGCAATATCACCCATAATCAAGCTAATACTTAATTTTGATTATAATTACGTTATTAATTATCAAAACAACATTACCTATTTCTTCCTCTATTAATATTAGTTGAATGTTTCGAATCTTGTTGGCATCGTATGTCAAAGGATATTCAAATACTTAATTAAATTTTACTCGTATTAATTATAGACAAGTTCATTCTTATTTTTGGTAAGATGTTGTTGTACATTTATCTACAAAATATAATTATCATTTTAGCCAAGTGTTATGTTTGCCAAATTTTTGCCATGATCACCACACTTAACAGGAGGATTATTGGACAAGACTTGCCGTCACCGTTTTCTTTTTATATTTTCTTAATTCTCTTATATGTAGATATGGATATCCATACGGTAGTAGATCCACGCTGATTTCAGCATGAATGGGCCGGATCGTCCGGGGAAGTACTACCCTCTCATAGAAAATCGACTTAAGAGTAGTAGTATCCGTACTACTGCGTTTCGTTTGGTGAGTGAGAGCGCCGGAGGCCCAATTCCCTCCCTTTCCTCTTTCCTCACCTCCCTCATTCCCTTCCCCTAACCCCATTCCCAGCCGCCATAGTGGAGACCACCATACCAGCAGTTTAAGACGATTGCTTTTAGTATAGTAGCCGCCACTTCTGGATTCCACTGACTGCTTACCATCAGGCGGGGTGGAGTCATTTTGGTAGGCTATAATAAAAAAAAAAAAATACCCTTAAGGTATGTGTTCCTCATAGTTGCATTTGTACTTTGTCATAACGATAACTTTAAATATTATTACTGAAAATATTGAAGAAACAGTTACAGTAACACTTAGCATTTCTTTAAAGAACAACGGATATACTTATAAAAGTAAATTTTGGAAACATTTATGTAATTTTAGGAATTATAGAGATAACATATTTCCAGAACTTTATATGACCAATGGCTTTGGAAACAACATAATAATTATGATCTCTTTATTCATAAGATCATAACCCTTAAAAATATTACAATTACAAACTTAAAAGTTCCCGGAACAAAAGCAAACCATAGAACATTTTAAACCGTGTCAAGTTTTATGAAGGAGGTTTTAACAAGGATTTCGGTGACTTGATAAACTGAGTGCATAAAAATAAAAGACGTATTGTACGATGTCCATGCTCTTACAAAGTAAGTTGACAACGGACAAATTGCATACATTCAGAATACTCTACTCTTGGTTCTCGCAAGGAACTTGGATGTATTCGGTATTACATCTTTGCTTGAGTATTATTTACGAGAACACGTAAGACATTTTTCATAGCTTTCATTTAAATCAAATTAAAAATAAAATTGTTTATTATTCTCTTTTGGCTTTTGATTGTGATATTCAAATTCATACAATTTTTCACTAGGTTTTCGATATTATAAATATCTATAAATTATAATCCTTATTTTGGCTTCGCTGTGGTCGGCTAAAATAGTTGACAAATCAAAATTTTAAGTAAGTATTATAATTTACGGTAGTAGATCCACACTGGTTTCAACATGAATAGGCCGGATCATGCGGGGAACTACTACCCTCTCGTAGAAGATCGACGTAAGAGTAGTAGAATCTACTGCGTTTCGTTCGGTGAGTAAGAGAGCCGGAGGCCCAATTTTCCTCCTTTCCTATTTCCTCACCTCCCTCATTCCCTTCCCCTAACCCCATTCCCAGCCGCATATTGGAGGCCACCATACTAGCAGTTTAAGAGGATGGGTTTTGGTATAGTGGCCATCACTTCTGGATTCCACTGACTGCTTACCATCAGGCGGGGTGGAGTCACTTTGGTAGGCTAATATATAAAAACAATGAAGTGTACCTGTAATTTTTATTTTAGACTAGCTGGGGCACACGGCTTCGCCCACGCATAAAATATGTTTAGTTGTATCCTTCGGGAATCAAACCGATTTTCGGGATGTAAAGTAGCCTATGTCCGTCTCCGGCAACGAAACTATCTACATACCAATTTTCATCGAAATTGGTTTAGCTGTTTAGGCAATGAGTGGTAATACTAAAACGTAAAACTTTCGCTTTTAAAATATTATTAGGATAGGTTATACTATTATACTCCTTTATGCGAGCAATTTGCTTTTAAAGGAGTATAAATTTGCTATTATTTCTAACACTGTTTTGTTAAAAAACTCACACAACAAAAAAAACATGGTAGTACAAGTTTTACTACATTCTCAATACAAGTGGCTTGGAAAGCACTCTAAGCTTTTAGAGTGACGATGCATTTCTTCAACCGCAGTCGGAACATATTGACGGTTATGCCTTTATACCACCACTGCAAGTAGCAGATTGAGAGGGAAGTTATAAGGCTGTTCTCCTATTTTGTTATTGAAATATGGAAGAAAGCCAATGGCAAAAACCAGTTTAGTAACTATTAATGTCGCTTAATAAACACCTGTAACAATGTAGGTTAATTGACTAACATTTTGTAATTTTAACGTTCATAAGTGTTAATTCAATTAACCCAAATGGGTAAAATATATTTTCGACTTTGACTTTACTTTATTGTTGTCTTTTTTCTTTTCTTTATCTTTATCTTCATCTAGGTATCGTATAATTCGCAAAACTTTATTACCTCAAACTCAACCTAGACTTTGAATTAATTCAATTAGGCTTGAATAAAAGAACAACCTACAAAATTGTAGTTACTTATATTATAAGTTTTATAAGTTGTACTTATAACGCTAAGAATTACCACTAAATAACTCTGACCTTTACAACGAATAAATTACTTAATAATAATAAATACATCAATTACAAATAAATCCCAGGAAACTTTACTTTACCAACTCGTTATACTTATGACTTTAACCGCCCATAATTCATCATTAACTTCACAAAGTATATCATCCATCCTTTTCTAACTACATACCTAAAAAGAGATAGAATATGTGGTAAATATCAGCTATATTGTTTCAAAGTATCAGGTCCAAGTTGCACAATTTATGCAAACTGTATGTTATAAGGCTCCGTGCACAAGTTCGAGACAAATTTATATGAGAACCGAAGTGTTTGCGCTGTGTGCAGTTTAAGTACCTAGTTTGAAACATGCTCCAGAGTTGTATTTCGTGCACGTTGTGTCTGAGAATAGGATCCCGCAGTTGTATTTTTAGATAGATGTATTTTTTTATGTTATTGGATCGATTAGTTTATAAATTAAAAAAATGGAGGCAAATAATAATACGGCTCACATTAAGTGGTAACCGTAACCTACACAGATGGCTGTGTTTTCCAAGCATTGCAGAAGTAATAATGCTTAGAAAATACAATAAACCTTCGTTCACTCTTCCTTTTTCATTCAATCAGTATTACTTTGGAAAGCGCTTCCTCTCGAAGTCAGGATGGTTACAGATCGCTACAAGTTTAAGTTGAAAGTTCGGGAACTTCTATTCGACAGATTGGCAGAGTCATCACATCATTAACTTTCATGTTAATAAGGTTATTTATATGTATATATTTATTTATTTATATATATATTTATAGTATAGTTATATATTATAGTGTGTATTAAGTATATATGTATGGTATAATATATAAATACAAATTAATTTATGTATGTTTATTTTATCTTTGTAATTTTTTGGTTAAACGTGCACCTACCACAATCATCTCTGCATCACCTAAAGGTTGGCTGGTAGAGAATGCCATTTGGCATTAAGCCCTCCTATGTACACGTAGTGCATAAAGTTTAAATAAATAAATAAATAAATAAACCACGGAGAAAGGGATGAAGAAGGAAAAGGGAAACAGAAAAGAACCGAGGGGTATTTGGATCTACTATCGTTAAACATCTCGTCTATGCATTAAATAATTAAGGTAAAATTGTATGTCTTAGGGTTAATTTTTGAGTCTATACCTTTATAATTCGTAATACTTGCAAATTACGTACATTTTCAAAATGTCCACCGCACTGGTAACTCGGTTTTACATGCTAGATCAAGGTTTCTTTGCATTTAACATAAAATACCTTTTTATTATGGGGCTATGGTCTGGAGACGATCTTCACAGAATTCAAAAAATTATTTACTATATATACGAAGCTACGCTGCATTTTCTACATATCTTAATGTTTGTGGTAACCGCTATTGGTGCATACGAACATAGAGAAAACGTCACACTTTTATTAACGAACTTGGACAAGATTTTGGTCACCTATAATTTCTACTTCAAAACTGTCCTATTTGTGATAAATAGGAATAAGTTAAAGAACCTAATTGAAGATATAAAAGCATCTGATGATATCCTCACTTATGATAAAAGAAAGTTGATGGTTCATGTCGTTCTTCTCTTAACTGGGTCTGCTGTGACAGTAACTGGTTCTTTTAGTGCTTTCTCGCTATACAAAGGAGAGATGACAGTAGAAGCGTGGATGCCATTTGACCCTTTGCAAAGTCAAAAACATTTGATACTGTCAGCACAACTATTAGCGGTTTTATTCGTACCAGGGATGTTAAGAGCGTTTGCTATAGAGGGTTTAGTATGTAGTTTGATAATGTACCTCTGTTACCAGCTAAAAGATTTACAGAGCACAATAAGAAATTTGGAATATACAACAGAAACTGACATTGAAACTAGGATGAAACTTAAAGACGCTATTAAGAAACATATTCGTCTGGTAAGGTAAGGTATCGTAATTACTTTTATTGTACACAGTAAATGCTATCAAAATGAAAAAAAAAATATCGTCATTAGGGATGAACACTAATATAAATTCTTGAAATATGCTACAAGATTCGTTTAAAAAATTGCCATCGTCGTACAAAATAAAAACAGTGAAAAGACGTCCGCTGCTTAACGTAGGCCTACCACAATGTTTGCCACTTTGGCTTGTCGTGAACCACCCTCATTCATTAGTACTACAAAGTCTATTAACTAATATGATGATGATTAGTTTAATTCTAAAAACTATGATGTCACGACCTTATATTTTACATCATCATTTATTTTTAAGTTTAGTAGAACGACAGCAGGTAAATAACAGTATCTAAACTAATATGCACTTACAGCCTAGCACACACAAGAACATTGTTACAATAGAATATTATATGTGATACACAGAACTTCAAACATGCTAATATCTGCGCCAATCCATTTACAGACAAATCGATAGTTGTTCCTAAATCTAGGAGATTGTTAAGAGCAGTAAGTGTTCGTGGAATAGTTGATTTGACTCTAGCAATAGCACAGCAAACGGTTTATGTTTTCTACCGTTGTTAGGGATAAGGACCCGGTAAAGAAAGTAAAAGGCTATATCATCCGAAATACGTCCACGGTCATGAACCACTCTCATTTATCGGTTGCCCACTGTCCTTAGCAGGTCGTCCACTTTGTCAGGGTTCTGCTCATCTATGTCTTTTGGTTTGTGGTTGTCATACTTTAGGTATTAAGGTTGTCACTTCAAACGCAAAATTTAATTCCAGAATTTTATTGCAGATATGGAAACACGTTGGAGTCAGCGTTCAGGGAATATTTCCTTGTCCAACAATTGGCTGTCACAATGGAATTATGTTTGAATGCTGTCATGGTAACAATGGTAAATACAATCGACTTCTTGGACCTTGTTTATTAAGAAAAAAGTTAAATAGTCGTATTCCCTAAATCATGCATTGATTACATGCTGCTTTTTAAAATAATTGTGATTACCATGTTACGTCAAAGCAGCAGTATACTGCATAGTCAAATTCATGTCAACTGGATAGTAAATAGTTCCCTTGGCCCGCGTACGTAACTAAGTTGTATATTTTTTTTTATTTTTTATACGACTAAGGTGACAAACAAGCATACGGCCCGCCTGATGGTAAGCAGTTACCGTAGCCTATGGACGCTTGCAACACCAGGAGCATCACTAGCGCGTTGTCGACCCTGTTAAAAACCTTTTAACTCCTTTCTTGAAGACAAACTGACTATACCAATTGACTGCCTCTGTGATTCGGGGGTACTCTGTACGGCTATATGGCTACGGTATATGGCTACGCAGAGGTCGCAGGTTCAATTCCCGTTCAGTGAAAATATTTGTGTGCAATTGTTCTGAGTGTTTTTATGTATAATATGTACGTATTTACAAAAAAAAGTATTTATGTATGTGTAACTACATTCTAAAAACCATAACACAAGCTACAATATATAATGTTTACTTTGAGTCGAGATGGCGTTGTGTAGTTGTCGTGTTATTATTAAATTATTATTATTATAACTGGATGCGGAGAACACAGAGTTGTGGCGTAAATTGAGAGATGCGTGTGTCCAGCATTGAACTGCGATAGGCTGGTGGATTAATTTCTAATCTTATCGACTGTGACCATTATGAACATCGCAGAAATTGGATGCCTTGAAATATTATTGAGATTAAATCATATCAGAGTTTCGATGGATTTAAAATCTGATTATATATTATATACCCGCGTGGTGGCCGGGGAAGAATGGTCCCAACCCTCTCTGTCCGTGGGTGTCGTACAAGGCGACTAAGGACAAAATTATGACAGTACAACAGTCTACCGAATAACGGCGGTTAAACCGTTACGAAAACGGGTGGTAGAAAATAAGCATAACACAGGACGGGCAGCAGCGTCCTGTGATAAAGCTACCACCACTGCGACCCGCCTGCCAAGCGTGGCGATTAGGGCAATATCCCCCAAATGGAGCAACAAAAAAAGAAATGGTCTCTAGTCCCAGGTCATCCCGCTATTCCTGGCTACGGTAGCGGCCATGGTAACGGCGGGGTAAGGGGAGCGAAGAATCCCCGGGTGCGGCCAGGCTACCCAAACCGACGACCTTTGGCCCTGGGATTATATATTATGTATATTCTAATGTCTTGCTTATTTCAGGTTACCAACCTTACACTTTTAATAACTTTCGCAGGATATTTAAGTATAGCACTTTTCAATGCGTACATTTATAGCTATCTAGGAAATGAGCTCATTATTCAGGTTTGTATTAAAATTATATATATGCATCATTATTATAACTGATAGGCAAGAAGTCTCAAACAACTTCACTTTGAACGAGCCTCGTTGTTTGAGGTTTGATTCTTTAAATTTGCTTTTAAAACTTTTTTTATATATTGGGTTTTATCTAACCTAATGTCAAAAACAAAATCTGTTCGCTTGTGACTTTACAACTTTTTTTTTCAGACACCACCGTGTTGAACTCAACAAGAAACACTGAGTTCCTTAGATGTTTCATTTCTTTTTCTTACGGATATAAAACAACATCATTTCAGTTAAATTTGAATAGGACCATTTACAAAATGAACCGTTTACGAAATGTATATATGCAAATCAAAGCATTCCAAAATAAACCTTTTTTGGCCATTGAAGAAAATGAGAATTGTTCCGATCGCGTCTAAATGTAACATCTTGCCATAACATCTACATACCAAAACCATTGAATCATCAACTTAAAATACTAAATCGTTAGGCTAACTCTGTCAAGAAGACTTAATTTGTAGTATAAAGTTTACTGGCATTTGAGTATTTGGATGATAGATCCCAATCCCAATCCCACCCTCTCTCTTTTTATCCAGAATGACACGTGCAAGTAGGTACCACCCTTTAACAGTGGAATCTAAAGGGTCTCGAACCAAACGGTTCAGCACTTCATATTTTTGTCGCTCAATTACAGCCTGGAACTCTTTGCCAGCGCATGTGTTCTCATCTAATTTTGAGCCTAGGTCTTTTAAGCAGGGCGTGAAAAAGCATCTCACTAAGCCGTCATAATTGAGGTCACCATACCTTAGTTTTGGCTTACCGTAGTTTTGGCTTTTGGAATGGTGTCCGCCACTTCTGAATTCCACTGACTGCTTACCATCAGACAGAGTGGAGTCACTTTGGTAGGCTAACATAAAAAAAAAGATGATGTGTTACCCACTTTTCTGCTTCTAATAATTCTAATTACGTTATTCTATAAATTTTCTAGAGTGAAGGCATTGCAGTGGCTGGATACGAATCACCTTGGACTACATGGCCATTGGACATGCAGCAAGATCTTCTGATTTTGATTATGGCAGCTCAAAGACCTTTAGCATTAAGTTCTGGAGGCTTGAGCTTAGTCTGCAAGGAAACTTACAGTCAGGTAGGGATTTAAAATATGCTGCAAAAAACTAACGAAAACTTTTATTTACTTATTTTGTTTTAGCTTAAATAGATTTGAATGTGTGACTGTATTGTTTCTGTTTGTTAATGTTCACATCACTTAGTAAATATTTTGTACTTTATAATTAAGTACGTTCTCATGTAAGTGAATATAATTCTTAATAACACAAAAACAATAAATTATTTATATTATTTTCAGACTCTCTACAATGGGTATTCTATATTCGCAGTCCTCAACGACATGGTCGATTGAAAGTATTATTATAGGTGAAATATCATTGTTGACCTTTCGCTTATGTCTTAATAAAATGTACACCGCAATTTTAAAATATAGTCACCAATAAATAAGTTTATTTGGATTCATATTTGTTGTTTTAATTCAGTTTATTCTCTCGTCTGTTGTTGTCGTTTCTTTGTTCACGAGCGGCAACAGTTTGGTTACACTAAGCCTTACAGAAACAAGGGAGTACAGCCATATCTATAAGTTGTAGTAACCACTTACCACCACATGAGCCAATGTACTCAATACTCATACCAGCAAGCCCTCTATAGCAAATTACTTTACAAACATCTTATTAATATATATTATAATTGCGAAAGTTTGTATATGTGTGTGTGCGTGTGCGTGTGTGTGTGCGTGTGTGTTTGTGTGTGTTGTGTGTGTGTGTGTCTCTCTCTCTCTCTCTCTCTCTCTCTCTTTCTCTCTCTCTCTCTCTCTCTGTGTGTGTGTGTGTGTGTGTGTGTGTGTGTGTGTGTATGTGTGTATGTGTGTGTGTGTGTGTGTGTGTGTGTGTGTCTCAGTGCCTAAACGGCGGAACCGATTTTGATGAAAATTGGTATGTACTTAGATTCGGTGCCGAAGACCGGACCGATCTTCGAAATAAAAAGTATTTTATATCCGTACAGAGGATACTTTTTATTCCGAAAATCGGTCCGGTTACCGAGTTACATTACCTAAACCATTTTCCGCGCGGGCGAAGCAGCAGGGCGCAGGTAGTACAATATAACATATACAAAGTACATTCGAACTCGGCACAAACATAATGTATCACACAAAGTTTTACACCGTGTCAGGACTAAACCCATAACTTTCACTGTAGTCGCACGCAGTACACTCACTGCGATACTATACCAATATTTGTTTCATTCAATAAACCGATAATTAACGACATCAACAGAGTAGCTCTAAGTCTTAAAATACATTATTCAAATAACCTTAAATATTGTTCCTTTAAAAGGCGGCAAATAATTTTATTAAAATGGTAAACATTTACGTATAAATATTGTACATTTTTTAAACCACGAATAATTTTGGCTATTACTAAATAAATTTGGAGAATGTCCTTACATTAATTTTAGAGCGTTAAAGTTACGTCACAATTTAAAGATGTACAGCTAGTTCATTAAATAGAAGTGGTCGCAATGGTCCATGTAAACTATGTTAGTTAAGTTGGAGAATAGTTTTGTGCAAATTTTGTGACAGACAAGGATACCCACCTCTGGACATGCATACTAAGTATAGCTAAGAAAATATAAGTCCTTGTCGTAAGGAGCGAATGGGTAATAAAAGAGGAAAAAAACAGTTACCTACCTCATGTAGTTTATTTATTGCAGAACCTTACGTTAAAATGATATAACTAAAGATGGTACTATTTAAAATTGTAATACACAAAATTTATTAATTTCATGAACATTTTAAAACTTCCAAGAACTTTAAGATTAACTCATCATGCTTTTCATTACAAGTACTTAGTTAATTTTTATTTTTACATATTATAAAATTTAGTTCATGTTCTACGTCTAAGTGATATAAAATATTTTAACACAAGAGCAGTCATAATTTAAAACCAGGTCAGATGTTTAAAAAATTTATATTATTATAAATTTTACACATGGTTATTTTGCTTAAATAACAGCTTCATAATGTTCCAGGCTTGCTTTAACTAGTGTTGTTTTTAAAACTTTAAAAAAACTTATATTTTCATAATCATTCATATTACCAGTCTCAAGACATCCACAGCAGAACAGACTTCCCGCAAAAGGAGGTATTTACCTACCATAGTAAATACATTTGGTAGGCGAACTTGTAAATCATATCGGCCCATTATTATCACACTGCAGGGAAAGGCCTTTTCTTATACAGAGACGGTATGAGCATTGATCGCCACGCTTGCTCAAGGCGGATTGGCGATTTTAGACTCCCTTTGAAGTCCATTTTTCTTTGTGATGTTTTCCTTCACTGTCAGTCAGTAATGTTCATATAAACTTAGGAAACACATAATATGATTTGCAAAATCATATTGCTACTTGACGGATTCGAAGCCCCAACCTTATTTACGAAGCGAGTGCCTTCACCACTGGGCTATTAAGACTTGTACGTCAATTGTACGAGAATCTTGTACGTAAGATAATAATTACCTGCTTATTACTTTTTACTTACTTTTACTCAAGCAAATGCATCAACAAACGCAATGCCCAATCTTACACTTCATTAATACACTTGCAAGTTTAACGTTATCAAACTAACATGAATTCACATAAAATTAACGTTAGTATACTATTAACGTTAGTAAAGACTACTGATAGGACCTAGCTAAGAAAATGTTACATTTTTTAACGTTATTTTTATATTAACGTTATCAGCTATGTAGATGAGGAAGCGTTATATTTTTTAACGTTATATAAATACCCTTATATAAACAGTTATTATCTTTTTAACTGTTACTAAAACACACAAACTCATCTAGATTACTTATAAGTAATAGTACCTACTTCATAATAAACTTTGAGACTTAAGTAAATGAGTAGCTTGTTACTCATAACTTTTATTTCTTCAGCATCTAAGCTAGCAAGTTTTAACGACTTACTTGTCGTAATAAGATCCATTTGACTTAGTTACAAAATATTATCAAGACGATAAAGTTTAATCTGCGCGGGTTTCTTTATACCGAGATTATGAATCAATTGACCTTTAGAAAACTCACTAAATGTCTGTTATGATGGCCGAAGTTTAGAGGTAATGGAAGATAGTCACCAAGGCAGACTAACTTCGCTCATTACTAATCTATTTTAATGCTATTATATATATTTTTATGATGCTAATATATGCATGTCATAATGGCCCAGTGGTGAAGGCATCCACTTCGTAAACACAAGGTCGGGGGTTCGTATCCGGGCATGTGTGAATTTTCAAATCATATGTATTTACTTTCTCAGTTGACTTCAGACTGACGAGGAAGGAAACTATGCATCGTGAGGAAACATGGACTTCTCAGGACGTCTGAAATCGCTAATCCGCCTGGAGCAAGCGTGGCGATCAATGCTCATATCTTCTCAGTGTGAGAAAAGTGTGAAAAAAATATCGATGATGATATGCAATTTCGCATTTTAAAAATTTATTTGCATGTTATTTATTATTATTTATTAATAAGTGCCATGAAGCGAAGTATATTAGGTGTCAGATTACCGAACCAAATACGTAACACGACCAAGTTTCTGATGTTGTTCACAAGGCCGAGATGCTAAAGTGTATTTTCGCACTCCTGAACCAAGTCTTTCCTTCATGCCTTACTCTCTCACTTAGCGCTGATACTGTCATCTTTGTATATCTTGGTTTACCGCGACCTGGATTGCCGCATTCCTGCGTGAGCGCCGCATTAGAGTCCTTTGTGACGGATCGGCCTCCAATTATTTGTAGGTCAACGCTGGGGTGCCTCAGGGGTCCGTCCTGTCGCCCACTCTGTATCTTCTGCATGTCAATGACATGTTGTCCCTTGGCAACATTCATTGCTATGCAGATGATAGTACAGTGCATGGGCGATATCTCGGACATCCTGCGGCTAAACAGACTGACATCGAGGCAAAACGCCTAGAACTTGTCGCTGAGCTCGACCAAGTATTATACCGCATTTCTAAATGGGGTTGTGAGAATTTGGTCGAGTTCAATGCCAAGAAAACACAGGTGAGCGCGTTCTCTGCAAAAAAATCTCCGTTCCTTCCCCTTCCCTCTCTTCAGAACACAGCGTTACCACTACAGGATAGCCTAAGTATCCTGGGTATGGACATCAGCCGAGATCTCAACCCCAAGAACTACATCGAGTGCGTCATTAAAACCGCCTCCTGTAAACTCGGTGTCCTGAACAGGGTGAGGCGGTACTTCACGCCCGAGCAGCTCTGTCTTCTTTATAAGACACAGGTTCGTTCCTGCGTGGAGTACTGCTCTCAACTTTGGGATGGCTCCGCACAGTACTTACTGGATGCATTCGATAGGTTGCAGCGGCGAGCAGTCCGTATCATCGGAAGCCCGGAGGCTACTTGAGCCTTTACAGCTGCAAAGAGACATCGCCTCAATGGCCGTCTTCTATCACCTTTACCATGGAGAGTGTTCTGAAGAGCTCTTTGAATTAATCCCACCCTCTCCCTTTTTGTCCAGAACAACACGTGCGGGACTAAAGTGCCACCCTTTCACAGTGGAATCTAAAGGGTCTCGAACCAAACGGTTCAGCACTTCATACTTTTGTCGCTGAATTAAAGCCTGGAACTCTTTGCCAGCCCACTCGTTCCCATCTAATTTTGATCCTGGGTCTTTTAAGCGGGGCGTGAAAAAGCATCTCACTAAGCCGCCATAGTGGAGGCCACCATACCAGTAGTTTGGCTTTTGGAATGGTGTCCGCCACTTCTGGATTCCACTTACTGCTTACCATCAGGCAGAGTGGAGTCACTTTGGTAGGCTAATATAAAAAAAAAAAAAAAAAAAAAAAAAAAAAACGCACTGTTTGAAGCACGTTTCAAAGCACAAACTTTGTTTTGGCTGACAGTATTTTCAACATGTGGCAGATATACCTAGCTTGATTTAAGTTAGGTAACTATAGAGCATAAATACAAAAAGAAAATCAAGTATTACACAACGCAAAAGCAAATTTTACAACACCAAACAACAGATGTTAAACCAAACTTAGGGGCATAAGAACAATTTTAATAAGATTCTGGAGTACCATTAATCAAAGTAGGGTCGGAATGTTAATAAAAACTTGAAACGACATTTAAACGTGATTCCTTGTGGTCGCAAATTACGATAAAGTGGAGTTTTAAGTAGGACATAATTTATACTGGATAATTATGTCCATCGGTATTATTACAACCTTTATAATTTATATAGGTACGCCATTTCAAAGTGTTTTCTGTTTGTCTTTTTAAACATAATTACAAGTATGTGAAATCTATGGCGAGGTGAATAGCTGTTGTGATACAGCGAATGAACAGTGAAAAAAAATGACAAGCTAGATTCTTTCAAAACTTTACCTTTTTCGTAGACATTTCAAAAAAGTTATTTAACAGACTCCAACATTACGCCATTATACTCAATTGCGTAAGTAGTTTCGGACAAACAATTTAGCTACTACTAAAGTTTCGTCCTTTGTTTATATTACACAAATAAGTTAAGTTCAATAACCTCTTAGTAACAAATGAAACAAGCAACATTTTCTATCATTTGGAAGCTGATCCTGTATTAACCAAACGTCACACTGCCAATAGTCATCATTGGAACAACGACAGTGCTGATGAAACGAAAGACAAAAGAAACAAGGGTGTCGCTTCAAATTTGTCATTACTGAACGTTAAATAGAATGAGTCGTTGGACCGAGAATGCCTTGAAGGGAATAATAAGGAAAGTATCACAGAAAACGAAGGCGGTGCTATAAGAATTTAAAATAGGACTCAATATTATATATATCTACATAGATACGTATTAATATCAAGGGTATTAATTGACGAATAATGGCAAAACAAACTGGTTGAAAGTACGCAAAAAGATACCTAACCTTTTGACAATCTGGTGAATGGCCTGTGTGTTGTGAGACACTTTAAAAACATAACTGCCACAAACTACAACCAAACTCTAAACAAATTTATGAATTACACTAAGTATTCGTCGCAAACAACATGACCTTATTTATCTACACAAAATCATTCACTCATATATTGATTGTCCAAGTCTTCTGTCTTGTATAAATATCAACATTAAACCAAATCCTCGACACATTAGTACATTCTCGCTAGAGGTCTATAAAAATAATACCTCGTACTACAACCCTCTTACTCGCATGTGTCGACTATACAACGAGCTTATCAAGACCAACAAAGATATTGACGTTTTTATTGCAAACCATACACCCTTCAAACACTCTATTATGAAAGCTCTAAAATAGGTTCTTTTCTTTTGAAATCATATATAACTCTGCACTATTAAATATAAGACACTTCTTTTCTTTTAATTATATAGTAGCGTTTTTCCTACATTGCAATGTTATGTTTTTATATTTACTTTATTGAATTTTCGTAAGATTCAAGTATTTCTACCATTTTGCACAGTTTATAATTCACTGTTTTCCCATTTATTGTCATGCTAATTGCCTGTTTTCTTGATGCCGGGAATGACCTCTAAACAACTCCATGCTTTATTTGGGCAACTCTGAACTTCCTCTTCGCAGAGAAGAATTGAACATTGGAGAACAGGACATAAGCAATACTTTGTTTTTATAATTTTTATGTCAATAATACTTCTTGCACAGTTCCTTAATCATGCTGTACGACACTTTATTGGTTCTGCAATCTGGATCGGAACGTTATTTTTATATACTTTCTTTTTTTTATGTATATGATTGTAAACTGTTGTGTTCGTCTTAAATAAATAAATAAATAAATAAATAAATTACACAAAGTTTTGACCTGTGTGTAAATTGAACCCATCCACAACTTCTTGCCTAGTCGCACGCACTGTACCACCAAGATAGCACTTATGGTCGATTTACATTGATTTAATAGATCTCGCCAGCATCACTGGATTGAACCATAAAACACTGGACGCTGGGCTGGGTTGAAAACGTTTATATTAATACAGTGCTGATCCAGTAACGGCATCCGGTGGCCGTTTATTGCTAGCATATTACATATAATAAATTATTATTAACGAAAGTTTGCCTTACTATGTCAATGACTCTTAGCTATTTTTTTGCTACTATTTATATTTCGTATAATTGTGTGCTACAATCTTACACCTTATTACAAAAAGTACTGTTACGTTTTATGTCTGTTAGCACTTAAGTCGTTTGTCCAAATTACTTGTATTTTGTGGTTTTTGGATTTTAATATATTTTCCTTAAAAAAAATTTATCTTACAGTTGGAACTTTTGTAAAAGTGTGTACATCGGCATTATCCACCTTACCTTTAAAAATACTAACGTTCTAAAATTTACATGTTGTTAATTTAGTTAAATATGGCATGGCACCAAAAAACTTCCATTTTGTTTCTTAAAAAAGTGTATCTGTAAGAAGCTTTATCAAATATACATCATAATAGAAATAATAGAATCCCATCTCCTATTTAAGCTGATAAAAAAGGCGACTGCTATGCTCCACCTAAGTATAAAGTGACAATAAAAAAGGAGATGTTTTATATATAAATAAATACACTGTATGGTAGCTGGATAAAAGCTACAAGCTTTTAAATAAGAAAGTGGCATATTATTATAAGGTCACTAAAGAAAGTTATGTCGAAACGCACATTTATCCTTTGAAGTTATAGCTAACCAGAAACTTTCCATGAGTCTTTCGTCATAACAACATGTACTGTTTAAAAGGTACAAATGAATAAGACACTACAAATGCCGATGTGCAGAGTAATGTCGTATCTATACTACTATATTTAGCGAGTGTTTGCTTGTATGTTTGTTTGAACACACTAATCTCTGGAACTACCAGTCGGATTTGAATAATTCTTTTTGCGTATGATAGCCCAGTATTTGAGTAAGGTATGTAACATCACGCTACTGGTGACGGGAGCAGAGCAGTAAGCAAATGCGCGGGTGAAACCACGCCGCGGAAAGCTTGTTTTATAATATTCTGTTAAGTAAACGTAAATATAACCATAAATTTGTTGGGTTAATTGCTTAAAGCTATAAAGTTTTAGTTCAGAATTGTGAAAGTGACTCTTAGAGAAGGTTAAACTGTACCCACTTTCACAATATTACGTGTAAACTAGGCTTTTAAGGCAAAAGGTAAGACTAAGAATGTTTTATTAAGAAGACATTAAGCAGGTGTGTTCAAAATGAAACTAATAAATCAAGCAAGTGTTTCAGAGATGTTCCTTAAGTATTCATTTATTTAACGAGGAGGATTTTATAGGAGGTGGATCAAATTTTAAATCCTAGTTTTAGATTTTCTCTTGCTATATTGGTTTTCCAAAAAGAAAAAAGAAAGAAAGAAAAAGATTTATTTTTGTACACTGAACGAAACACACATAAATTATTACAAAGAAAAAAATAAAACACCACAGAGTATAATTAATAATCACTACATTTACTAATTTCAAGAGTTATAAATGCTTATTTATTTAAATGTGAATCCATTGGCTGGCTTACTTTCAAAAAGGTGGTATCACTTTAGTAAGACCAAAATAAAAAAAATTCTTTACATAAGAATACCTAAATTTCACGGTAGTAGATTCACGCTGGTTTCAGCATAAATGGGCCGGATCGTCCGTAGAAGTACTACCCTCTCGTAGAAGATCGATGTAAGAGTAGTAGTATTCGTACTACTGCGTTTCGTTCGGTGAGTGAGAGTGCCGGAGGAGAAATTTCCCCCTTTTCCTCTTTCCTCACCTACTTCACTCCCTTCCCCTAACCCCATTTCCAGCCGCCATAGTGGAGGCCACCATACCAGCAGTTTAAAACGATGGCTTTTGGTATGGTGGCCACCACTTCAGGATTCCACTGACTGCTTACCATCAGGCGGGGTGGACTCACTTTGGCAGGCTAATATAAAAAAAAATATTAATTGTATTTCGATTAATCTGATGTAAGAACGGTTATCATTATTTAAATCTTTGAAAGTTCATTATGTACTAGCGAATGTAAAATTCGCCTCTATAGAGAAGTTAACTATGAATAACGTCGATATCTTTTATATTAGCCAGTACATTCGACTACTTTACGCGTTATATATAGAGCTTATGTAACTTGGTGTTAGCAAAAACAATAAAATATTTCTTGTGTAGGGATCATTAATCCGTAGGACATTTAAATAGCCTTATTATTATTATTTTTTTTTTTTTTTTTTATATTATAGCCTACCAAAGTGACTCCACCCCGCCTGATGGTAAGCAGTCAGTGGAATCCAGAAGTGGCGGCCACTATACCAAAAGCCATCGTCTTAAACTGCTGGTATAGTGGCCTCCACTATGGCGGCTGGGAATAGGGTTAGGGGAAGGGAATGAGGGAGGTGAGGAAAGAGGATAGGGGGGAAATTGGGCCTCCGGCGCTCTCACTCACCGAACGAAACGCAGTAGTACGGATACTACTACTCTTAAGTCGATCTTCTATGAGAGGGTAGTACTTCCCCGGACGATCCGGCCCATTCATGCTGAAATCAGCGTGGATCTACTACCGTACATTAATATATCTATGAAAATTATATGTTACAGTTCAAAAATGTAAACCCTTTGAACTTTGATATACAGATGGCTCAGGCTTACTTAGACTCTGGAGTGATCTTGCCCGAGCGCAATTAGTTAAAGTCAAAGTGACGCTGCTTATTTAATAAGACTCACTACGACAGTGACAACTGTCACTGTACTGAGGGCACTTGCAAGCAAAAATAGACATTATTGTTTTGTGATATGCAAACGACGTTTACTCTAAGGGTTCTAAAGCAATTTTATGGTCGACTATAGGTCATGTAGGTCAATGATTTATGAACGTCAAGAACACTAAAATACGTCAGTCGATATGCCTACGCCTGATTCGCTGACAGGTGATATGATGATATGAGTTGATACAGAAACTGTAATCACTTTTTTGTCTTCAGAAGTCAGACTAGCTGAACCAGTAGAAGATAATCTTATCAACTGATCGGACATGCAGGAGCATACAAACATAACGACGACGGAAAAGAAAAAGATGGGTTCAGCCGTGCAATGAATTATAGCTACCTATTTCAATAACTTATGAGAATCCCGCAGTAAACTATTTCAAACTCGGCTTCGCCCACGCGTAAAATATATTTTGTTGTATCCCTCAGAAACCAGATCGATTTCCGGGATAAAAAGTTGCCTATGTCCGTCTCCGGCACCGAACTTATCTGCATACCATTTTTCATCGGAATGAGTTCAGCCATTTAGTGGTAACAAACACACACATACACATAAACTTTCGCATTTATAATATTAATAGGACATGAAAATGAGACTTAAAAAGTACGTGAATCAATTATTGTAAGCGGCACTTAAGTTTCATAATATTTCTGTTACTTTACTATAAATTTTAGAAACAGAAAAAAAGGGTGTGTGTACTCATGTACGCACGTAAGAAGTTATACTTCTTTGGCGTAACAATCCAAAAATACCAAATAATAACACAACGCATACATACATAAATATACATAAATAGCATGCAACAATAATGAAAAATCATAAAATATAATTAAAATAAAAGAAAACAAAAAAAAAATTATTAGATAATAATGTAATAATTTATAATGTAAATAAACTATACATACCGACAGTTAACCTCAAATTTATAAATGCACTTAAAACAGTATATTAAAACCACTTTTACCACTAATATTCAAAATAAATATTTTCAATAAAAAATATCTATCACCGTCATAAATATAATTGAATTGATATAAACGCCAATATATTTTATATTTATTAACACTGATTATTTGTACTGATACGACACACAAAGGTTCGCAACTAACTTCAGGGTGTAAAAGGTTCGCAACTAACTTCAGGGTGTTGCTTTTTTCTGTCGGTGTGCGCGCGCATCGTAAAAATTCACTCTTATCATTTTTTCTCCAAATCACGCCAAAACAAGTATAACTTCAAAACTGAAGCATATAGTTAACTGACTTTCTGACCTGCGAGTGATTCTGTCAGTATAACTAACAAAGTCTACGTTTACCATGAAGAATATTCACTAGATATAAATATAATATAAAAGGTAAAAAGAAAATCTCTTCGAAATCTTTACAAAAATATCAGAAATGTAAAATCGCGGGACTTTAATAGAAAATATAATGAAGTATTTAACCCCGGAACTCCAAGGCGAAAGCTTTTGTCAAGTTAATAGCATTCATTCGGAATATTTGCACTGTATTCTTACTTTATAAATTCTTACTTAAGATCGGCTTTAATTTTCTCAACATTTTTGATGGAAAATTTCATTTCTCGTTATTATGACCATGTAATCGACATCCGAGTTTATTTTTGGTATTAGTTTCGATCTAAAATAATACCTTTCTATTATTTAAACCGGCCTCAAAAAGCGTTGAAGCCTACTGTAAGTATTAGGTGTCTCCTTGCGAAGTATAAAAATAAAGCAATCTGGTTAATATAGCTCGCGGAGTCGCCTAAATAACGACCTCAAACAGACGCAGCGTTTAAAGACTACTCAGATGGTGGACTAACGATAGAAGTGGAGGCAACCGATGCTTGAAATGATGTTTGGAAGATGTCTATGTCCAACAGTGGACGATGATGATGACTATTTAAATTTAATTGCATTTATTTTATTCACATCTTATCATATAATGTATGTAAAAATCAATGTTTGTATCTTGTCCTCGGTGCATGCCTTTAGTGCACGGTTTTAAGGACGCTTGAAACGGTTCCTAGCAAAAAAAGTATTTTTTTTATAAATTACATGGCATTACAACGCATGTTTGGTGTAGCTTGTTAAGAATATTATACAACAAACTACTTTTAAATATCAAAATACCGCTACATATACTGCTAGTACCTATTACATAACTACCGTTCAAGGTCAGACAGTTCCTGTAGAGTACGAGGAGTGCACCCGAACTAATATGTGATGTTTGAAGATGTGCCGAAACGGATGTGCACAGGAAATTAAATTCACTGTTTAGTTTCTGTTACTGCAGTGTTTATTACGCTAAATATTATAGGTACAGCATTTTAAGTAAAAAAAATTACAGTTTCTTCTTATAAAGTGCATGCTTATAAAACATAGACATGTCCATAAATTACGGTTACCGCCTACCATCAGGTCTTCGGTGTTTGAATAAAAATAATACTTGCATTTATAGTTCTTCGCAACATTGACTTTGAACTCTTAGCTTATTGTAACTTGTAGGTTCATACAATCGCAGGGGCTCACTACAACACTAACAAATAGTTGCCAATGTGAGTTTGTCAAGTACTGTAGGTCAATTGGCTGACAAAATGTAATGTTGACTTTTCATAAGCATCATACTTTATGATCTAAATGAAATAAATGCTTTGACTTTGACTTTGACTTACTTACTTTAAGTTCTCTTCTCAGAAACTTGTGTTATATAGTTACGGTGTTAATTAGTTAGTAGTCTTGGACCGTTGGAATAAGTCCAGCATAAGTTGTTGCAAACAAATGCGGGTTACGAAGTTCATACACATGGACCACTTCTCTACAACTAGCTTTCGGCGTCTTTGCTTACTGCTCTACTCCCATCGCCAGTAGCGTAATGTTACATAGCCTATAACCTTCCTCGAGAACTGGGCTATCATACGCAATTATAATTTTTCAAATCAGACTGGTAGTTCCAAAGATTAGCGCGTTCAAACAAACAAACTCTTCCGCTTTGTATAATAGTACAGATAAAAACAACACCTCGTTTTCTTTGCAATTCCAGTCTCACTTATAGCGTCACCAACATTTTGCTATAAAAAGTGATCAACACAATTCGCCAAGACCAAACCAGATTTTCAATTCGACAGTTTCATAATTGAATTTATGTTTAGAAAGTTGACAATTATTTTCGGGCCTTTGTAAATAAGTTTATTTGCAAAAGACATTTTCTATTTTCTAAGATATTGTGTCAATCTTTGTTATAATTTGCATCTTAATAAACATCTGTCGATACTATTTAAATCATTTGCCTTGCAAACCACGACTGTGAAAGGACATTTAATCGTAATTAGAATGAAAAGCCTTTGAATTGCGGTCTCCATTCGATATAATTACGATAGGATCACGTCGTCTCCAAAGGATAAGAAGAGGAGTATTACTTACATATTTCACCAGCATTGTTAGGTCCCTGCTATGAAGTTCTATTTAACATGTGACAGTCTGTTGTTATTATTATATTTATCAAAAAAAAAACTTGACATAAAAACGAAGTATTTCTTTAGAAAATCCTTTACGCAACGTTCCAAGGTTTGAAACTCTAGACTCTTACCATAATCTTGCCATAATTTTCTTAACTTGCTAGAAAGAAATAAAGAAAAATTATGTATTTTTATATATACACACACTACGCTCCCGCTTGCAGCAACGAGGTCGGAACTCAGCTTTGTGCTGGTCGTGAAACTAGCCACTACACAGCGCTGATCTTCCATGCTATATAATTAAAACACAATAACATAAGCAGCTTTTAAAATAAATCAGTTGTACCATCATGATAAGAAATTACGAATGAAAACACTAGCTGCAGCGAGGTTAAGTCGTCGATAATCTTAGAACATCTAGCAAACTGAATACTTAAACTTAATATGAAAGACATTTCCTAAGCTGCGTCATAATGTTACCCAAAAACCCATTGTCTTAGAAGCGTTTGCGGCACTTGCTTTCATTTTCTTAGAAACAGCTGCAAAGCTTATTTTATACAGTGTATAATAATACTATAACTAAACTCGAGCTCTTAGTTATATGTTGTATATTTTCGGGTCGAAACGCCACCATTATTTATTTGGCCTACACCTAGCTTTCATCTCATGAATGAATACTTTAATATGAATCTTAGACGTTTTGATGACGACGATTGACGATTTTGAGTCGCTACCCCTGTTCTGTATCATAGTTATAGTATAGAACGCCATTTGCTACGATCTAAATATACATCTTTTGCCTCTTCAACATTCATTATTCTTTTCATACACACACGTCGGTTAACTTTAACAGTCGGGTAAAATATCTTGCAGTCTTCGTCTTGAGTAAAACATAAGACAAAACCCTCACAAACATAATCGTTTTCATCCGATTATATTCCGTTACAAGATGGTGCCAATATTATGTAGGAAATATCCCATAAAATACATAACGCTAAGATAGCCAATATCGGCACTTACCTAAATCAATATTGCTTAGCCTTGACAATACAATAGAAACTATTGTCACTTGGTTTAATACACGATACGTCGTACAATAACATCGTATTTGTATAACATAAATATGTAAAATGGACCAAAAGACACACAAGTTGGAGTTGATTTTCTTGAAGCTTGTTGTATACACTTACGGCGTTCTTTCGTTTATAGCAGAATATCATGTGACAGTTTTCTTTATAACTTTACTATTTGCTATTTTATAATACTGGTCGTTTTAAATGTATTTCTATGAATTCTTTATTTAAAAGTTAAATTCTTGATAGAATGTTGGCAATTCTATAGTTTTATTTTATTTTATTTTTAATAGGTGTAACTCTTTTTTGCCCGACTCTACTTTTGTCGATGTGAAGTCACTCTTGTTCATTAAACTGTATCACCTTTACTTAGCTAACATGCCCATAATTGATCAAACCGTTTAGACTGTATGAAACACTATAGATTTGACTATAGTTACACATTTAAAAACATTACTTTCTATTTCAGCAGTCGCGCAAATATAACCTTAAACACAGTAACTAGATTTTTCATCGATCGGCTTTACTTACGAAGAATATTAAGTAAGATACTTAAGTGAGTTCATGTTTTGATTTTTAATTAAGGGTCAATAAGTAAAAATAATAATTACATTATAGAAAAAAATAGAAGTTCTTTTTTCCATAAGTTACGTTTAATAATAATAATATAATAATATTCTACCACATTCACACAGCGCCATCTAGCCCCAAATTAAGCAATTATATTTGCTTGTGTTATGGGTAGGTACTAAACAACTGATATACTTACTTTTAAACTTTCGCATTGCATGATATAAATTTATAAACATACGGGAATTAACGCGATCATGCATTAGGTATTTACATACCTTATTTTGTTTGACATTTCGACCAGGTTACACCGGCCGTGGTCACAAGCAGACTGGTGAGGCGATGTCACGGTTCCGTATGTGAAGTAGATTCTAGATCTACCCTCACATTTTTGTCTTTCCACGTACTATCACAAAACACACTGACAGTGTCCCTAGTTTGTATGCCGTCCGTATTCCGAGCGTTAACCGACAGCGCAAAGCGAGGTTGCGTAATTTGAATCACTGGATTCCACGTAGCCGAGAGCATGAAGCCGTCTTCCCTATTGAAATTTGTGTGTTTCTTAATTTCAATAGAATATCACACAACAGCGTATGTATTTTGTTTTGATAGTCAGCCGTCTTCATCACTACAGTGGCGTTTCCCTTGTCGGCCTTGTATTTGAGTTCAACCATCAGTGCTTAAACTGCTAAACATCCAACTCTAAAATAATAATCTATACTATTATATAAAGAGAAAGAGTATGTTTGTTTTTTTGAACGCGCTAATGTCTAGAACTACAAGTCGGATTTAAAAAAATCTTTTTATCTTCTTATTATTTTGCGTATGATAGCCCAGTCCTCGAGGAAGACTATAGGCTATGAAACATCACGCTACTGGCGATGAGAGCAGAGCAGTAAGCAATAACGCGAGTGAAACCGCGCCGCGGAACGCTAGTACTTAATAACTAATACTTAACTTAAAATATACATTTCACAAATATTTAATGTGATCTTAAACCACTACACGTTTTAAGATCGATCAATAGTTGTGATTGCCTCTATTTCGAGGACTCGTATATTAGTTCTGTCGCGACTCCGATACGTGGTCGCCATATGTAATGTCTGCTCAATGTAGGTGCGATTAAGATAATATATTAAAAGAAGCTGAAGTTACTCTCTTTGTATTAATAAGGAATAATAAGTAAATGCTTTTTTATTTTTAGGAAATAGTCTTTGTTTTATTTATTAATTTTGAAGTTTAGTAGCACGACAGTAGTTCAATAACACTAACTAAACTTATATAATTACACAGTAAACTTAGCACACACACTAATTCTTAATGTTTTAAGAACCAATCTATTGAGCGCCGAGATGTATTTACGCATATCGACGAAAGACAAAGTAGTATTTTTATTACACTGTGACTACTGTATGCCAGGAATAACAGTAAGGAGTCCATATGAATATTAAACTTTGACCGTTGGGAGTCCCGGGGACTGCTAAGCCTACTGTCTTGAACCGCAACGTATCAATCAACGTATCAATCCGCAATCAGAAGTAAAAAGAAGTTAGAAATAAAAATGTTTGACAAGGAGATGATATGTCGGACTCTCTTATCTGATATAGTAGGCGGCCAGAATACTAAATATAAACTTGTACATCTATACGCCCTTTGCCACCATATATACAGTCGTGGTCAACTAATTAGGGACATGCAAGATAGTGAAGAGCAATAACCGGTTATGTACATATAAATATAAAACTCTATTGATTTCTCAGCATCTATGATTTGCATAATTTGGTCCGATTATTATGCTATATATGGCTGTAAATAAATGATTAAATAAATAGAAAAATGTATTGAGATTCAAATTTTGAAAATAGAACGCAATATCTCAGTGTCCCTAATTAAATGACCAGCCAGCATTCTTTGAACAAATAGCACTATGATAATCTATCAGCTATAAAGTTACTGTAAAGAAGTTTAATGTTTAAGAAGTTGTTATTTTTTTGGGCCGGCTCGTCCGAGGAAGTACTACCCTCTCATAGAAGATCGACTTAAGAGTAGTAGTATTCGTACTACTGCGTTTTGTTCGGTGAGTAAGAGTGCCGGAGGCCCAATTTCCCCCCTTTCCTATTTCCTCACCTCCTTCACTCCCTTCCCCTAACCCCATTCCCAGCCGCCATAGTGGAGGCCACCATACCAGCAGTTTAAAACGATGGCTTTTGGTAAGGTGGCCACCACTTCTGGATTCCACTGACTGCTTACCATCAGGCGGGGTGGAGTTATTTGATAGGCTAATATAAAAAAAAAAAAAGAAAATTTTGTTTGTATAATCGGGCACATCAATGACTAATTATACTTACATGTAAAAGATATGGAATATTGTTAGGACTCGTTGGAAAATAAAAAATAAAGACCCAATTTGGCTTAACTAGAGATTGTCCCTAATTAGTTGACCACTGCTGTATATATAAGATAAGAGAGATAAGCCACCGGTACTTTATAATACTTCAGCGCCCCATCTAAAAGCGTCCAGAACTTACCCCAAACATTACATATTTAAACATAGTACAACAAGGATTACCGCTAAAATAAACTAAGTTATAAGTCGACCTTTGAACCATAATAGTATTGTAAAATTTCTCAGAAATCGGGTCCGTATTCCTAGAAATATTGTATTTACAGACGAGTCTTTATTCAAATTATTTCTCATTGTGTAAACTTTTTACGAGACGATGCTACTTAAAATAAAAACATAAATGAATAAGTTTTATTTATAGATAGGTACTTACGTCAGATTCAAAAATAGAATTGAAAGATTTAAAAAAAAATATTTTTATCATCGTCTTTATTTCATTTTCAACCAAAATAACACACACAAATATATATTATGGTTGTTATTTAAATATGTCTATTTAGGTAGAAAAAATTGGCACTATTTGATCGCATACGCGTCTACGAGTAAATGGTAGTTAATCTATACCTACATATAATAAAATTGGAGTGTCTGTTTGTAATATTGAAATAACCGTTTTTTACTACATGTATACGGTACATACACCAAAATATTTTTTTTACAATTTTTGTCTGTCTGTCTGTCTGTTTGTTTCAGCTAATCTCTGAAATGGCTGGACCGATTTTGAGGGGACTTTCATTGGCAGGTAGCTGATGTAATAATTAACACTTATGATCGTAAAAAATTACAAAATGCCAGCCAATTAACCTACAGCCAGTTCGAATTTTATTATTGTCAAAACAACCCGTCACTGCCATCGATGCAATACATTTCAGTTCATGACATTTTTGAGTTAATATTGCGTCTACGGATCGCATATTGACTCGACTCGAAAGAAACGACAAGACAGGATATTTTTATTAAATTGTTGAAAATAGAATTCAATTTAGAATCCATAGGTTGTAGCCTCGTATAGTTGTTGTGTTATTATTATTATTTAGTGAAGTATTCATGATATAGTATTCAAATAGTTTTGTTAACATTTAATTTTTAGATTATTATTAATTGTGTTACAAGCATAGGTTACAGTTACTGCTTTTCATCGTATACTCCGTAGTGTATTTGTCACCTTAATTGAGTGTATGAAATGAAAAACTATTATTTGTGAATTAGACATTTAAAAAGTACTGAAACTTTTGAACTGAATTCTAAAAAGCGTATCAGCTTTTTAGATCAAATGCTTAATTTAGCAAATTCATAGAGTTAGCAAAATTATGAGTTGCTAAGCTGAAAGTTATGATAAAGTTTTAAGTGACAGGCGATTTCCATCAATCATCTCCTGATTGATGCTCAGAAATTCACTAGCAAAGCTATTAAAGATTTATGTACCATTTAATAATGTCATTACTTACATTACGCACTTTATTCGTAAGAAGCGATCTGTTAAAATCGTCGCGCATCGTATATCGTATGTCGAGAGCAAAAAATGCTTTATTTTTTGCAAGTTCAAAGAACCATACTCTTTAGTATTTTATATTTACTTCAGTTAGATAATTGATAGACTATCTAAAAACAAAATGATTGAGTTGTGTTTCTAAAGAAAAAGTGGAGAGTTTGTTTGTTTGTACGCGGTAATCTCTGGAACTACCGGTCGGATTTAAATAATTATTTTTGCGTATGATAGCCCACTTCTTGAGGAAGGTTATAGGTTATGTTACGTCACGCTACTGGCGACGGGAGCAAAGCAGTAACCAAAGACGCTGGTGAAACTGCGCTGCGGGATGCTAGTAATGAATATAATTAAAAACAAACTTAATTATGCAGAGTCCCTTTGGTAAACTAATAAAAAAAAAATATAAGACATATGTTAACGTACATGAAAAGTAAAAAAAGGTTATAGAGGAAGCCTTGCCCTTCCGAAAGTCAAAGCAATTAATAACTCCCTATAATTTAAGTACCTTCGCAATGAAGTGGGGTGAAATGGCAACTTAACGGCATACCGGACTTTTGAGAAATGGCTTCTTAAGACTTAATTTATTACTAGACTGTTCTACAATTAATTTTATCTGAGGACGAAGATAGGGCTATTGGAAGCCGATTTAAAGTAATATTTAGTTATGTAGAATAAAATTATCTGATTTTACGGAATGTAGAGTAAATACTCTGCTCTCAAATAGGTTTCTGAAGTGCTTTTTTCAACGACCATAGTCGACAAAAAATTGTTTCGAAATGATAATATTTATTATTAAATTATAGTTTTATTTTTAACCGACTTCAAAAAGGAGGAGGTTATCAATTCGGGTCGTATGTTTTTTTTTTTTTTTTTGTATGTTTGTTACCTCATATCTCGGTCAATTATGAACCGATTTGAAATTTTTTTTTTTATTTTAGAGGGTATTCTCTGAAATTGGTCCCATTTTTTTAATATAAGAAATGGTTCAGTGGTTGTATGTTTGTTACAACAGAACTCGGTCATTTATAAACCAATTTTGAAAATTCTTCTTTTATTTGAAAGGGTATCTCTCTGAAATGGGGTTCCATGTTTTTTTTATAAAGAATAGTTAAGTGGTTTGGCTTCAATTTTATATTTTGTAACAAAACGTATGCAAGAAGTGAAGATGTGTAAAGCAACACGTCGATGTCTTTTGCGACGAATTTTCTGACATTGACATGTCCATGCTACAAGTGCGAAGTGATTTTTTTTTTTTCTTTTGTTAGAAACGAAGTGGCCCTGGATGAGTGACCATTTGTGTCGTTTCATTTTCAGCGTCCTCATTCTTTAGTAGCAGTAGACTATGGTTATCACTATAATTAGGTAGTCGTTAAGCCAAGTTGGAGGTCATATGCTCGTGAGAAATTACAACAGCAACGGGCGGCCTTAAACCTGCTTTTACAGCACCACTGTTTATTTTTTGTATATCTGTTAAGCGATTGCTCGGTCAATTAAATTATGATTTTTGATGATTCTTTGTTGTTGGTAGATCATCACTTTTTTGTTTTGATTTGTGGTTTCTGGGATTCAGGGTTTAGCGATCGAGAAAGTCTTGACAAGGACCTTATATATCTATTTACAATCTTACCTCTCGTCTCTACTTTCTTTCAAACGGCGCGGCGCTGTCTCATTTGCGCAGCAAGTTTAGTAGGTCTACCCATATTGAATATATTTATACACAATTAATTCCCACTAAAAGTTTAAAAATAAAATTATTTTTTGAAAAAAAAATGAAAACCGACTTCAAACAACACCTACATGTTCAATCCTTAACTAAAAAGTAGAAAATAATATTTTAATTACTTCATAGCAAAGAACATTAAAGGGGACTCAACGCAATCCTTAATACCTATAATACTTTACTATATATAGTTTTAATTAGTTATTTTGGAGTCGGTGCCAGTCAAGAAGGATCTTTAATTCTGCCGTTGCAACAAACTTTTAAAATGCACGGGGCGGTAGTGGCACGCGTGGGGGATATGCCTGAGTGCACTACCCGAACGCGGTCATACTCGTGAAGGCAGACGTCATTGATAGTTGTGTTCAGATAAAGATAAAAAAAATTGAGGCGCACTTATCTGATTCCGTTCGATTTCTTGTATTAAATCTATATTTTTCATTCATATATTAATAGATTAATCAAGAAGGTTTTTTTTGCTAGTAGGTAGGTTATTTTTATGAAGGTCATTATGATTTATGATAAAATTAGTAGTTCTAACCGTTAAAATGTACGACAAATTTAAATAACTGAAATTAAATATTAAAACCGGAAGTTACACTTTTAATTGAATTTAAAAAGTATTTTAAACAATAACCGTAACTCTTGAGCGGCCAGTTTAGAACTAGACAGGTAGTTTTTCGTGAGCTGTTGAACGATCAACATTATCTTTATATCGTGAGTGTATCCTAAAGTATTATAAGTACAGATGTTATATATATAGGATTATTATTGTAATAAGTCGGTATAACGGTGTAGTTTCCTTTATTGCCCTAGCTTCTGAACTTTACAGAAATTTGTGCAATAGTTAAAACTACTGCACCGTTGGTCTAGTGGTTAGTGTAACTGACTGCGACGCCGGGTGTTGTGGGTTCGATTCCCGCGGAAGGCAAATATTTGTGTGATGAACATTTGTATTTGTCTTCAGTCTGGGTGTTTCCTATTTATTGTAAGTATGTATATGTATTACATTTCAGTTATCTAGTACCCATAACACAAGCTCTGCTTAGCTTGGGACTAGACGACAGTATATGATAGTGTCCACATATTATTATTATATATTATTATTATATATTATTATTATTACTGCTTATATATATGCTATAATGCTGGGTAGGTATTTAAGAAACATACAATTAACGAACTTAATTTACAGACATTTTTCCGAAACAAATATTTGTAAATAAAATCCACAACATCTTGAGAAAGCTTGACCATACTTGAAACTAACATCAATAGTAAATCACTCCATACTAAAAACATACGTTTTTTTTTCGTGGGAAATGCATTACGCATACGCACCTGCCCGGGCCAGGCGGGGGTTATGTCGGACTCTCCGACCGCACTCAAAGCACGGCCGGCATACCGACTCAAACCTAGAGTGTTCCTCCAGACGGCCAGAGTGTCTCCACGTCTCCACGGGAGACGCTCGCGCATTTATCCGCGACCCCGACGGGCTATGACCCGCTCACCACACGCGAGCGGGTCCGTCCGATTTGAAGGGCATAGCCCCCTCTCTCTCGAGAGGCGCGTGCGGAACACGCGCACTGCCGTCTCGGGCCCGTGCTGTTCGGGCGGCGACTGCCCCATCACCGCCCGCAGGCCACCTAACTCGGCCGCAGAGGCTAGGGGTAACGGCGCGTCGCAATACCGACACTCCTCTGTCCCTGCGGTCCCACCGCCTCCGCAATCTAACGGTTGCGTCCCCGCCAAGGCCGCGGAAGGTAGGGAGAGCGGCGCACCGTTATACCGGCACTTCTCTCCCGCCGCGGCCTCACCACTCCTCAGCCGCAGTGTCGCCGAAGCAACACCGCAGCCCGACCCTCCTGAGCCTGACCCTCCATCGTGTGCTTACCACCAAAGCCCAGCGAAGCGGCGTCTCCTTGGGGTTCTTCTTGGTTCACCGTGGTTCTTGGTAACCACGGTTACTAAGCCCCCGCGCCGCGACAAGGCGAGAACCCCGTTTGGGGGGGATACTAAAAACATACTTAATTAATATAAAATAACTTTAATTAACAATCTGATTTTAAAGTTACCTTCGTATTATAAAGTATTTAGATTCATGAATATTTGTACTTCTTAAAACATTGCAAATGAGTTAAATTACATCCTATATAGGCTTGAAGAATCTAATTTAAAAGCGATCTTTTTATCGATAAATATATTATATTTTTTTGTTTACTACCTCGGTGTTCAGAGGTACTATGTAATGTCATGCAGCAGTCTCGAGTTTGATGTCTGGTAAAATAATATTATATAGTCCGAAGATATTGCCCAAATCGGCTAAAATAACAATGATCAGACCGAGACGAAGGTATTATCTGTCGTTTCAGCCTAGATGGTAAAATATTAATACCAATGAATTTAGCAAGTAAACGGCCTGCTAACTACCTACTTACATAATTATAGCAAGTATAGAGACATACTCTTTTAGACAAGGGTCTTCATGTAAATATTTTAGTAAAGTTTCCTAAAGTTTGGTTGAATTATAGGGTCGATTGCACCGACCATACTGACATGACGGGTTGATTGATGAGCTCACCGTCGTCCCTCTCTGGTTACGATAACCCTAAGTTGATTTTAACTTTTTGTTTTATATTAAGCGTCAGCGTTAATTAGTATATGTACATACGTAACTTTATGGTCTGTAGTAAGGTAAAAATTTAAAAGTGAATTTTATCCATCCTTTTTTTCTCTTTGAGTAAGTAAGCAATAGCAGGTTGAAATTGTGCTTTTAGCCTTACATTTCCATTTATACGATTAACGTCAACTACACAACGCTATCTATACCCAAAGTAAGCATTATTATATAGCTTGTGATTATGAGTTCTAGAATGCGAAAACATACTTAATTGTATTCGACTGCACCGTTGGTGTAGTAGTTAGTGTGTTGTGTGTGCGACGCCGGGTGTCGAGGGTTCGATTCCCGCGGAAGGCAAATATTTGTGTGGTGAACATTTGTATTTGTCTTCAGTCTGGGTGTTTCCTATATATTCTAAGTATGTATTTACAAAATAAAAGTATGTATATGTATTATATTTCAGTTATCTAGTAACCATAGCACAAGCTCTGCTTAGTTAGGACTAGATAACAATGTGTGATAGTGTCCACATATTATTTATATTATTTGTTTTGTTTTTTAAATATAATACATTCCTTGTTATATGTAAAGAATTCCTTATGTAGTAAGTATATGAGACGACGACCCGATGAGGAATATCATCAAAGAGTCTGAAGTTGTTCGCTTCAATCAGCACTGTATTATATGTTAAGTACTAAGTAAAATGTCATTTAATTTCCTAAACTTGAAAGCGACTTTGTCGCTTTAAATTAAGCTGTAGAAACACTTATAAGTCTAACTTAAAAAAATCTTCAAGTTTCCACTAATAGCTGCACAACACAAAAAATATTCTGTTTATCTCTATATAAAGATAAAAGAATTCACTTTTCCAGGCTGCTTTGTAAACAATGACAATGTTTTGTTTAAAAGAATAATCCCAAATTCATTTTTGCGATGTTTTCATGCTATCTACGGCATGTTTATACGATCAAATGTGACAACACCTCGTAACATTTACATACATAATATGGATAGGGAAAAATAAAGAGTTTCTTTTGAAGTCGCAGTATTAATTTTCACAAATTTAACGTATTTATAGCACGTCTATTTTAGACACGGGTTGCTTTTGTGGCATTGTGTACAGCGAACTCGGGTTCGATTAAGTCAGGCAAAACGGTATTTATTTTTTTTCAGTTGAAAAGTTCTTAGTATTAGCCCGAGGTCTTAAGTTATACCCGGTAAATGGTAACAAGCTTGTCACCCGTTACTTGGGTCTAACAAAAATGGGGACACGTGAGGCGCCCGGACCAGTTGTGCCATTTGATAATACCATTAATGGTACGGGTGTAACCTCCTCTCCCAAATCTCAGTGCTAGTTTAGTAATAAGCATACTATTATTATGATTTTTCCGTAATAATAATTAATAATACCAACCCGTTATTTTCTTACTGCAAGGAAAGGCCTCTCCTCCTATAGAGAAGACATGGTAATTCATCATCATCATCATATCAGCCAAAAGACGTCTATGGCTGGACATAGGCCTCTCCCAATTTTCGCCACCTTGGCCGGTCGTTCACCGCCCTTATCCATCGGTTGCCCGCAACCTGTATAAGGTCGTCGGTCCGCCTTGTGAGGGGTCTGCCACGCTGCGTCTTCCAGTTCGTGGTCGCCACTCTAGAACCTGTTGAACCTGTCGCCCAACGGTTGCAGTTCTGCGAGCTATGTTTCCTGCCCATTGCCACTTCAGAAAAGCAACTCTGCGAGCCACGTCAGTTACCTTGGTTTGTCTGCGGATTTCTTCGTTTCTTAAACGATCGCGCAGGAAGACGCTTACCATAGCCCGCTCTATTACCCTCTGATCAACTTTGAGCCTTCTGACAAGACCCATAGTTAGCGACCACGTCTCTGCTCCGTTTGTCATCACTGGCAACAAGAGCAAGGTCTTTGACAAGTGTTTGTCAAAGACCTTGCTCTTGAGACACTGCAGTAGTGCAGACGAGAAGATATAGTTGTAGCTACCTGAACGCTGCTTAGCCGAGTTGGATTCGACGAGTGACCTTTTTCTCGAAATCAGGCTTTCATTCATCAGGTCAGGTATATGTATTTGTCAACGAACTCGAGCATCGAGCCTCCAACCGTAATAGGATCGGAATTGCTTATTACCATATCAAAAATCAATTGATTTAATTGTACACCATAGTTACCTACGTTTAAGATTACATTTAATCCCATGGATCTAACTCAAACAAACCCATCATCTGATGGGTTTGTTTGAGTTACACCTAATGAAGCGAACATCTAAGGTTTCTAAACTCCAAAACATTGAATTTATCTAGTATTAAGTTGTTTATCATTGAAATATAGTCCGTATATATATATAGAATTAAGGTTAAGTTTGGAATGATTACGCTAATGCCCATCTCTGGTTAGAAGTTTGATATTTGCAAGTGGTCGCAAGCTTAAGCCTTTAATGACAGTTACACAGAAGTATAAGTTCCTTCTAAATTCTATTACAGAATACGTAAACACCATTAAGTGTTAGCTTTAATTTTAAGAAATCTTGTACGTAATCTAAACTTTACAATTCTTAGGCAATAAGCAAGCACAGTTTGAGGATTGTGGAAAATTGATCCTTAGGCACTCTGAATGACGTAGACAACCTAGAACAACCATCCGAGGAGAACCTGCACGTTGAGCATCTAGCCTAGCCTTACAAAAATCCTGCCAAAAATAGTAGGTACTCAACATAGACAAGGATAGGTGCTCAACGCACAGGTGCTCTTCCGACGGGTGCTCTGTGTGGACTACGTCCTCTGAATTACCAAACGAAATCCAATGATACTATTATTTTACGGTGATATTCTATATAAGGGTAGTAAACTAATTAACAAGCAATATATATTATTAAAAAACAAAAATATATAACTTATAACAAACTGAAAAGAAACAAAAAACATTTTTTCGTCCCGATGCTACATTGTAATTTTATATAACCGTCCCTCCTCGGTCAATACCAATCTAATGACAGCTCATACGTTAAAATCCATTAAGCCATTGAGGCTGTAAAGTGTTATATAGAAATAGACAATCATACCCACATATATACATAAATACATACATGCATACACATACAAACGCACAAAAAACTTTATCCTCCTTGACTTTGGCAGTAGGGCAAAAAGGCATTTAGTTAAAACAATTGTAAAAATCCGTTGCGTAAAAGAAGTTAACGAAGAAATACAATATGAGAGAACCGATTTTACTCTTTAAACTATTTAAAGAGAAATTTGTAAAAAGTTTAAATAGCCACTTTGATTTCTGAACGAGTAAAGGACACCATTTTTGACACAAATTTCTATTACCTTTCAAATGCAATAAAAATGCTTAAATGCGTTTTTATTAGGCGTCTCAGCTTTTCGGTATGTAGGCACAATTACCAGTGAAAATGCGATATCCACTAAAAGGTAGAGTAGTATAAGAGATAGCTTTTCTACTAATCAAACGCGGCGTAAGTAAAGTCTGTTTTTTACTTGCAGTAACAAAAAAGAAAAAGTCTGTTTTGCTTAGGTAATAAAAACGAAAATGCCATGCGAGGGACTCTAAATAGAATAGAACAGAATAGAATTTTATTTAGATATAAGTTTTAAATTGTATACCCATACATTGTAATAGTAAGTAATAAATCTAAGTCAGTATTATTAAGTACCTACAACAATGGTTACACCTATGCGTAGGTACTTATATAAAAGTAAAACAAAATCAAATAGACTTACAAACTATATCTGACTAACTAAAATGACAAAGCATACCTAATTATGTTTGTGTGACTTTAAACTTTCAAGAAGGCATGCAAAAGTTATATAAACAAAAGCTATAGTATGTTTTGATTTGTAAAAAACTAATTAAATATTTTAATACTTAAAGGTATACAGCTAAAATACTAAATATATAACAATTAGCTCCCATGTAACAGAAGGTGAGGCTTGGTTGTATTTTCTAAGCATTATTTCTGTAATGCTATATTATTAGTATATTATATATAGTATATTTTGACGGTAGTAGATCCACGCTGGTTTCAGCATGAATGGGCCGGATCGTCCGGGGAAGTACTACCCTCTCATAGAAGATCGACTTAAGAGTAGTAGTATCCTTACTACTGCGTTTCGTTCGGTGAGTGAGAGTGCCGGAGGCCCAATTTCCCCCCTTTCCTCTTTCCTCACCTCCCTCATTCCCTTCCTCTAACCCCATTTCCAGCCGCCATAGTGGAGGCCACCATACCAGCAGTTTAAGATGATAGCTTTTGGTATGGTGGCCACCACTTCTGGATTCCACTGACTGCTTACCATCAGGCGGGGTGGAGTCACTTTGGTAGGCTAATATTTATAAAAAAAAAAAAATGCTTAGAATACTTAGCTATGTGCAAAGTTACGGTTACCACTTACCCTTAGGTCGTATGCTTATTCACCACCAAAGTTATATAAAAAATACGTTTATACGTTTACGTTTTACCCGAACGCCATTCCTCATTTATCTTCACAGATAGTTCTAATGAAACTCATCTAGACGCTGGAATATCTAATCTGTCCAGACTTCATTTCTTTTTATTTCATCCACATATTTCAATGTTAGTTCATTGTTTCTCATCAATTTTAGCCTCGGCTTTACGTCTAATCATAATTATAGAAGAATGAACACTACTGAAAAACTTACTTTGATTTACTTAAGTAACTTTGTGAGATATTTTCTGTTAGGATACATCTGTCTTTATTACTTAATATTATTGTAATACTAGGCCTATGTCGTGCTATGGACGTCATTTAATTGTCTTGGTATGGGTCGCCCTAGACGAACATACGCGGACCAAATAGGTGATGTGTTGACAGAGGACACCATTACAAGCACTCATTAGCGACGTAGTGTGTGTATGAAAAGATAATGAATGTTGAAGAGGCAAACGACGTATGTTTGGATCCCTGGCGTACTCTAGGCGTGAAGTAAAAAGAAATGAAGTCTGGACAGATTAGATATTCCAGCGTCTAGATGAGTTTCATTAGAACTATCTGTGAAGATAAATGAGGAATGGCGTTCGGGTAAAACGTAAACGTATAAACGTATTTTTTATATAACTTTGGTGGTGAATAAGCATACGACCTAAGGGTAAGTGGTAACCGTAACTTTGCACATAGCTAAGTATTCTAAGCATTTTTTTTTTTTTTATAAATATTAGCCTACCAAAGTGACTCCACCCCGCCTGATGGTAAGCAGTCAGTGGTATCCAGAAGTGGTGGCCACCATACCAAAAGCTATCATCTTAAACTGCTGGTATGGTGGCCTCCACTATGGCGGCTGGAAATGGGGTTAGAGGAAGGGAATGAGGGAGGTGAGGAAAGAGGAAAGGGGGGAAATTGGGCCTCCGGCACTCTCACTCACCGAACGAAACGCAGTAGTAAGGATACTACTACTCTTAAGTCGATCTTCTATGAGAGGGTAGTACTTCCCCGGACGATCCGGCCCATTCATGCTGAAACCGGCGTGGATCTACTACCGTCAAAATATACTATATATAATATAGCATTACAGAAATAATGCTTAGAAAATACAACCAAGCCGTTACCGACAGGCTCACCTTCTGTTACATGAGAGCTAATTGTTATATATTTAGTATTTTAGCTGTATACCTTTAAGTATTAAAATATTTAATTACTTTTTACAAATCAAAACATACTATAGCTTTTGTTTATATAAATTTTGCATGCCTTCTTGAAAGTTTAAAGTCACATATCGTTAAAGTGTGAAAACATAATTATGCTTTGTCATTTTAGTTAGTCAGATATAGTTTGTAAGTCTATTTGATTTTGTTTTACTTTTATATAAGTACCTACGCATAGGTGTAACCATTGTTGTAGGTACTTAATAATACTGACTTAGATTTATTACTTACTATTACAATGTATGGGTATACAATTTAAAACTTATATCTAAATAAAATTATATTCTATTCTATTTAGAGTCCCTCGCATGGCATTTTCGTTTTTGTTACCTAAGCAAAACAGACTTTTCTTTTTTGTTACTGTAAGTAATAAAACAGACTTTACTTACTCCGCGTTTGATTAGTAGAAAAGCTATCTCTTATACTACTCTACCTTTTAGTGGATATCGCATTTTCACTGGTAATTGTGCCTACATACCGAAAAGCTGAGACGCCTAATAAAAACGCATTAAACATTTTTATTGCATTTGAAACGTAATAGAAATTTTTAAGGGGGGCTTTACTCGTTTAGAAATCAAAGTGGCTATTTAACCTTTTTACAAATTTTTCTTTAAATAGTTTAAAGAGCAAAATCGGTTCTTTCATATTGTATTTCTTCGTTAACTTCTTTTACGCAACGGATTTTTACAATTAATAATAATAATAATACCAGCCTATTTACTGTCCCACTGTAGGGCAAAGGCCTCTTCTCATATAGAGTAGGTATGAGCATTAATCACCACGCTTGCTCAAGGCGGATTGGCAATTTCAGACATTTAAGTCCAGATATGTAAATGTGGTAAAAAAAAAAAAAAAAAATTTGTAATTTGCAAATTGGAAACTCACAACGTCTTCGTTTCCAATGAAAATGTTAATACTTTTAGATTTCGGGTTTATGAAAAGCGATCATCATATTTTTGTATATAAAATTTCCGTTCGGGTTTTAACAGAAATAATTATAATACCAGAACAATCGCACACACATCGCTATTAGACCTAAAGTAAATATTATTTTCTAGAATGCGGATAAAGCTATTTAGATATTTTTAAAGAACATACTAATTTTCTTCAGGTAAATACTACAATGAAATCAAATACCAAACCACTCTTGCCTAGTAAACAAAAGAAATACGAACAGGTAAAAGATCTGTGTAGGTACTAAACATACATTTCTATAAGTACGCAACTTGAACACTTTGGCTTAATAAGGTTACTTGTTTCTGAACAATGTGAAAGGCGTTTGCACACGGCAAAATATTCAACAAATTAGCGCGTAAGAAGTTCTAAGGGCCTAGACAAGTGGCATAGTTTTCTATTCTATTCACAGAATAGATTAAAAATGTATAAGATTGACATAAGCTAACGTCAATATTGTCATTAGCTTATGTCAATCCCAAACATTTTTTAATCTATTTTATAAATAGAATAGAAATCTATGCCACTTGTCTATGCCCTCTGGTAGCAAACTGGCAGTTGGAATCATCGAGAGCATGGTTAACTTTATAATTCTAGGTTAACACTGCCTGTCCACTAGAACAGAAAGAAGCTGAGCGCCGGTAGCGCAATTAGTTCCTCTTCCTCGGTTCTTCCTTTTCCCTTTTGTTTCCTCATCCTCTTCTCCCTAAATGGTCGGCAAAGGCTTGATTGTATTTGTAGATTAGTTCTGCAAAGCTTATTATTTTTTTGTTTTTTTGTATGTCGCCTCTGGGCAAAAAAAAAATCTTTTTCTTTTTTTCTTTCTTTTCTTTCTTATCCATAGGTTACGGTTACCATTTACTATCAGGTGGATCATATATTTGTTTGCAAAAATTGTATAAAAAAGGCTAAGCTGCGTCAATATAACCAATAACAATACATAAAACATCCACTCACTGGATAATGCATATAGATTAGCTTCACTTATTTATCAATTCGTAAATCCATTTCGAAATTTAACTACAGCCAGTTTGCTGACCAGATCGAGTAATAAAATCCTATTAAAAAATGTGGCTATTTTTGTGATCAAGTACGAATGATAAGTAAGAGACTGTAGCTTCGATGGGCAACGGGGCAAAATTTTGCTTCATAAACATTTGTGCCGGATCTGGGCGTTTCTACGATGTATCTTGTTTGAATGTCAATTTGTTGCGCAATATAAAATTGCCTACTGTAAACCAAATGTTACACTTTATGATATATAAACTCAATGTGTACAAGCGAGAGGTCAGAAAAATACGATAAAAATAAAAAGAGACAGAAACTTAGAAAGCTGGTCTTTTAATACTAGTTACATAATTTTCTTTAGAAATAGCGTATGGAATATTAATACGAAGTTCTAATTAAGAAATAGTGCGAATATCAAACCACCCCGTCTCTTGCCGTTTTGTCTGGGGCGACTAAGGAAATACCATACCAGATAACATGTAGCACCGTTACCTACATACTAAATATAAGATCTTGCTGCTTTCACCAACCCTACCTGACGCTATGACCATTTTAAATCCTTCCTTTTGAGATAGGCTAAGTCCAGCAATAGAAAATACTTCTTCTTCTTAGTGTATCGACACGAGCGAGTCAAATCTCTAAGGACCAATACGGTGCCACTAACAGTGCTTTGTCTGTAGCATAGTTAAGGTCCTTGCGTGTACAGGCGACAGATGACGCAGAGCAGGATAATAAATATGGCATGGTCTGGGGATAGACGCCACACAAGCAAGCAGTTGCCGAGCTATAACCCTGTATATCTGTTTATGATCTGCTTACATTTTTTTTTTATATTAGCCTACCAAGTAAGGTAAGGCCTACCAGGTAAGCAGTCAGTGGAATCCAGAAGTGGTGGCCACCTTACCAAAAGCCATCGTTTTAAACTGCTGGTATGGTGGCCTCCACTATGGCGGCTGGGAATGGGGTTAGGGGAAGGGAATGAGGGAAGTAAGGAAAGGGGAAAGGGGGGGAAGTTGGGCCTCCGGCACTCTCACTCACCGAGCGAAACGCAGTAGTACGGATACTACTACTCTTAAGTCGATCTTCTATGAGAGGGTAGTACTTCCCCGGACGATCCGGCCCATTGATGCTAAAACCAGCGTGGATCTACTACCGTAACTTACTTCGGCAGAATTGAGTTTGGAGCCTATTCAAAGACTTCCATGTCGGCTAAGCAATATCATTGCCAGGTAGAAGGCGCTCTGACAGCGGTATAAGTGATGCTGTGGGGTACCTCTCTTTTCTACTGAAAAGTACACTCAAATTTATGAAATATGTTTGTTGCGTAAATGCTATGCACGATCGATCAAAATTACCTAACTACTTAGATAATTGTCTTGTTTACAACTTCGTATCATAACATGAAGTGTCACTAGTATTATAACACAGGTATTCCCTAGACATAGTTGTTCTATTATCTACGTAGATACGTTCAAGTTTGTGTTCAGGCACGCAGCAAAGTTTCATTGTTTCGGCTCGAGGGTATTTGGTTTAGAGTGGGACGCTGTGATGAGCGGAGAGGGTAAAATTTTAGTAAAGTGATTTTTTAAACATCACGTAAAAATTACACTATACTTTTACCTCCAAATATTTTAATCCTTGCACTGAAATAAAAATAAATGAAAAATTACTGCCGTGTTATTTGAGTGCTATGACACTTTCTACAGAAAGTACTTACTAGCTACGTTAAGTTACATCTTTGGTTCGCTTTGTTTTTTGTTTTTTTATTTTTTATTCTTACTGTGTATGTTTTGTTTGTATAAACTGTAGGTCATTTTATAAATCATCTCCTGTTCCCCTGTGACGAATTAAATAAATTTTCTTTCTTTCTTTCTTTCTTTCTTTCTGGTTACTGCTCTGCTCCCGTCGCCAGTAGCGTGATGTTACATAGCCTATGACATTCCTCTAAAACTGGGCTATCGCAAACGCAAAAAGAATTATTCAAATCTGACAAGTAGTTCTTGATATTAGCGCGTTCAAACAGATAAACAAACAAACTCTTCCGCTTTATATAATAGCATAGATTGACACGGCAAACGAAGCCTACTTGATATCACGGTTACGGTGGCCTATGGTAAATAGACCAACCTGAGTTCTTGACTGTGAAGAAGAAGAGAATGAGAAAAATAAAACAATATCCCGGTCAGGTATATAAATACTACTACTTTCTGTCGATACTCTAGGTGAGAGTTATGCCGGTCAGATCCTCTGTATCTGATCCTGATCCTGATCATGTTTTTTATATATTTTCTGTCCCGGTCTGATCCACCGTGTGAGGAATCACAAATAAATTTGAATATTATTTTCCGGTCGGATCCCCTAGCACTTTAAGTGAGTTATTGAGCATAGATAAATCCTCAGCCAATTCCCCTCATTTATTCTGTCATACAACATCTTCCAGCATGATTTGATGATGGTTTGCTTACATTGGAGGTTTGTGGGACCTTCGCACACATGTATATACAAAAAGATAAACAAAATACGTCACAGTCCGCTATTTCTCATACACAATTTCTTCCTTAAACCAAGAGTAAGAATTATTGAACTCTTGGGAAGAAAGTTAGACTCTAATAAACTGTTGCTAATTGTCATAATTGGACTAACGGTTACTGCCCAACATCGAAGGTTTTTGACTCATTACACTTTGAAAATTAGCTTCAATACAAAAATTTTTACTCGTAATTTTATTTTAAAACTGAAAAAGGAAATTCTTTAAATTTAGTTTTATCTTCTTTTAAAGAGACTTTTATAATTTGCTGAATTAATTTAAAAAGTACATAAGGTCATTATCATAGGACGATTTTACGAGTTAAAACTAACAATAAGTAATTAATTTTTCTCTTTACAAAAATAACATAGTACTGAATATTAAACAAAGCTCCATCATAAATCCTTATTGTATTACTTTGAACATCGTCACTGTCGTTTAATTCATAAAAAGTGACGTAGAATACCATGTTAAGGTGAGCGCTTTGCAAACATTTGCGTGTGTGCTTTTATCTGATTTGTGTGTGCTCACTAAGCTAGCGATTTAAAAGATATGTTCATACTTTCATACTAATATTATAAATGAAAAAGTAACTCTGTCTGTTACGCTTTTACGCCTAAACCACTGAACTGATTTTAATAAAATTTGGTATAGAAATAGTGTTCGGTGAAATATGACCGAACACCTTACTTAGCAATAAGCGATTCACTCGTTTACTTAATTAGCCAATGTATTAAGTATAATAAGTCAGTGCACGTTGTGTGACCGCGACATTCGGGTGCATTCATTGCAACATTCACATTTTCATTTAACATTAGATTTTATTAACATTTTAACATTTAAGAAGTAATTGTATAACTGAACAATAAACTTTATTTTAGTGAAAAACATTTTCTCTCATTTAACAAAACATCGCAAACCTCGCACTACACCGTACTAATAGAATAGACTTTGGGGAACAATATATATTTTTTGAGTATGGGATGAAAGTTTGTATTAAAAATGCAATAACCGACATTTACGCGGACGGTGCTGAGGGCAACAGCTAGTGTAGAATAAATCAATATATCGCACCCTTGATGGCAATGAATCAAGAACAAATTATAATAAAAAAAAATGACGTTGGTCCGCGTTTAATCTGCGGCTTAGATTATAAAGCATCCCGTCGTAAATGTCGTAGCAAGAAATTTCAGACAACTCTCTGTCTGACTCTGTCAAGGTAACATTACTGTGTGGTCCCCGGTTTCCAATGCACTAGCTAAGTATGGTGACTAGCAAAACTTTTTATGAAAAGCCCTATCCACGTTGCTTTATAGCTAGCTCTCACCTGGGGAGTCTGAATGGCTGGTTATGTTGGACTTCCAGGGGTGCCGGTATACCGAATAAAACAACTAAAACTCTACCACGATAGCCATCTTCGGGTGCGTGGTGTAGGGTCCTGTACTTAGTTTTATATTTATTACTTCCCACTCTTACTTCGTGGCCACTGTATCTATTCAACCAAAACCACATTACGTTCGTGCTTCAATTTCAGATGAAATTGAAGAGACTGTTTATACCCGTAACCAGATCACGTGCCATACTTAATTACCTAACTTTTACTTGAAGCACTTTTGTTTTGCTATCTTTACATTGTTCACGGCGATAGGTAAAGTACGTTTTTTATTGAAGTTACGTATAACTTGGGTTGTTTTCAAAACGCGTGTCTATGAAAAAATTTAATGCCCGCTTTATTTTTGAGAAACGAAGAATTCCGCAGGCATACCAAAGTAACTGACGGAGCTCGCAGAGTTGCTTCTCTGAAGTGGCAATGGGCAGGACACATAGTCGCAAAATCGACAGCTGTTGGGGCAGAAAGGTTCTAGGGTGGCGACCACGAACCTGAAGACGCAGCGTGGGCAGACACCTCTGGACGTCTTTTGGCTGATATGATGATGATGATGATTCTTTTTGAAGTGTTGACTTGGACAACAACAATCTTATAAACATCATCTAAACGGAGGGTTGGTGACCACACTGAAGTAAGACATAGTAACGCTATTCTTACAACGGCCACGGAATGAAAGAGAAAAAGAAAGCACGATACAGAAAAGCTTAACCTTAACATGTCTACCTGGATATTAGTTCCTCTTGTTAAGTGGCAGTGCACAGAACTACAAAAAGATAACCAGAAGGGACAGTCATTGGATGCAGATTCTGGTAGTGGTAAGGAACAAAGGATACTGGAAATTTTCTCTAGCACTTTCACGCCTTATAAGACGCGTTTTTCACTTACCATCAGGTTACCTAGCACCAAAAGCGATTGTGTTCAGCAGAAGACGATAAATTCGGTCAAGTATAACATTTTCACAACCTTCCACTCAGCAATGGGTTGGTAACAAAGAATGAAAGTTTTCAGAAAAATAACGTATTAAAATATCAGCTTCGTTTAGTCGTAAGGCGGAATGCATAGTCTCTGGTTTCATCGATATTATTTAATCTTTAAATAATACCAACGATTTTTATTTTTGTAATATTGGATATATATTAAACAAGATCCAACATTTGAATACCCACATAATATAATTAATGTTTCTAAGGCTCCAATTCAATTTCTAACAATGTGACTCGAGTACAAAACCCGAAAAAATCATTGTAGTACGTTAATAAAATGGAATAAAATTTGCTACAAATTTGAAATTTTCGTTCGAATTTCGGTCCAAAAGGCGGCGTGTAAAAAGTTTTCTTTTTTGTTAGTGGCCAATACCAAAGAATATAAAATGAAAATAACGGTTATAAAACCTCCTTTGTCATGTAAATAGGTTTGAAGTAGGCTGAACGTGTGATAAAACGTTAAAGGCTATTTGTCCTTAATAATTTGTTATGTTTTTTGCCGTTTTTATAATGCTTACTTGAATTTATATAGGATTTATTATCATTTATCATGAAAACAAGATAGCAATCAATTTTATTATAATACTATCAGGTTTTTAGTCATTTATTAAAGATTTTCTTGATGGTGCCTTTAAGAATACGACTCTTCAGAATATGGTTACAGTATTGGATACAAACCAAGCAACACAAAAGAACGGATATTACATCGATATTTTACGCCGATATTCTATCGGAGGGTAGACACTTCCCGGTCGATTCAGTCCTTTCATGCGGAAACGAGGCAGTCAAGTATCTACTGCCTGGCAAATACCGTATGTCTTTAGATTTTCCAAAAAGACATCTTTACTTAAATTAATATTGAATTTTATATTACGACTAGTATTCCGCGGCGCAGTTACACCCGCGTCTTTTCTTACTGCTCTGCTTCCGTCGCATACCAGTAACATGATGTTACATAGCCTATAACCTTCCTCGTGACCTGGGCTTCTAATCCGACTGGTAGTTCTAGAGATTACCGCGTTCAAACAAACAAAGAAACAATATCTTTCGCTTTATATAATAGTATAGATAGATATAGATTTGATTTGAATCAAAACGCGTCGTGTGTCAGTTACTATATCATCATGGTCGTGTGAATGTAAATATATTTTCCTAAACCCATAATATGTTTAAGAAAATTATGTGCATGCTGTAATCTAATATTAATACTAAAGACACCTTGCTTATACCGTGCGATGTCACTTGGGCGTCTAAAAGTCTGCTTAATATACTTTATTAAATTCTATGGGTACCTATCTATAAAAACTATTTATTATACTTTTATCTAACTTGTTAAATAAAGCATACAAATTACGTTTATTTTATAATTTTATTGACATGCCAGACAGATAGCGAAGTCGACGAAAGGAAAATTAAACAAGGTGTAATATTGTTTCATTTATATTTTCCAATGAATTTATTAATTGAAATTCTTATAGGACGGAATATTCTAGATATTATTTGAACCGTTAAAATATTTTAATGATATAAAACTGGACAGGTTCAGGGGAATTCGCGCAATTATTAAGTTACTAGCTGCGCCCCACGGCTTCGCCCGCGCGTAAAGTAAAATATGTTGTTGTATCCCTCGGGAACCAGACCGATTTTGGAGATTAAAAGTAACCTATGTCCATTCCCGGCACCAATTCTATCTACATACCAATTTTCATCGAAATCGGTCTAGCCGTTTAGGCGCTGAGTGGTAACAAACACATACACGCAAACTTTCACATTTATAATATTAACCCTTTTATGGACAATACTGCAGACGCAATAGATGTTTTATTGTCAGCACGGCTATATCCGTTTACTGTCCCGGAAAGTGTTCATAGGATATATAGGTTTGACAGACTATTGAAAGACATAACGTCACTGAAAGCAAGTCGGGCCGATGTGATGCTGAAGTTTAAACCATCACAATCTACGATCGCTGACCTACGTAACGAAGTAAATGAATTACGTAATCCAGAGTCGTCGAGAGGATTTTATATAATTATTAAGTTCATTCAAAATCTAGCCACTAAATTAATTAAATAATTAAAAATATGCTGTCGGCACGCTTACATCGAACGGGTTGCCAAC